>CM059446.1:55541053-55921301 GCA_030390025.1 Squalus acanthias | reverse complement strand
CTCCTGAAGATGCTGAATCTCCCTGGGGTGTAGTTCCATGGATGCAGCAGCCCTCTATTACCTTGCCATTCTTCATGTTTGGGGCCAGATAGTGAGTATTGACACGCTATTTCACCAAGGAAGGCAGCACAAATGACATCCGCACATCCACATTCCAGCAGGGATCACAGGATAGGAATCAGAAGGGAGAAGACTGGCTGTTTTTTATTTATTTATTATCTCTTTCTCCGCTCCTCTTTCTCCTCTCTCTCTCTCCCCCTCCCCCCCCCCAAAAAAAAAGCCTGGTGCTGAGGCTAGTTGTAACACCTCGATCCCCAATTAATGTCCTAGTTGAGATGGCCTAATCGAGCCCAGACTAGCCTTTACTGGAACCTTTAACTGTATGATGCAGTGCTTCATCAGTTTATCTATGAAGCAACCCGAGTCGTACTGACTATCTGTGTAAGGATTATTTTTTTCCGTTGTTGTGAAGTGTGTGGTCCTAAGGACTTTGTTGTCTGTTTGCTCAGGTACCTGTTGGAGCAGCACGCAGACCCCAATGCCAAGGCACAGTGTGGGGCCACTGCACTGCACTTTGCTGCTGAAGCTGGCCACCTGGACATTGTGAAGGAGCTGGTAAAGTGGCGGGCGAGCATGGTGGTGAACGGCCACGGGATGACCCCCCTGAAGGTGGCGGCGGAGAGCTGCAAGGCTGACGTGGTGGAGCTGCTGCTGTCGCACGTGGACTGCGACCAGCGGAGCCGGATCGAGGCGCTGGAGCTGCTTGGCGCCTCCTTTGCCAACGACCGGGAGAACTACAACATCGAGAAGACCTACCACTACCTGTACCTGGCCATGCTGGAGCGGCACCGCGACCCCAGCAACATCTTGGAGAAGGCCACCCTGCCTTCCGTCGAGGCTTACAGCGGGCGGACTGAGTGCCGGACCCCGCAGGAGCTGCGGGCCATCCGAGAGGACAGGGACGCCCTCCACATGGAGGGGCTGATAGTCCGCGAGCGGATTCTGGGCTCCGACAACATCGACGTCTCGCACCCCATCATTTACCGGGGAGCCGTGTACGCGGACAACATGGAGTTCGAACAGTGCATCAAGCTGTGGCTCCACGCCTTGCACTTGCGGCAGAAAGGCAACCGGAACACCCACAAGGATCTCCTGCGCTTTGCTCAGGTCTTCTCACAGATGATCCACTTGAACGAGCCGGTGAGGCCGCGGGACGTTGAGAGCGTACTGAAGTGCAGCGTCCTGGAGATCGAACGGGGGCTGTCGCGGATCAAAAGCGCAGCGGAGATGGACCTCCACGCGGCCATGGACAACTGTGAGTCGAACATCTTTACCTTTTTGTACCTGGTGTGCATTGCCACCAAGACCCGGTGCGGCGAGGAGGAGCGGGCCCGTATTAACAAGCAGATCTACAACTTGATCCACCTGGACCCCCGGACCCGCGAGGGCTCCAGCCTGCTGCACCTGGCGGTCAACTCCGGCACGCCGGTCGATGACTTCCACACCAACGACGTGTGCAGCTTCCCCAGCGCGCAGGTCACCAAGCTGCTGCTGGACTGCGGCGCCGACATGAACGCGGTGGACAAGGACGGCAACGGGCCGCTGCACATCATTGTGCAGTACAACCGGCCCATCAGTGACTTCCTCACGCTGCACGCCATCATCATCAGCCTGGTGGAGGCCGGCGCCCACGCCGACATGACCAACAAGCAGAAGAAGACCCCGCTGGACAAGAGCACCACCGGCGTCTCCGAGATCCTCCTCAAGACTCAGATGAAGATGAGCCTGAAGTGCCTGGCTGCCCGAGCAGTGCGAGTTCACAACATCAGTTACAAAAGCCAGATTCCTCAATCGTTGGAAGAGTTTGTAGAGTTTCATTGAAACTTGAGATACTCAGATGATTCTTTACCAAACTGGTACTAGGTATGTCTGTAACATAACGCTTTATAGAATTGGTCTGCTCATTATTAGCTCTTGTTCTCTTATCCTACCCTTCCCCTTTCCCACCCCATAACCCTGCTGATTGTATAAGGTGCTTCCACAAGGCGTTTCTGTCAAATGGGCTGATGTGATGGAAGGTGCCTGCAAACAAAACTTTTGAAAACTTGCTATAAGTTACAAAAATTGATTTTAAGAAAATTAAATATGGGAGATGATTTTATTTAACGTGTGTTAACCCTGTGGCTTCTGAAGACTTGGTAATGAATCTTTGAATTACTAAAACGATCTGCTTTTTCTAAGGGGGGTGGAGGGGGGTGTAAAGGGACAAAAGTCAAGAGCTGCCTCTCTAGCATTGCCCGCTGATTGAGGATTCGGACACTGTGTCCCTTATTGAACAGTATCTCGAGATGTTTGGACTTGATCCATAACACGGCACACCTTCCTTTTCTCGACATTTACTCGTTATCTTGCTTGCATTGCGATTGGGACATTGTGTTGAGGGAATCTCTACCCGTTCCGCTTCAGGCCATTCATGGGTTGTTTTAACAAATAGTGACCGCCCACTGAAGTGGTTAAATGCATGGTGATGTTGGACAAATTCTGTATGACCGAATCTGAACAGTTGAAATGCAATGTTAATGCAGTATTCTGTTCCCATATTGGCTGGCGGTGTGTGGGTTAAAGTCAATCCCAGCCTAAGTAACTGGTAGTACACTTTCTTCATTCAGACAATGGATCCATTTTGAAACAAAGGACTTAAAATTAATCAATCTATGATTTTTATCAGCAAACTTTTATTACTCGGCTCCTCTGCTGGCACAGCCAGTTTATCCAGTGAATAGCTGAGCAGGAAGATCTCCGATTTGACCCTTGGTCTGTGCTGGGTTGTCATTGCGATTGAACCTTTTATTGATCTAGTGATACGACTGTTGGGAACGTCAAGAACAGCAGAGTGTACAATCGGTACCGTACTTTTAAGGATATGATTCCTACCCCTCGAAGATTCTAGAAAGCTAATTAGATGCACTTTGTAGTAGAAAGCAAGTACTGCAGCCCTGCAGTTCTTGTAATTACTTGATCTGCCAGTAAATCAGACACTTTCTCTTTTGTGTAAAGCGTTCCCCAGTTGCACCTTCTCTTTCTGTACAATCTGTACATTTTACTGGCTAATAGCTTTGAACCAAAGGTCTTCTGCAGGCTCAGAACCCTGGCACGACGCTATCAGAATATCCAGCCCTTTATTTTCAGGGAGAGCACCTGTGATCTAAGCACAAAGGGGATTGCTACACTTTCTCCACCCCGCCAATTCCAAACATTTCTCCCCATATTTTACTTAAAAACTTTGGTGGATAAATGGATTGGAGTTGCTGTAACAAAACTGATACTGCGCAATAATCTTAACTCTTCAAACACCTTTTCAGCTCCGCTAACAATCGTGTTAATGTTGCACAGATTGAGTACAGTTGGGGTTTGGGTCCTTTTTCAAGGATTGCTTTAAAACAAATGCAAACTCCGCACAGCCCCGCAGCTGATTCTGGGATCTTGCCTGTTCTGTAGTGCCCAGAGCTGATCGGAGATCAGTCCGGGCTCTCATTCCAGATTTGCTTGGCAGTGCACTTTGCATGTAAGGTCGCGAGGATAGGACCTCGCTTGGCCGTGATGCCCTCCATGGCTGAATACCCTGCCCCCCACTCAGTCTAGGCTTACACGAGGAGTATGACAAGTCTTGGGTGAGGAGGTACTGCGCGGCACCATGGAAGGATACAGCATGGTCCGGAGCGGAAAGGGCAATAGACCTAATACCGACCTGCATTCAGCTATAAAATGCAATGCTCAGTTGGAATGTACTTAACTTTTGTTTCATCCTATGGTTCTTGAAGACTAACTTAAAAGAAAATTCTTGGGGATTGCTGGTGACGTCTCAACTCCTTACAGGTGGGGATTAAGACTTGCAGGGCCGATGGTAACAATTGGAGTTATTTTTACTCCTTTTTTTTAAAGTTTATTTTCAAGCGTGAATGGCATTCTTACTGTAGCTGCTCGTTTCTCTCCATGAGGGTTTTGTTGAACTGCTACACCATGTCCTTGGTTGCCAACTGCAGCATTATTTCTAGGAAATCCGTCAGCCGTGGGCCCAAAGTTCCGTAAATCTCCTCTCGGCTGCTTTCAGCCCTTTGTTAACTTTCTCCTGCACGTCACGCTGCCTTGACAGGAATTCAGGTAGTCGAGATGAACGCAGAGTGAGAAACAGTGTTCGGGTTGCTCCTACATCATCAATACTTAGAAATAGAAGCAGGAAATGCAAAATAAAATGCAGAGGTATTCTGTATAATAAAAAAAAAAATTGTTAGTGTTCTACAAAAAATGGTGCAGTGGTTATTTAATATACAGATAATTATTTTTATAGTTAATAGCTGGGAATCTTGTACAATACCACTATATATTTTTTTGCTTAATCCTTACTTTTGTTATGCTTTTGTTTATTTTATTTGTTATCACTGCTGGTGATAATCTGTCACGAACAGCTGACTGGAGAGTCTGTTATCCAGCTGGCCTCTTTCAGATAGACAAGTATAGAGGTTTAAAAAAAAAAGTGCTGATTTATATTTTTTTTAAAAATGAATTCAGAATGGTGTGATTTTTGGTGTCCTTTTACTTGGCTAGATAGACGTCCAGTGTCACTTTGCAACTTAAATTGCTCAGAGTTTAGATTTCAGTTTCAGTTTCAGTTGTAACGCCATGCTTGATACTTTTTTTTTTAAAATTCGTTCATGGGATGTGGGCGTCGCTGGCAAGCCCAGCATTTATTGCCCATCCCCAGTTGCCCTTGAGACTTGACCTCAAATCTAGCAAAGCTGTGAAATGGAGGACTGTGCTGTTGCAAGCACAGTGCTGACTGTACTGAAAGTCTTTAACCCAAGGTCTTGTGTTCCTGTTGTAGACCATTGTAACCGATGTTCCCTCTAGTTTTTTTTTTGGGTGTGTGGCCCATTCATGTTTCCGCGCATGCGTGCTTTTTCCCCATTGTAAGGCCGGCAAGCGGCTTGCGCGGAACCTCCAGACTGCTGTGCGGCTGCGCAGGTTAACGGGAACATTAATTGTAACCTCTGAGCATTAATTATGAAGAATAAGGTTAGTGCTCTGACCTATATCTTGTGTGTTATAATGTAACTTTATATGAAATATATTAATTTTATTCCAATGAAATCACATGACTGACTGTTTTAAAATTGAATATGTTTTAAACCCACTCCGACATAGAGCAGACGGTCCTCGTTTCGATCCCTGCTCTGTGCAGAGTTAGCTGATTCCCCACTAGATGGCAGTAGGGGCTGGTACTTGGCCCCTATGCGGTGACCCTGACTAGTAGCATCTGTATGGATGTCAGCCAAGCACAAGGTTAGGCTAGGCTGTGATGTCTTCCATGTTTGAATAGCCCGCCAATGTGCACTGTACAGGCTCTGTGAAGAATGACCACTTGGGCGCGGTGATGGAAGATGTTGGAACCATACACTGGTCTCTGGAGGAGGGGGGGTGGAGGGGGATCACCAACTAAGGAATGACGATAAAATCGCAGGGATCTGAATCTCAGGTTAGCAGAATTTCACATTTAGAATGTCTAGAATATCGCACTATTGACTAAATTCCTGTTGTTTCACAGATGTGAAAGGCCCATAACTCACGAAGGAACGTAGGGGCGAGCGAGATTGTGAAAGTCTTTCACACAGGGCGGAGCAGCAGTCGGAGCACATCAACATTCAGTGTAATACGTATTTGATGGCTGTTGGGCTGAGGTTTAAGATTAGTTCCACATTGCACACACTCTGCAGTCCATAACTATGATTTCTTGGCCTGTGTTGCTGGTTTTAAATCACGGGGAAAAAAACCCAGAGAAAATCCCTCCCTCCAAAAATGCCAATGGAATAAAATCAGATCACGCCTCATTTGTTGAAGTTCTGTTGCTGCTTTAGTCAAATCCGTTCTCCCACATCCACATGTAGTGATCATACTCTGGGTTATTCCGCTCACCAGGATGGGTCCTGCCCGCCAGTTCTCTTGCCTTGAGGAGAAAAAGCTGAGGTTGCTCGTCAGAAACACAGATAAGCACACTTTGTATGGGTTCAAGTTTCTAATTGATTTTATTGTTTAGATCTATCTGTTCATAAATCTTTTTTATATAGAAATATATATACAAAAAAGAACTTAAACCCTATAACTGTAGGTTGAATTTTGACACCGAAAACCACGTGGGGAGAATTGAGAGATCATTGTCAATTAAGCATTGAAAGAATCGTGTGCTTTTTAATTTTTATTACTTGAATGATCCAAGTTTCCTGTTGGCTTAAATGTGGAGCAGAGAAAGTGTTCGCAGGCGTGGGGCTCTTCACACTCTGAGCTGATCTTGTGGCTAAAGAAAGCTGCAAAAATGACTTGATCACTGGGGAATAAATTAGGAAAAGCATTTATAAATTATCAAACGAAGTAGATTATTGGGGCAGGGGGGGAAAGGGGAGATGAATCAAGTGGCTCCCAACTTTGACATCACTTTGAAGGATCAAATCAAAGACCAATTTTATTGCCTTCAAAGTTAAAAGCGTTGATTTTTAGACAAGATGTAAAACATTCTCTCCAATTTGGACTATAACAAGCACACTTTTTTTCTGACTTTGATCTGTGGTTTTTAAGCTTTCCTGCAAATATTGAGGCACTCTCCCACCAGCCCCTTGTCCTAAAACTTCCAAAGAGACCCTAAGTGCTATTGTTGTAGAAAATGGCTCTATCAGTGGCAACGGAAAGCTGCACAGAATGCTGATCTGTCAGAATTACCGGGGCACTGGAATCATAGAATCTTACAGCACAGCAAGAGGCCATTCGGCCCACCGTGCTCTTTGAAAGAGCTATCCAATTAACCCCGCTCTTTCACCATAGCCCTGCAAAAGGCTAACAAATACAGATTTTTGCCATGACCTGTGGTCACCCATTTGAAAACTGCTGGTTTAGAGATAGTTTTGATCCTAATACCTGTACATAGAGGGAGAGTTGAGATTCAAATTATATATAGGAGGGGCTAGGTAGGGTGGAATTGTCCTGAGTTTGTATGAAGGACAGTCTTGATTTTTTTTAAACAAAATTGTAATTGATGCCTAAATTATTAAAACAATACCTCACACAAGTGATTTATTTCTGTTTGTTTATCGCGGTCACAATCTAGTCAGTGAAAACCCTAATGCAGTGC
This sequence comes from Squalus acanthias, assembly GCA_030390025.1. NCBI lineage: Eukaryota > Metazoa > Chordata > Chondrichthyes > Squaliformes > Squalidae > Squalus > Squalus acanthias. Next base: position 55,914,124 of record CM059446.1, on the reverse strand, counting down.
TGTCACTAGGCATATTTATGCTTTTTCTACCAAATGCTGTAGGGAAAATGACCCATGTTTTATGTTGATATATTTTATGTGACTCTCTCAATTTATCCCTGCAAACTGCTCCAACTGTCATCACCATCGACCTGTAATCGCCAGCACTTGTGTAGCTGGAAGAACTCTCTCCAAGTACCTGAGTTTGAAGAGGAATCTTTCTTTATTCCAGTTTTCTCCTTGAGGTGTTGGCTCTTACTGGGATTTGGTTCCATTGGTGTCGGCAGCCCTTAATGAATTGGCCATTCTTCATGCCTGAGCACAGATGGCCAGCGGACTGATTGACCTCTGAGAACCTGGCTGTTAATCCTGAGCCTGTTCTTATCCAACTCTCTCTTTCTCTCTCACTTTTTCTCTCTTTTTCTCCTTTTTTTCTCTCTCTCTCTCTCTCTCTCTCTCTCTCTCTCTCTCACACACTCCAGAGAGTCCCTGGACAGTGATTCTCTCTGTATTTTCCTCCAGCCAGGAACCCTGAGATCAGTTACACTAACCTCCAACTGCTTTCCCCGATTCAGGTCCGCTAACTCTGCACAGACTGGGAATTGAACCGGAAACCTCTCAGTACTAGCCCAGGCAATGTCTCTACCCTGCTAGGGCATAATACTTCATGGTATGCACACTCGCCTGTCCTGTTCACTGAAATCCCGGTGACGACACTAACACGTACTGTAAGACGAGGATGCAAAGCTTAGAGGTCTGAAATTACATGCTTGTTGTTTGTTATCTGCTAATGATTAAAGTGATGGCCTTACTGCCCTTTTCCCTATCCAGTTGTGTTCCTGGAAAAGGAAAAGAAACAGTGCCACTTTTTAAAAAAAAAAGGATAAAATGTCAAGCCTTTTATGCTATGGAGCCTCTGCTAGTTTCTTAAATCTTTTACCTTACCTAGAGATCACTGCAGACTAGTAGGTGCTATAGTATTGTGGCAAACTCGGGCTGAGTATTAGTGGAGCAGTACTGGTGTCGGATATACCGTAGTGTTTACATGAGAAGCTGGAATCCCACTGCCTCCAGCAGCTGTGACGTGACTGGTTTAGTACAGAGTGGGACGCACTCAGTGGGCTGGTTGTGGAGGGAGGGGGGTGGGGGTTGTAGTCGCCACTTGTTCTAAATCTTCTTGGGGGGGGGGGGGGGGGGGGGTTGCACAGATATCAGCCAGAACCATTGCTCCAGGTTCATTTCAGATCACTGACCCAAAGATCCCGCGTCCTGTTGTTGATGGACAGATTCTGTTTTAGGGCTGCAACATTGTGACTTCTCTGTTGCAAATGTTAAATTGGCCAGCATTTAACGTTGGGTTTCTGGATCTTTGTCTTGACAGTTACATGATCAAAAATATGTTAAAAGAATTGTTAATTTTTTTTTTTTAAAAAGCAAGTGTTTTGTGGGTTCTCTTGGTTGAGTGAGTAAATGTAGTGTGCGCTGTGGTACTGAGGAGTTGGGACTAGGAAGATTCCAGGTTTGATCAATGGTGCGTTGGCACATCTCACCTTGGCTATTACAATTAGCCTCGCCATTCCTGAACTGTAGAGTGCAAAGGGGTTCCCACACCTGGTTACTGGTTTACGTTACCTGCTGGGTTAGGACTGAGATGAGAAATTTCTTCACCTCAGAGGGTTGTGAATCTTTGGAATTCTCTACCCCAGCGGGCTGTGGATGCTGAGTCGTCGTCTCTGTCAGGTAGAATATGAGGAGCCCACAAAGAGTTTAGCATCGAGATACTCTGAGCGCTGCCGTGTCTTGTTTAGAGCGAATGAGTTTCAAGGCTGAGACCGGTAGATTTTTGGTCGCTATGGGGATCGGGCGGTAAAGTGGAGTTGAGGTGGAAGATCAGCAATGATCTTATTGAATGGCGGAGCAGGCTCGAGGGACTGTATGGCCTACTCCTGCTCCTATTACTTGCGTTCTTAAATGTGTGTGTGGCTATTGGGTGCGGGTAGGATTGGTTTGACTCTATGGTCGAATAGCATACAGACACCGCCCAGACTCTCATATGGAGAACAGATACTTGGGTGAATTATTAGAGGGCAGTTTATGCCTGAACATGGCTCTCGGGGGGAGTGAACTGCAAAAGAAAAAAACTTTTCAATACAAAATCAGATTATTCAGCAATATTGCTAATTTTGCTTTCTTCCCCCCCCCCCCCCCCCCATTTAAAATATATTTTAAAAACTCAGTAAACCCAACCAGAATGGCAACCAAAAGGGCACTGTCACTTGCAATAAGGTACTTTAGAACAAATCACAACCATAAATGTGGAGCAGATGTGTTGAATTAAAATATAAACTTTAAAGACTAAATACCAATCGTGTATCTAAGGAACAGTCTACTTAAATGGCATTTGTCGTTCACTCCTGTGGCAATGTCACATTAGTAACCAACGTGTAGAGGGAGCTTGGAATTAAAATGTACCTGGGAACATGCTTTTTTTTTGGTTAAAATGCTATATTTCACTGGCCTATTACTAAGGTTAAACCCTTCTAAACTAAGCGGTGTGTAGAATTGTACAGAGCAAAACTGAATAAATGCATTACCACCAAACGCCTTAACAAATGGATAAAATAAAGGGAGGAGAGAAAAATGGTTATGACATTCTGAAATTCTACGTCACATTTTTTTGACAGAGCCCGACTGGTCTTTCTGATTTTTTAACTCTTGACATTCGATTTGTCTTCCTGCAACAGTTGTGCTTTTTGCAAGGGGAGAAGTTAAAAAAATATAATATGTACACTATGTATATCTGACCAATTTGCAGTTTTCTGATTTCTGTGGTAATTTGTAAAACAAAAAAAAAATGAAACACTTGTGCCCTTCCCTCAGTGTGGTCATTACATGTCTTATCAGAGAAGTGATTCTAAAAATGTTTGGCAGTGTGAGTCAGCGACGAGCGGTATTAATGAAAAGGCAGGAGGGAGCAGAATCTATCTGACTTGTATTGAGTTAAAATGCCATGGCACTTTGCACTATTACTCCTCAGGATGTACAACCTTATGTAACTGTGTTTTCACCCACGATTCCCAAGATGGGGATTTATTTTTCCCTAATAATTTTAAAGCGCACTGCTACTTCTTGGAAAAATTAAGTTTATTACTGGATTTTTTTTTTTAAACTCCCCTTTTATCTGTCGTTTTCTACTGAATTACAATGCTGTACTGTCTGTTTTTTGTTGGAAAGGGAGGGGGGGAAATGTGTAACATTTTTGAGTTCTTGTATCTTGTAAAATGTGATGGTTTTGTTTAAATAAACTTATAATGTACACAGTGAAAAATAATTCAGGACTTGCTGTTATTAAAAGTCAAGATAGTGACCGTGGTGTGTGCAGTGCGTTTTGTTCTGCGCGCCTTTGTGAAACAAAAACTTATGTATAATTTAGGAACATAAGAACAGGAGGAGGTATTTCTCCGCCCCCCCCCCCTGCCAACCTGTCCCGCAATTCAATTGGATCACATGGCTGGTCTGTATCTTAACTCCATCTACCCGCCTTGGTTCCGTAACCCTTCATAACCTTGCCTAACAAAAAAATCTATCAATCTCAGTTTTGAAATTTTCAATTGCCCCCCCAGCATCATTAGCTTTTTGGAAAGGGAGTTCCAGATTTTCACTACTCTGTGAAGAAGTGCTTCCTGACATCACCACTGATTGGCCTAGCTCTAATTTTAAGGTTATGCCCCCTTATTCTGGACTCTCCCACATTCTATCTACCCTATTAATTCCTTTAATTGTCTTAAACACCTCAATTAGATCACCCCTTAATTTTCTATACGCAAGGGATATGAATTAGAATATTAAAGCCATTAGTTTATCTCCGAGGTATGGGCAGTCAGGGTAAAATAGAAATGGATTAGAAACTGCTTGAAGATAAGAAATGAGTACCCATTCGAGGAGTTATGTCAGAGTGAGGGAAGTACTGAGTGGTGTACCACTTTGGTATATAAATTTACATAAATGACGGTCAGAAACTCGAGATGGAAAGTGGTCAAATTTGCAGATCGTGTGAAAATAGAAGGGGTAGTAGAATCGGAGGAATCTGCTCAGAAATTACTGAATGCCCCTCTTAGGGGCGCAAAACTAGTTCAGGAGATCACTCCGGCCCTGATTAACGTCATGCCCTACCTACCTCTTGTACAAGGTGATCCCCTCCCCAGCTGGAAATAGGTCCAGCCCTCACTTGAAGGAATTCAGCATCCACCACTCGAGCCAGCAGCCTGTTCCACAGGTTCACTATTCTCTGGGAAAAGAACCACCCCCTGACATCTAACTTGGATCTGGCCTTGCATAACTTGAAATTGTGACCCCTGGTTCTCCCTAACCTACTTAGTTGAAACCAGTTGTCTACATGAACACAATCTATTCCCTTAAACATCTTGTAAACCTTGACCAAATCATCCCTTATTCTCTAAAGTGTAACTAAGATGTTTCAAACTGGGAATTAATCTTGTGGCCCTCCTCTGCACCCTTTCCAAAGCCTCAATGTTGCCCACCATGTGAGGAGACCAAAACTAGATGCTGCATTCTATGATGACCGATGAATGATTTTAAAGATCTAATTTTTCTGAAAAGCAGATTATCAGTCTAGCTTTCCTGAACTTTAGCTTCTTTTCTGCACTGATTTCTTCACAGTAACACCAAATAAGGTCTTAGGTCAGGGACAACCTCTGCAATAAACTCTACTCAACCTGCTTTCAACTCAGTGGTCTGTCACTTTGTGTTGCCTTTTGTGGTTCTGAAGTTTCTTGTTGGAAATCGGTTATTGACATTCTCAATCTCCATGACTGCCACTCAGTCTGCCTGTTATACACCTTTCCAGGGTTAACTTGGTCAATAGATTAATTACTATTTCCCTTGGTCAATGTTCAAATTCTGTTATCGGATCCTTAAATACAACTTGACTTCTGGTCTATCCTCATATCTGGGAGTCTAAAAAGGAATTCATGAAATCTCTAATGATTAACATTTGATCAGGCCACAGTTGGAGGACTGCGTTCAGTTTTGGGCACTCCATTAGAGAAAGGAAATTGGAGCCATGGGAAATGTGCAGCTGAGATCTACTAGGATGATATAAGGAATGAGAAGGTATAATTATGATGAGAGACTAGGGCTATGTGCATCAGAGCAGAGACGGATATGGGGTGGATCTGACAGCAGTGTTCAAAATTAGAGAAGGGTTAGAGAGGGTAAATAGTGCAGGATTAGTTTCACTGGGTGATGAATCGGTAATGAGGGCATAAACCTCAGATTAATGTTAGAACAACAACAACAACTTTAACGTAGTAAAACCTCCCAAGGCGCTTCACAGGAGTATTATAAGACAAATAAAATTTTACACCGAGCCACATAAGGAGAAATTAGGGCAGGTGACCAAAAGCTTGGTCAAAGAGGTATGTTTTAAGGAGCGTCTTGAAGGAGGAAAGAGAGGTAGTGAGGCGGAGAGGTTTAGGGAGGGAATTCCAGAGCTTAGGGCCTAGGTAACAGAAGGCACGGCCACCAATGGTTGAGTGATTATAATCAGTGATGCTCAGGAGGGCAGAATTAGAGGAGCGCAGATATCTTGGCGGGGGGTGGTGGTTGTGGGGCTGAAGGAGATTACAGAGATTGGGGTGGGGGGGTTGCGAGGCCATGGAAGGATTTGAAAACAAGGATGAGAATTTTGAAATCGAGGCGCTGCTTAATCGGGCGCCAATGTAGGTCAGCGAGCACAGGGGTGATGGGCGAACAGGACTTGGTGCGAGTTAGGACACGGGCAGCCGAGTTTTGGATGACCTCACGTTTACGTGGGGTAGAACGTGGGAGGCCGGCCAGGAGTGCGTTGGAAGCATAAAGGAGGAGGTTAGATGGAATTCTGTCAGAAAAATGGCTATCATGATATGGAAAACGATAGCACAAGTGACTATGGAACCTGAGTCAATCACAGTGGGAATTGAACACTTGAATATGAAAGATATAAATAGGGTACAGGGAAAGAAAAGGGAAATGGGTTTGGAGAGCTAAAAACAGAAAATGCTGGAAATACTCAGAACGCAGGTCAGGCAGCATCTGTGGAGAGAGAAACAGAGTTTGGAAATCTATTTAGCTATGTCTTGCTGACAGCTTTTGAATGCAAACACTGCTTTTTCCCTCCGATTTTGCCCCCTCCTTTCTTGATAGTGTTGATTCATGTTTGGTTACAGTTGCACGGATGTCCGCAGCCCTCCACCTTCTTACCCAAGTGACCAGTCTTCATTCTTACTTCTTCACGCAACGAGTGGTTAGGATTTGGAATGCGCTGCCTGAGAGGGTGGTGGAAACAGATTCAACAGTGGCTTTCAAAAGGGAATTGGATAAATACTTGAAGGAGAAAAAAATTGCAGAGATATGGGGAAAGAGCGGGGGAGTGGGACTAACTGGATTGCTCTTCGAAAGAGCCGGCGCAGACTCGATGGGCCAAATGGCCTCCTTCTGTGCTGTACTATTCTATGATTTGTGAGGCGAGATTCTGAGTGTTGGCAAATTATTATGTTCCTCCCATCCCGTCCCTGTGGCTTCCTGATCTATAATCTACAAGCTTTTACTCATGAAAAGTCTATTACAGATGTTAGAACCTACCTCATCTGCCCTAATATCTCCTTATGTGGCTCGGTGTCAAATTTTGTTTGATTACGCTCCTGTGAGGCGCCTTGGGATGTTTTACTCTGTTAAAGTTGCTGTATAAATGCAAGTTGTTGTTGTTGTAGAAATGCAAGTCTCCAATTGTAGGTACCATGTGGCATCAAGGGGTATGGGGAGAGAGCTGGGAATATGGTATTGAGATAGAGGATCAACCATGATCATATTGAATGGCGGAGCAGGCTCGAAGGGCTGAATGGCCTACTCCTGCTCCTATTTTTCTATGTTTCTAAACTATACAGTGACGTCTTAAAACATATGGGTGTCCTGACAGCAATGGACAGTCTCTTATGTCTTTGATGCTTTGTGACCAGACACTATAGAGTGTTGCCAGGAAGTGCCTGGTCTGTTGTGTTGGGCTGTCTATGATGACCTTCAGGTGTGGGGACCGGCCACGACTGATGCCTTGCCCACTGTACAGCACGTTGCGACTTTACTTCCCCCGTCGTTGCCTCCCCTCTCTCTCCGCAGGCCTATTTTTTTAAAAATTCTTCCGCCGTCCACTCTCCGACAGGATGACTGGGGGTGGGGGGGAGCGCTAGCAGCTTCCTCCCTCCCATCGCCATACTCTAATGGCTATTCCTCAGGTGTGACCCGAGACAATGAATGTTGATGGGTTATTCGCCCACGCAAGGTCCCACAGCCGAGCCTGATTATGCACTTTCGAACAAGGTTCACCGGACAGTGGGGGTCCTGGCTGATTTCTCAGCCCCCCCCCCCCCCATACTTTAATACAGGGGGTGCTGAGGCTAACTGCAGGGTCTCAATTGCCGCTGCTGCTGAAATCAGCTAACTTAGACCGTCCCTTTTTAATAAAGAAATGTGAAAGGAACTACAAGTAGCCTCTGTAACAGTGTAAAACCTAGTATTCTCTGAAGAACACAGTCCATTTTATGTCTCACAACCAACATTAGGACATTCAGGTAAATAGTCTTTGTTCATATAATTACAAATTTTCAACACTATGAAATACAAAGGCAAATTCTTTCCAAATATTTACATATACGAGAGTTGTTTTACATATAATACAGAATCTGTAAATGTCCAAAGCGTAGAAATTTTACACAAGTTTAATTAGGTTACGTTGGATGAGAACTTAGCGTAAGATCTCCTCTATCAGTCGTACCTTCGTGAGCAGTTTTTACAAGCTCTAGATATCTGGATGTGGTTTATACACTGTTGTGTGTTATCGGATTTTTATCAAACTTGAAATGGTAACCATTACAATGCAACCTATTCACCAGTTGCAACGTATATACTAGAACTTACGGTGTTCAATATCATCTGAGTGTGGGGCTGAAAAGAGAAATTTTGAACGCTGAAAATCTGAAATAACAACAGAAAATGCTTGAAGTACAGAGCAGGTCAGTCAACATCTGGGTTAACGGTTCAGGTGGGACCCCTCGTCATAGCGCTCAGTGGGTAGCACGCTCGCCTCTGTCAGAAGGTCATGGGTTCAAGTCCCACGCCAGCGACTTTAGTACAAAATCTAGGCTGAGGCTGCAGTGCAGTACTGAGGTCCCCCGAGTGGCCAATCTTCATGACAGGAAGTGCCCCTAGACCCTATCGCCTTGATTTTAACCTTACCCGCCCGGCAGGAACGGAGTAGATGTCTGTTTTACACCTGGCCCAATTTTATGCTCCATTGAGGTCAAAATCGGGGCTTTTAAGTGTCAGTTTGCCTTTCAACCGTGGGGCATCATCACGGCCAATGCTGTCCTCGCCCAGTACCCAGCAGGAGCCAACGGATGGCGACCAAGAGCAGAAACCCTGGCTGAACTTTCCCCCCCCCCCTTTGACCCCAGGGCCTTGACCAACTGCAGCAGCAATTCCTCCCTCATTGGCTCGCAACATAGACTGCAGATTTGTACCCAGTGCGATGGCAGATACCGAGTATCATCTGGGCAATGTGCAAGACTGAGTGTGTAAACTCGGTTCAAGTTGTTCTGTCTGAGCTGTGTTCACATTCCTCAATGTTGGGGTGGGGGCATGGGAGGGTTGCCAACCCTCCAGGATTGCCCTGGAGTCTCCAGAAATTAATGACTAATCGCCAGGACACTGCTGCCAGCATAACCCAGGAGAAAAATCATAGGGGCGTTAAAAAAAATGTTTATTTTTAATTTCTTTGTGAACACTTTTGTTTATTAGTTGTAAAAATATCGGACATGGGAATAAAGGCTATTTGACTGACAGTCAAGAAACATCCAATCGGGTAATGAAGAGTCTGTTCGCTTTCCAATTGGTGGAGGAAGGCGGAGCATCATCAGGATGGACATGTTGGGCGACCAATGGCGGGTGTGTGGGGGGCGGGGCCATTGGAGGTGGGAGATCATGTGATAAAACCTCCAGGAATACGTCCAACCAGAGTTGGCAACCCCTATGGGATGGTGAGGACAGGAGGAGCAGCCATGCGGAAAGGGAACCTTATTTCTGTCCTGTACAGGTGGTTTCAGAGCTCAGTCAGTGTACAAACAGGACAACTGGAAGCCAGCACATCTACAGATAGTCGCTTCCTACTCTCACTGGAGGGGCTTTGTCTCAGGCGGCGGTTTCATCGCCCTGTTTATATCATCGATTCATCTGACGTAACACCCTGAGGTCAATAGGTTGTCTATGATTTGATTTGCCTCCAGATTTAAGCTGGTTTTATATTCCTGGCTGCCGCCCTTACTGAATCCCAGGGGGTTTTTTCTTGGCTCTCAGCCAGCTACACAAACCCTATATGCCAATGTCATTAGCGCTCATCTTAGTGCAACGTAAGAACAGCTTAAGGCACCCCCCAATAGCCACAGCTAACCTACATTATATTGGTAAATATCTGTGACAACTGTTTGCACATGGCCTGTGTATGGATGGATCAGTTGTTAGCATCCGAAAATAGCACTGAATGGGGAATTTATCAATTAATCCATTCATATTTATTTTTAATTTAATTTATATAATCTTCCCTCTGCCTCTCTAAATCTGTTTTGCCTCTTTCATTTTTAATTCTGCTGAAATGCTTTTTCATTTTCCTTGTCGGGCAGAAAACTAGAAGAACCCTAGTGCTTTAACCCTTCCCCAATGATATTTGAGGCAATCACAGAGATAATAGGTTCTCTACACTGTCCCGTGTCCCCCTAGCCTTCTTCACTCCTCTCTGAAGGTGCTGACCCTTGCTGGGGTATGTAGGGGTCTACACTCTCTGGTACCTTGTGCAAGTGGCCATCGAGCAAGGTCTGTCTAATCCATGCAACACATTCAAAGTTTTACAAAGTATTTACAGCACAGAAACAGGCCATTCAGCCCAACTGGTCTGTGCCGGTGTTTATGCTCCACACAAGCCTCCTCCCACCCTTCTTCATCTCACCTCATCAACATATCCTTCTATTCCTTTCTCCCTCATGTGCTTATCCAGCTTCCCCTTGATTGCATCTATGCTAGTCGCCTCAACTACTTCCTGTTGTAGAGAGTTCCACATTCCACTTTGTAATACCCAACTGACAGCTCTTGCCCAGCCCTACAATTGATAACCAACCCACAGGATTAAGGGCTCGATTGCTGGCTTACTTTCACTGTTTCTTCCCCACCTCTCCTGAAAGCGCCGACCCTTGCTCAGGTACAGTTCCACGAGTGCCTCACCCAAGTGGCCATCCTTCCCCTGTGAGCCTTGGTAGCGAGCGTTCGCAGGGCGAGATTGGCCAGCTCAGTATGGACCAGAGACCTCCATGGTCTGAGTGGCTCAGGTCCATACTAGGTGACGCATTTACCGACGGAGCTGGGCATTGGGGGTTCGATTGTTGTTCAGTCGCCTTGGGCTAGTTTTAGCAGATAGATAAATCTGCAATGTTCCCTCTTGGTATGGGATGGTTATGGGGGGTGGAGGGCAGGGGAGGATGTGGGGACAAAATAGCCAGACTGGGCCTTCCCCTCAGTGTTGAACCTGCCCATTGTGGTTTGGTGGAACAGCCAAGGAGGAATACATGACTCAGTTAGGCTACGTCTCCCTCACACCTGAAAGAAGGCGTGTGATGGCGGGAAGTTGCAGGAAGGTAATATAACAAAAAAAACTACAATCCGTAATTCCTATCAAAATTGTTGCTCATTTTCTTAAAAACATTTTTCTTGGGGGCCCCTAAACAAAGATGGCAGCCAGCCAGTATTTATATAAAAAAAAATCAAGGTTTTGCAAAGTTTCTGCTGTTTTAAAAAGAAAATCACCAGTCTGGTTTGGGCCCTATTTGCCGCTTAAAGGGGCAGGCATAATTCCTGATGGTTGTAAAAGGGGCTCTGGCTCATCCGCTGCAGTTTACTTACACTGTGACTGTGCATTATTGCATGGTTTTTCTTTTTGTGTTTAGCACAGCCAACCTAAATTCAAGTTACCAGACGAACAGAAATGTAATCTACACTGTGCCCCAGTTGAAACATTTTTTTTCTACTGGTGGTATGTTCTGGGGATTAAAGCATATTGCACCTTGGGAGACCAATTAAAGTGTGTGGCGTCAATAAAAAAAAAAACAATAGAACAGGAAGGTGCCTCTGGTGTCTGGCCGAACTTGGCATACAGAAATTGCCCGTTGATGCCCAGTTGGTGGAGTCCAGTATTACTGAATGAATTTGCACCTCCACTTGTTTACCATTTGCTTTGACAGTAGTGGCTTTCGAGATTTGAACATTCTATGCTTTTTTCGTTAACTGTCCGATTGAGCCATTCCGAGCTGCCAGGGATTCCTTTCTCTTGCGGTAAGCACTTTGGAAAAAGCCAAGCTGTGGGGGCAGAGAAGTGACAAAGAAAGGGTTTATCTTAAAGGGGACTCATGCATATTACAGATGTACTACTCCAATGCCCAACCCCACCCACCCGCCTCCACCATGTCAGCCGGGGCTCAGTGGGTAGCACTCTCGGCTCTGAGTCAGAATGTCCTGGGTTCATAGTCCCCACTCCAGAGACTTGAGCACACAAAAATCTAGGCTGACACTCCCAGTGCCAGTGCTGAGGGAGTGCTGCACTGTCGAAGGTGCCGTCTTTCGGATGAGGCGTTTAAACCGAGGCCCCCTTCTGCTCTCTCAGGTGGACGTAAAAGATCCCACGGCACTACTTCGAAGAAGAGCAGGGGGAGTTCTCCCCGGTATCCTGGCCAATATTTATCCCTCAGTCAACATCATTAAAAAAACAGATTTTCTGGTCATTATTACATTGCTGTTTGTGGGAGCTTGCTGTGCGCAAATTGGCTGCTGAGTTTCCTACATTACAACATACATACATTTTTTGTGTTATCTGTAGATGCAGTAGTATGTGACCTAAGGTGGTGTATTATTGCAGACCATATACAATTTGCTCTATCGTGGTCTCGACATAACTCACTCAATCTTCCACGGCCAGCTGCAAATAAAACTTCCATGATCGCATGAAATCAAGAGATCTACTGAACGTGTGTGCTAGTTGGTGCAATCGCTGCCCTCCCCACCTCCCCCAATCACAAGTCCATTAGTGCCCAGGCAGGTAATCTTGTTTGCAATGCTCGAAGGTTTAATGTACAAGTTGCAATGGAGTACAGGCCTTACCTTCCATAAGGCGAGAGTGAGCAGTGCCAGCAGAAGAAGCCCTCCTAACAAGCTTCCAATTATAATCCAAAGTGGGACCTCAGACTCGTACTGCTTGGTCATTTGAAGCGTAATCTGTGAGAAGAGGTACAAGTGTATTATGATGGGTTCTGTTAATCTTTGTCCTTGCCATCTCCATTGGCTCCCTGTTTCCATAATGCATTGACCTCAATATTCTCGATGTGGAGATGCCGGTGTTGGACTGGGGTGGACAAATGTGAGAAGTCGCACAACACCAGGTTATAGTCCAACAGTTTTATTTGAAATCACAAGCTTTCGGAGCGCTGCTCCTTCGTCAGGTGAAGTGAAGAGAAGGAGCAGCACTCCGAAAGCTTGTGATTTCAAATAGAACTGTTGGACTATAACCTGGTGTCGTGCGACTTCTCAATATTCTCATCCTTGTTTTTTCATAGCTCTGCATCATCTTGCCCCACCTTATTTTTTTCCCCATTCATTCATGTGATGTGGGCGTCGCTGGCAAGGCCAGCATTTATTGCCCATCCCTAATTGCCCTCGAGAAGGTGGTGGTGAGCCGCCTTCTTGAACCGCTGCAGTCCGTGTGGTGAAAGGTGCTCCCACAGTGCTGTTAGGGAGCGAGTTCCAGGATTTTGACCCAGCCACGATGATGGAACGGCCGATATATTTCCAAGTCAGGATGGTGTGTGACTTGGAGGGGAACTTGGAGCTGGCGGTGTTCCCATGCGCCTGCTGCCCTTGTCCTTCTAGGTGGAAGAGGTTGCGGGTTTGGGAGGTGCTGCCGAAGAAGCCTTGGCGAGTTGCTGCCGCCACGGTGCGCCGGTGGTGGAGGGAGGGAATGTTTAAGGTGGTGGATGGGGTGCCAATCAAGCTTATCTGGATGATCTTCTCTTGCTCTGTGTCCCAGCTTATACCCTTTTCTCCTCTGACTGGACCACCGCATGCTCTCAGCTCCCTCCACTTCACCAGAGAAGTCCGATCCTTCAGTCACTACCTGCTTGGAATTTGGAACTTTATACCGTATTTAGATATGGAAAAACTATTTCCTCTAGTGGGGGAATCAAGAACAAGTGGACATCATTTTAAAATTAGAGCTCGGCCACTCAGGTACGAAATCAGGAAGCACTTTTTCCACACAAAGGTTGGTAGAAATGTGGAACTCTCGCCTCTAAAATGCTGTGGATGCTGGGGGTCAATTGGAGCTTTCAAGACTGAGATAGTTAGATTTTTGTTAGGTAAGGGTATCAAGGAATATGGAGCAAAGGCGGGAAAATGGAGTTGAGGTGCGGATCAGCCCTGATCTAATTAAATGATGGAGCAGGCTCGAGGGGCTGAATGGCCTCCTCCTGTTCCTAATGTTCCGATGTTCCTAAGCACTCGGAGCCCACACCTGGAGTACTGCATACAGTTTTGGTCTCCTTATTTAAGGAAGGATATACTTGCATTGGAGGCAGTTCAGAGAAGGTTCACGAGGTTGATTCCGGAGATGAAGGGGTTGTCTTATGAAGAAAGGTTGAGCAGGTTGGGCCAATACTCATTGGAGTTTAGAAGAATGAGAGGGGATCTTATTGAAACATGTAAGATTCTGAGGGGGCTTGACAGGGTAGATGCAGAGAGGATGTTTCCCCTCGTGGGGGAATCTAGAACTAGGGGGCATAATTTCAGAATAAGGGGAAACCCTTTTAAATCGGAAATGAGGAGGAATTTCTCAGAGGGTCGTGAATCTTTGGAATTCTCTGTGGAGACTGGGTCATTGAATATATTTAAGGTGGAGATAGACAGATTTTTGAATGGTAAGGGAGTCAAGGGTTATGGGGAGCGGGCAGGGAAGTGGAGTTGAGGCCAAGACCAGATCAGCCATGATCTTATTGAATGGCGGAGCAGGGCGCTGCATGGTCAGAAGTACCATCCTTCAGATGAGACATTAAACTGAGACCTGATCGGTGGACGTGAAGAAAAAGCCATAAATGGGGTTGGTATTCTGGAAGGGCGAGATCAAAATGGGGCGAACAGATTATCTGACCATTATCACGTTGCTGTTTGTGGGAGCTTGCTGTGCGCAAATTGGCTGCCGCGTTTCCTACATTACAACAGTGACTACACTTCAAAAAAAAAAATACTTCAGTGGCTGTAAAGCGCTTTGGGATATCCTGAGATCATGAAAGGCGCTATAGAAATATAGTTCTTTATTTTCTTTTCCCGTAATTAGGTCTGTTGATAGAGCCGAGGTAATGCAGAGATATCCACTATCCACTAGAGGTCAGCAGAGCACCACCTGAAACAGGGTGAATAAAGTGGAGCCAGAACTCCCAATAATACTGGGAAGTAGGGGGAAGGGGCAATATCATTACTTTGGGAGTTCTATGGATTATGAAAACTTAATTTCCTCACTTGGGGTTGTCTGAACACAAATTGAGAAAAGGTAATTGTGTAGCCTAAACGCAGGATATTAAAAAACAGAATGAGACTTGTTATTACAGAAAGATTTCCTTTCGAATGGAAACGATGTACTAAAGATATTGCTGGGAGAGCGAAGGGGGGTGAGTCAGCAGATGTGGTTCTCATTTTATCATATTCTGACTGGACGCATGTGCAGGGGGCGTGTGGGGATGGGTGGTGGATTGGAAATGCCTGTGACACACTTGTTGACGGAGTCATTGCACTCCCGGCGGTAATATCTTGGATACGGGCATCGCAAATTGCCAGCTGCCCTAAGATATAACTTACGGTCCAACCCACCTGCTGATTCAATCTTCTTCCCCCCCTCCACCGACTTCTCCACACCTGCCCATTGTGCATCTCAAACCCAACATCATGCCCGCTCCTCATGGTCCCCCCACCTAGCTGCTCACTTTGGCCTCTCATTCTGGAGTTTAGAAGAATGAGAGGTGAGTTCATTGAAACATACAAGATTCTGAGGGGGATTGACAGGATAGATGCTGAGAGGTTGTTTTCCTTGGCTGGAGAGTCTCGAACTAGGGGTCACAGTCTCAGGATAAGGGGTCAGCCATTTAGGACTGAGATGAGGAGAAATTTCTTCACTCAGAGGGTTGTGAATCTTTGGAATTCTTACCCCAAAGGACTGTGGATGCTCAGTCGTTGAATATATTCAAATCTGAGATAGATTTTTGGACTCTAGGGGAATCGAGGGATATGGGATCGGGCAGGAAAGTGGAGTTGAGGTCGAAGATCAGCCATGATCTTATTGAATGGAGGAGCAGGCTCGAGTATGGCCTACTCCTGCTCCTAATTCTTATGCTATGCTCTTACGTTCAACTCCACCCTCCTGGCTAAACACTTTTCCCTTTCCCTTCCCATTGTGCTCTCACTGCCCTTTACAGTGGGAATGAAGGATGTGAGGATCAGCAGTTGGCTAATGGAGGCAGAGGAGACCGACCCTGGAGGTAAGTGAACATCGTTCTTTGCCCTGAGATCAGCTAACTCTGCACGGACCGGGGAAGGAGGTTGGGACCTGCTGCTCTCTGTGGCTCAGTACCAGCCAGCATTGGGCAAACTACAGGGAAGCTAACAAAATGGCCTTCTCCCCATCTCTTCGCCGGTAGCAATTAACTTTATTTAAAAAAATAATTGAAGGTTTTAACTATTTTTATCTTCTAATCATTCCATGAGCTGGACAGTCATCACTCCTCACCTGAGGGGCCAGGTCATTGACTCCTCACCTGAGGGGCCAGGTCATTGACTCCTCACCTGAGGGGCCAGGTCATTGACTCCTCACCTGAGGGCCAGGTCATTGACTCCTCACCTGAGGGGCCAGGTCATTGACTCCTCACCTGAGGGGCCAGGTCATTGACTCCTCACCTGAGGGGCCAGGTCATTGACTCCTCACCTGAGAGGCCAGGTCATTGACTCCTCACCTGAGGGGCCAGGTCATTGACTCCTCACCTGAGGGGCCAGGTCATTGACTCCTCACCTGAGGGGCCAGGTCATTGACTCCTCACCTGAGGGGCCAGGTCATTGACTCCTCACCTGAGAGGCCAGGTCATTGACTCCTCACCTGAGGGGCCAGGTCATTGACTCCTCACCTGAGGGGCCAGGTCATTGACTCCTCACCTGAGGGGCCAGGTCATTGACTCCTCACCTGAGAGGCCAGGTCATTGACTCCTCACCTGAGGGGCCAGGTCATTGACTCCTCACCTGAGAGGCCAGGTCATTGACTCCTCACCTGAGGGGCCAGGTCATTGACTCCTCACCTGAGGGGCCAGGTCATTGACTCCTCACCTGAGGGGCCAGGTCATTGACTCCTCACCTGAGGGGCCAGGTCATTGACTCCTCACCTGAGGGGCCAGGTCATTGACTCCTCACCTGAGGGGCCAGGTCATTGACTCCTCACCTGAGGGGCCAGGTCATTGACTCCTCACCTGAGGGGCCAGGTCATTGACTCCTCACCTGAGGGGCCAGGTCATTGACTCCTCACCTGAGGGGCCAGGTCATTGACTTCTCACCTGAGGGGCCAGGTCATTGACTCCTCACCTGAGGGGCCAGGTCATTGACTCCTCACCTGAGGGGCCAGGTCATTGACTCCTCACCTGAGAGGCCAGGTCATTGACTCCTCACCTGAGAGGCCAGGTCATTGACTCCTCACCTGAGGGGCCAGGTCATTGACTCCTCACCTGAGAGGCCAGGTCATTGACTCCTCACCTGAGGGGCCAGGTCATTGACTTCTCACCTGAGGGGCCAGGTCATTGCACCCAGACCTCTATAGTATAGAATGATACAGCACGGAAGGAGGCCATTCAGCCCATCGTGCCTGTGCCATCTCCTTTAAAGAGCTCTCCAATTAGTCCCACTCCCCCTGCTCTTTCCCCATAGCCCTGCAAATTTTTTCCCTTCAAGTATTTATCCAGGTCATTGACCTGCACCCAGTGGGGTCGCCAATTCTGATTGGATGTATTCCTGGAGGTTTCATCACATGACCTCCTCCCTCCAATTGCCCCGCCCCCACTCTCCCGCCATTGGTCCATTGTCCATCCTCGCAGCATCACACCCTCCCTGACCAATTGGAAAGCATACAGAAACTCTGTTACGCAATTGGACGGTTCTTGACTGTCAGTCAAACAGCATTTTTATAACTAATAAACGAAAGTGTTGCCGCTCTGATTTTTCTCCTGGATTGTCCTGGTGATTAATCTTCAATTCCTGGAGACCCCAGGACATTCCCTGGAGGGCTGCTAACCCCACTCTGCAGCCATGAGAGCAGCCTGGGGCCTTTCCCTGCCCCACTGTTGCTCAGAAACAGCCTAATGTTCGGGCAACTTCTGACAGCTCAGGCCGAGACCAGGGATCCGCGACCCGTTGCCCCGGGCGTGTTTGCGTACAGCGTACGCTGATTCACTTACATGCCGGCTCCTCCCCTCCTCTTTTATAAACATGGCGCTGGGCTCCTGAATATCAAGTGTTGCCGTGGTTACGAGTAACAGTGACCTGAACTTGAGCTGAAAAAAACAAGATAACACACGGAAAACATTCAATGTGGAAAAGACAATGGGACCGATTTTCATTCCCCTCCCCCTCCCCCACCCCCATGCCCCTCCGACCCTCCCGCCCCCATCCCCCTCCTCCCCTCTGGCTCTCCACCTCCCGTCCCCCTCCCCCTCCCTGTCCCCCTCCCTGTCCCCCTCCCCGAGCCGGCACCTGACAGCTCAGACGGCGATAGGGATGCTACATTTGGCCTCAGTGCCTCTGGGAAATGAAGGGTTAAAAGCCCACCAGCGTTTCGACTCCTCACACGTGGCCATGTGGGTTATGCAACGGAGGGCAGCTGGTATTAGGAGTACGGTGGTGCCGTAGTTACTTTAAGCCTGGACTAATAATCAAGTGAGTTCAAATCTCACCATGGGAGTTTGAGAATTTGAATTCAGTTTTAAAAAAATCAGTAGAAGTGGCTATGAAGCTGCTGGATTATTGTAAAATCCCAACTGTCCTTTAAGGGCAGTAAACCTGCCATCCTTACCCGATCTGGGCCTATATGTGACTCCAGTCCCACACCAATGTGGTTGACTCTTAACTGCCCTCCAAAGTAGCCGAGCGAGCCGCTCAGTTGTATCAGACCGCTAGCAACGGTTCTTCAAGAAGAAGGCCCAACACCTTCTCAAAGGGCACCAGGGACGGGTAATCAATGTTGGCCTTGCCAGTGACGCCCTCAACCCGAGAATGGATCGAAAAAACCTGATGGAACCCTGTCACAGAATGGGTCAGCACCTTCGGCAGAGGATGGAAGGTGAATCCCACAGCACAGAAGGAGGCCGTTGGGCCCATCGCGCCTGCGCTTTGAAAGAGCTATCCAATTAGTGTCAGCCGTGGCTCAGTGTGTAGCACGCTCGCCTCTGAGTCAGAAGGTTGTGGGTTCACAGTCCCACTCCATGGGATTGAGCACATGAAGCTAGCCTGACACTCCCAGTGCAGTGCTGAGGGAGTGCTGCACTGTCGGAGGTGCCGTCTTTCGGATGAGACGTTAAACCGAGGCCCCATCTGCTTTCTCACAGGTGGACATAAAAGATCCCAAGGCACTATTTCGAAGAAGAGCAGGGGAATTCTCCCTGGTGTCCTGGGCCAATATTTATCCCTCAACCAACATAACAAAAACAGATTATCTGGTTATTATCACATTGTTGTTTGTGGGAGCTTGCTGTGCGCAAATTGGTAGCCACGTTTCCCACATGACAACAGTGACTCACTTCAAAAAGTACTTCATTGGCTGTAAAGCGCTTTGAGACATCCGGTGGTCGTGAAAGGCGCTATAGAAATGCAAGTCTTTCTTTCTTTCATAAGCACTGCAATGTTTTCCCCTTCAAGTATTTATCCTTTTGCAAGTAAAGGGAAGAGAACCAAGGTGGAAAAGAGCTTGTTGACTTTCAGACTGAGGACAGCAGAAGGTCACAAGTAAGACTCGGTCAATGTGCTTTTTGTTTTAATGGTGCTTCCCTTTAAATAACTCACCATGTGCACTTAAAGGATTTACTAGTTTCCAAGCCAACAATTCCAGATGGCCTCTTAACTTAATATCTGACATTTATCCTGTGAAAAGTTATCGTTCTATAGTGGGAGGAAAGAATGCTCATATTGAATCCATTTGACAAATTCCACCGATTTTAGCCCCAATGTCGCAGATGTAACTGAACTTAGACGGTTTTCTTTATCAGTTTTAATGATGATTTCAAGGACTGTGGCTTTTGTTATGACGCCTGTTGCTCTTAGAGTGCAATAATAATACGTGGTTGTCAAAGAAAATGAATGTTTTCTTGTCTTATTTGGGATGAAGCAATGCTGAAGGAATTTGGAATGTAAATTAAATCCAGGCATCGTTTACCCCCTCTGAAATTAGATTGCCTGAAGACTCTGTGTGAAACCCCAATGATTTTATGTCTTAAAGTTAGAAATCAAGGTGACAGTTCCGATCCCCACAGTGTCAGCCGTGACTCAGTCGGTAGCACTCTCACCTTGGGCTCGGAAGGTTGTGAGTTCAAGTGCCGCTCCAGAGACTGGAGCACGTAATCTAAGCTGGCAGCGCTGAGGGAGTGCTGCACTGTCGGAGGTGTCGTCTTTGGGACGAGGCGTTAAACCGAGGCCTCGACTTGGCCGACTTTCACTAATATCGACCCTTTCACGATCTCAGGACGTTCCAAGAGTTCTTCACAGCCAATTTACTTTACTTTTGAAGTTGTAATGTAGGAAAGGCAGCAGCCAATTTGAGCACAGCAAGCTCCCACAAACAGCAATGTGATAATGGCCAGATAATCTGTTTTTTTTTAGTGATGTTGGTTGAGGAATAAATCTTAGGCAAGACACCGGGGAGAACTCCCTCCCTGCTCTTTTTTGAAATAGTGGCCGTGAAATCTTTCACATCCACCTGAGAGCAGACGGGGCCTCGGTTTAACGTCTCATCCGAAAGACGGCACCTCTGACAGTGCGGCACTCCCTCAGCACTGCACTGGGAGTGTCAGCCTGTATTTTTGTGCTCGAGTCTCAGAAGTGGGACTTGAACCCACAACCTTCTGACTCACAGGCAAGGCTGTTACACACTGAACCATGCCTGACACAGCCAAGTGGGGAGGCATATCGCCTATTAAAAAACAGGATAATGCTAACCCAAGAGTGTGAGAAAGATGGTTGAAGGGTGTCTACTGATATAAGGGCAGCATTCAAGTCTGGGATAGACTTGGGCTATCTAGAGACTTAAGAATTTAGTTAATTTTTTAAGGTAACGTTTATGCACTTACCGCCATCAGCGAATCAGTCAAGAGTCTTCCAGACATGTGAATGGTGTATTCTTCATTGGTTTTAAGATTCTTCACTTCACAGACCAGGAGAGTGCACTTAGCATTGCCGGCATCCTGTCAGACAATACGTATTCAAGGTTAAAACTGGCCAAAGTTAATGCAGAATATAGGAAATGCATCAATAGAAACTGGAGGTGGACTGGCAATAAGTAGTCTTCAGACCCAGACTTTGAAGATCACTTATTAACAGGAAATTGAGACAGCTCTAACTGATTACAGACTTCTGGATACTGTTTACGATTCTGGCATGAGTTCATCATAAAAAAGTTTACAAGGCGAGAAAGAGAAAAAGCATTTTTTTTTGGTGAATGATCTTGTCTCATCCCAGGTTTCTTTTTTGGCTTCCCCCCCCCCCCCCCACCCCCCACTTTTATTTTTTTCCTTTCTTCTCCTGAAGGCACTGACTCATGTCTGGGCGCCATTCCATAGACACCAGGAACCGTTGGCTACCGTGCCAAACTGGGCACTCTTCATATGTCAAGATAGATGTTCAACTTTGGAGGGCATCACCTGCCATCCTTAACTGAACTCCACACACACTTTCCAAAGAGTCATAGAATTATAGAACCTTAAAGCACAGAAGGAGGCCATTTGGCCCATTGTGCCTGTGTTGGCTCTTTGAAAGAGCTCTCCAATTAGTCCCACTCGTTGCTCTTTCCCCGTAGCCCTGCAATTTTTTTCTTTTTCAAGGCCCTTTTAAAAATTATTATTCCACCATCATAACAACTTGCTGCATAAGAAAAATTCTCCTTATCTCCCCTCCGGTTCTTTTGCTATTTAGCAATCAAGGAGCAGGAACCCCGGTTGATTTTTCCTCTCAATAGTCTGGGGGTATAGAGACTTAAGAGTTAAGGCTAACTGTAGCAACGTGATTAGTGGCGTTTTTTTTTACAGGATATCAACAAGAGAATTCAACTGCCTGCTCTCGAATGATCACGCAATGAGCGGTCGTCCCCTCCGTGCTGCAGAATTGTGGGGAGTGGTTTATGCTGGGGCATTGTATGGTCACTTGCAGGCAGTCGCTTGTAACTAAAGGTTTCTGTCCCAGTTTTGAAATGAGATGTCCTGTTTGGATTGCTCACTGGAATGAAGGGCCCCGATATCAGGAGATATACATTAGCAAATTAGGAGTTCGGAGGGCAGTCAGATGGAACCTTTACACTGAAGGGCAATAGAGTAGTGCAGTAAGTTACCAGTGAATGTCACTGAGGCAGACAGTATCAGTGGATTCAAGAGGCAGTTAGCTGTGTTTCTGGTGGAAGAAATGAGTGAGGGATATGGTGAGGTAGTGCGTTGCTGGGGCTGATATATCAAGAAGGCACGCACTAGTTGGTCGTAAATTCCTTTTCCTGAAAATTCTTATGGTGCCGAAATGATCCCATAGGATAATATTTTATCTGGATGAATGCCGCTGTCAAAGAAGCGGAGAGAGGAATTTCCGATGAATGCATTCCTACACTACAACATTTTTGCAACGCCTTCAGTGTAGCAAAATGCCGCAAGTCGCTTCACAGGAGCGTTATCAGGCAGAATATCCTACTGTGTCATTTCAGGTCCCATGCGCTGGTCTGCCAGCTCCTCGTTTATAATTAATTAGCTGTTCTCATTCAGGGCATCAGTCAGGGGGGGGGCGCGCCAACTGGCTTCAGCGTCCATGGGTGGGATATTGGTCAGCGCACCTGCTCCTGATCCCTGTCGGAGGGCGTGTGGGTGTAATGACTGAATGGCGCTCACTGTCTGGCGCACATGCGAGGAACGGGCACTTGGCCGATTCCCCGGTGGCAGTTTGACCGGGGTCAGTGCCTCCGGGAAAGGAGGGGGGGAACGAGTTGATAAGAGCGTGGGGCAAAAAATAAATAAAAATAACAACAGAAAACGCTGGAAAAACTCAGCAGGCCAGGCAGCATCCGTGGAGAGAGAAACAGAGTTAAACGTTTCAGGTCGAAGACCTTCGTCAGAACTTTCCAGCAGTTCTGACGAAAGGTCATCGACCTGAAACGTTAACTCCCTTTCTCTCTCCACGGACGCTGCCTGGCCTGCTGAGTTTTTCCAGCGTTTTCTGTTGTTATTTCGGATTTCCAGCACCCGCAGTATTTTGCTATCGGGCAAAAAAAAAAATAACCTGAGCAAAGGAAATCAAAGACGGAAGGATTAGAAAGGAAATAGTGTGCAGGAAGTCTCTCTTTATAAATAGACGTAAGGCTCTGGCTGAGATCAAAAGAATCTGACTTCAAACAGCTTCTTCTGTTCACAGTAAAGTTCTGATTTCCCAAAAACAACAAAGCATCGTTACCAGCTTCTCGTAGTGCCTCAGATCTTCGGCAACGGCTTGTCCTACGGGGCGGTGCCACTGCTGCATGTCTCTGTGATTGGTCAAACTGCACTGGATCCCATCTTCCTGCAATGCATTGAACACAGCAGCGACGTAAATACATGAAGGGATGCAAGCGGCAAATCATCGTCATCACCAGTGATAACGCGCAATTACACAGCAACTTTGCCATGAGTGACGTGTCAAAGTCATTCACGCCGGAGAAGACTGGCCGTCGAATGGCATGGGAAGAGTTAGAAGAGATGAGCGAAGCATATTTGTGAGGTTCCGAGGAGGTATTTTAAAGGCATTAAGAGAAGCAATAAGGTGGAGGAGATTGGGAAGAGAATTTCAGAGAGTGGGCCACAGATGGTTGAGGCAAATAGCTTAGATACCTTTAAGGAGAAGCTAGCTCAGTACATGAGGGAGAAAGAACATAAGAAATAGGAGCAGGAGTCGGCCATTCGACCCCTCGAGCCTGCTCCGCCATTCAATAAGATCATGGCTGATCTTCTACCTCAACTCCACTTTCCTGCACTATCCCCATATCCCTTGATTCCCTCAATATCCCAAAATCTATCGATCGCTGTCTTGAATATACTCAATGACTGAGCCTCCACAGCCCTCTGGGGTAGAGAATTCCAAAGATTCACCACCCTCTGAGTGAAGAAATCTCTCCTCATCTCAGTCCTAAATGGCCGACCCCTTATTCTGAGACTGTGATCCCTGGTTCTAGACTTCCCAGCCAGGGGAAACATCCTCCCTGCATCTACCCTGTCAAGCCCTGTAAGAATTTTGTATGTTTCAATGAGATCACCTCTCATTCTTCTAAACCCCAGAGAATATAGGCCTAGTCTACTCAATCTCTCCTCATAGGACAATCCCCCCGTCCCAAGAATCAGTCTGGTGAACCTTCGAAATAGAAGGATATGTTGATAGGGTGAGATGAAGTAAGGTGGGAGGAGGCTCGTGTGGAGTATAGACACTCAGGTGGGCCGAATGGCCTGCTCCTGTGCTGTAATTCTATGTAAAAAGGACACCGAGGTTATAGACGGTCTATGTAAACTTCCTGAACCCCAACCGTTGTCAGGAACTGAAGCAGGCTCGTGTTCTTCTCATAGGAGATACCCAGAAAGGTTCTGGGCAGTTTTGTGCCATTGGCTATTGCCCATTGTCAACGGGGTTGAGAACCTCCCAACCTGTTCACACAAGCATTCCAGCTCACCATTCTGGGCAAGATTTGAATCCAAGGCCCAGAGGTGAAAAGGCAGGACACGCTGCACTGCCCAGTCCCTGCAATAAAACAATACTCAAACTCACAAAGTACTTTTAACGGCTCGGTGAGTCTATCCGAGTCATACAGGCCAGGAAGACCCGGGCTTGATCCCTTGGTCTGCACCGAGTTACCGGATTTCAGCGAGGCCACCAGTACGGCTGCTTTAGGGAGCGGATTGTCACCAATGTTCCTCCATCCTGATGGCTAACCAGCGACACCTGCTGGGTGTCTGGATGTCAGGCGAGAACAGGATTGGTAGACTGTGATGCCCCAGCGGTTGAACAGCCTGCTGACACTCACTGCCAAGGTTCAAATAATGGCCACTGAGGAAATTCCCAGAGGAAGTGTACCACACTGAATCAATCCCTTCAGGAAAAGAAAAAGAGAAAAACACTTCATAAATTTTTAGTACATAAGAGTGTTGAATTCTTATGCAGGACACTTGCAGATAAAATGTAAAACAGTTATCATATTAAAGGAGGATTCTACCATCAGAATACCATTCATAGAAGAGAGTGTCACCATTGGGACCCCTCTCATTGAAAGGGAGTGTTACCATCAGCACCAGTCTCAATACAAGAGAGTGTCACCGGAATGGACCTATTGGGCCGGATGGGCTGTTTCTGTGCTTTAAATACTAGGTCACTATCAGGACCGTTCTCATAGAGCAAATCTCACCATCAGGAAGCCTATTCGGCCCCTCTCATTGAGTGCCACCATCAGGACCATTCCCACAGATGGATTGTCACTAGCAGGACCCCTCTTGTAGAGAAGGTGTCACCATTAGGGCCTGTCTCATAGATGGACTGTCACTCTCAGGAAGCCCCTACGGGCTCAGCGTCTCTGCTCTCTGTACTCACCGGACTGGTGGAGTTGTTGGTCAGGACCAGGAGGCGGTTGTTACCTTTGGTCATTGTCGGAATGGTCACTTTGACCAGCAGGTGGCCAACAGTGAATCGCCCCAGATTCTGAAGCTGCAATTAAACCGAGATAAGAACATGAGAACTTTTAGCAACAGGAAGTGGCCAATAGGCCTCACAAGCCCATCCATTTTTCATAGATGAACCCACCTTCTCACTATTCTGAAACCCCTTTCTGGGTCCAAAAACATGTCTCATTGTCTCTTGAACCCTTCAGTGGCACCAAGGCTTAAACCAGCTATCCCAGCACAGAATGAGGATTGAACCTGGGCCACCCCTGGACAACACTTGGAGTGTATGTGCCAGCTTGGCTCAGTTGGTAACACTCTTGCCTCTGAGTCAGAAAGTTTGTGGGTTCAAGCCCCACTACAGCCTGTACTCTAGGTTACCACTTCAATGCAGCCCTGAGGGAGTGCTGAACTGCCGGTGGTGTTGTCTTTTACTTGCAGGTGTAGAGAATCCCATGGCACTATTTGAAGAAGAGCAAAGACTAAAAACAGATTCATGGTTCATTTGTTTTTTTTGTGGGATCTTGCTGTGTGCTAATTGGCTGCTGTGTTTCCCTGTGTAACAACAGTGACAACACTTCAAAAGTAACTAAATGGTTATGAAGCACTTTGGGACATCCTGAGGATGTGATAAGGTGCTATGTCCTTCTTTCTATTTACCTGAGCACATAATCCAGGCTGACACCCCCAGTGCAGTGCTGAGGGAGTGCTGCACTGTCGGAGGTGCCGTCTTTTGGATGAGACGATAAACCGTGACCCCGCCTGCTCTCTCAGGTGGACGTAAAAGATCCCACGGCACTATTTTGAAGAACAGCAGGAGAGTTATCCCCAGTGTTCTGGCCAATATTTATCCCTCAACCAACATCGCTGGAACAGATGATCTGGTCATTATCACATTGCTGTTTGTGGGAGCTTGCTGTGTGCAAATTGGCTTCTGCATTTCCTACATTACAACAGTGACTGCACTTCCAAAGTACTTCATTGGCTGTAAAGCACTTTGGGACGTCTTGAGGTTGAGAAAGGCGCTGTAGAAATGCAAGTTCTTTCTTCCAGTGAGGGAGCCCATGTATTCAGAACTTCAATAGCTGCAGAGTTGAATGTCATTTGTTGAACTAGGGTTGCAGAACAAAGATTATTTGACTGCAAATCTGTACTTGACCCAGTTTGTCCCGGTACAATCTCTCCAGGTCTTTGAGTTCATGGACCGCACCAGGTTTAAATTCATTAAATACCATTCATTTTCCAATTGTCTCCAGCTGCATCCTACATTATGTTACTTAATCTATAAAGAAATCTGTTACCATAATTGTTAAAAAGTACATTTTGATTTTTAAAGCTTCAAATTCTTAAGAAAGCTGAAATATGAAAGTTGATCTGAAGTCTAACGTATGCTAATCAATACAAGATGGAGTCTTTTGGCCCCCGAATCCATTCCGATCCCCATGGTCCCCTTTTCAATGTGTCCATCAAAGCACCAGTCAGAACTTTGGCAGAATTTCCAGGCAGGTTCCTTGGGCTATACTGTGGAAATTCCAGTCGCGTTTTTCGGGAAACGCTGCCAGAATTCCTGGATAGGACAATCTGTTGGAAATTCCATACAGCTTCTTCATACTGTCCGTGTTTCCATACAGGTTGCTCGGGATACTGTGCCAGGATTCCCACACAGGAACCCTGACTGGAATTTCCATATAAATTCCTTGGGATGACACGGCCACGGAGATGGATTAAGACCTCTTGGGGCTCTGGCCACCACTTGAGGCCCCTCTGCATCCCCCCCCCCACCACCAATCCATGAAAGCACAAGTGTGCAGTAAAATGTATGAAGAAATAGGTAAGTAGAATATTTACACACTGCACGAATAATAAAGCAAATGGTATCACAATACATTACGCTGGTCCAGCAGCTGTGTGCAGTTTTACCAGGAGCCTCTGGGTACAGGCTGCCCCCCTAGGCCGGTGTGTTAATCTGTCACCCCCTGCACTGCCAGAAGCATCTGAGAGCGCAGCAACCAACCCTTACAGCCTCAGAGTCGTGCAGATAGCAATCTGCCTCTCTGCACAGGTCTAACCAATTGGAATATTTCCCCAAGACTCCCAGACGTCTTAGTAGAGGTGATTACTAAGGTAGTATCTAAGGATAAATTCACCAATCCCATGTCTCTGGGGAACTGCACTTGAAGAGAGCATGGGCCCTTGAATTGGTGCGACTGTGTAGCCTTAGCTCTAACCTGAGCTTCCTTTAAGTACAGCTCCCCGTTGGCACCAAGGGAGATTGCTGAATTTGCCCTGTTGTCTCCGACCTCTATCACAAGCTCGCTCTCGATCTGATAATGGCCAGTGCTTCCCATGACCTCTGCTGCCTTGATCCTCCTTAGCTGCAACTACCCCGTTTCTCCTCCCGGTAACTATCCAGTGATTCCTGTTGGAATTTGCACATGTTATGGAGGTCAATAAGGACAAGATCTGACTTGAATGTGATGCTCTCCACAGTCAAATAACTCGGTTGACTATCACTGTCATGAGCTTCCGGCACCCAGTGGAACTGTACTCCAGCAAGAGTCAGCGCCTTCAGGACAGCAGGGGAAGCAAGTGTGGAGAAAAACTATCAGGCAGAAAGTGAAAATAAACGGAAAGGACCTTACCTTAAATGTGAAGTTAAATGGAGGATCGAGATCGCCATTTGCCTCCAGCTCATCCGCTGATTTCAAGTCGTAGCGTTCGGGACTGGAATCCCTGTTACAACAAAGTCAAACCATTAACTGTGCCAGCTGAAACTCTTCTCAAAACAGAGGAAGAATCGCACACCATGCTCGGCATAGTGTGAGAACCGAGAAACAGGGTCGCTAATTCAATAATCTGAAGTGTGATGAACTGCCTGAGCATCGCAGAAGCTTCACCCTCAATTTCAAACCCAGCTCATTGGATCCACCCCTTCCACCAATCAAATACAGCTCATTGGAGCCAACCCGTCCAATCAAATCCAGCTCATTGGATCCATCCCTTCCACCAATCAAATCCAACTCATTGGATCCAACCCATCTACCAATCAAATCCAACTCATTGGATCTATCCCTTCCACCAATCAGATACAGCTCATTGGATCCAACCCTTCCACCAATCAAATCCAGCTCATTGGATCCACCCCTTCCACCAATCAAATCCAGCTCATTGGATCCACCCCTTCCACCAATCAAATCCAGCTCATTGGATCCACCCCTTCCACCAATCAAACCCCGCTCATTGGACCCACCCCTTCCACCAATCAGATGCAGCTCATTGGACCCACCCCTTCCACCAATCAAATCCAGCTCATTGGCTCATTGAACAGTACGGAGTGGAACACCACTGAAATAAATGTTCCCCACCCATCCCATAACATGAGGTCACACCGTTGTTGAAGTAATTTGCTTAAATACAATTTTTATATAATATTTTGATTTAATATTATTATTTATAGTTAAATAGCAGAGCATACTGCAAGCAGAGAAGTGGAGTTGGTTGGAGCATAGGAGTGTCTGCAGTACAGGGTGAGTTGCTGAGAGATGCAATGTTGAGGTGCGACAGCATCACCACTGGCAGGAGAGTGTATTTACACCGTGACAAGTTTACATAGGCAGTTCCCATTAAAAATGTGGACATGGGAATTTACAGTGGAAAAAGCTGACACAAAAGTATGACAAAAACATCACAACAGGAAGTAAATTTTTTGTGTACGGAAAGTGTGCATAATCATAAGATTTAAAAAAAAAATTGGCTTAGTTTAGGACAACAATAACAGCAACAACTTGCATTTAAAATAGTGCCTTTAAAGTAGAAAAAAGTCCCAAGGTACTTCACAGAAACGTAGTCAGGCAAAAAACGGATGCCAAGCCAAAGAAGGAGATATTAGGAGGCGTGACGACAGGATCGATCAAAGAGGTGGGTTTTAAGGAAGGTCTTAAAGTAGGAGACCGAGGTGGAGAGCCGGAGAGGTTTAGTGAGGGAATTCTAGAGCTTCGGGTCTAGATGGCTGTAGCTAAAGCAGCGTATTGAGGGTGATCTGTTCGACAGGTTGACCTGTCCTATTAGAGTATTCAGAATGAAGGTAAAGTACAGTAAGTGAGACTTGCTGTGTACCTGATGAGGAGGAGATCCGCTTCATATTGCACGGGAATGTACAGATGATAGGTGTTATCATGAAGAGTTTCTTCTGCTTCTTCACTATCACTGAATGAGATAAAAATGTACATTTTTGTTAGATAACTGTGGTGCTGCCAACGTGGACGACCTACTTAATTTCTGTTGCAATGAAACTCAATGCAAGTTCAAGGAACAGTGTCTTCTCTTTCTATTAGGCACTTTGCAGCCCTCTGGCCTTAACATTGACTTTAACAACTTCAGACCTTAACTATGGCTCTCATTTTCTCTCTGGCAGGAGGGGCTGGCGATGTGGGACGGGTGTGCAGGCATTTCTTCGGATGGGGTAAAGCAGCGAGTTGGTTCTTGGGAGTGGGGGCTTCCCCTTCGGAACACCGTGCTGCCGAGCTGGTCTGGCTCTCGGTGTCGCCCTGCCTTTTCCTTCTCCCAGGCTCCCGTTACTAGTGCCTTGTCGAGACCGGAGTCACGCCCGTGCCTTGGTCAAGTGCCACTCTTGGCAATGCTGCAAGATGTTGCATCTCGGAGTGATGGGTCAAAGGTCTGGGCCTGCGATTCCCTAGACAGTGGGCCCAATTTCAACCATGTCACTGTGGAGGCAGGGCCACGGTGCCAAGTCGAAGCCTGGCACTTGACCATGGACCCTTTTCACTTGCTAGATGGAAGCTAGGATAACCCTGCCTCCAAATATCACTCTTTGTTTCACTGCAGAGCAGCATTGAATCCAGGTTTAGCCACCATCCCACAGCTACACAGAAAAAAAGAAAGACCTGCATTTCTATAGCGCCTTTCACGACCTCAGGGCGTCCCAAAGTGCTTTACAGCCAATGAAGTACTTTTGATGTGTAGTCACTGTTGTAATGTGGGAAACACGGCAGCCAATTTGCGCACAGCAAGCTCCCACAAACAGCAATGCGATAATGGCCAGATAATCTGTTTTAGTGATGTTTGCTGAGGGATAAATATTGGCCCAGGACACCGGGGATAACTCCCTTGTTGTTCTTCGAAATAGTGCCTTGGGATCTTTTACGTCCACCTGAGAGGGCAGACAGGGCCTCGGTTTAACGTCTCATCTGAAAGACGGCATCTCCAACAGCGCGACACTCCCTCAGTACAACACTGGGAGTGTCGGCCTGGATTATGTGCTCAAGTCTCTGTCGCTGAACCCACAACCATCTAACTCAGAGGCTAGAGAGTGCTACCCACTGAGCCACAGCAGACAGGCCAGAGGCAGGTGGAGCAGTCTTCCAAAGACCACAGGCAATGGGGAAACGAACGCTGATGTACTACGAGAAGTGCCACTGCCGAATGTTCCCCATCTGCAGTGTGTGTGGACCAGGACGGTCACTGACATATACAAGCCAGAGAATACCAGAGGCAGATGTTCAATTAATCCTGATGTGTACATAATATTGGACAGCTGTGCAAGTGTTCCATCAGATTACATTTATAGAATGCTAAGGCTTTCTTCAAAATATTATTATTAGTTTTAAACTGGAATGTTGTTTCGAGAGTGAGTCACCTGCTGGCAGTTAGGGCTATCTCCACATTGTCCAGGAAGATGGAACGGCTGAACTCAAACTCCAGTCGAAAAGCCACCTAAGGAGATCAGAAACACATCAGCACCTTGCCAAAAATATAGAGCCAGCCAGTAGCAGTGCTTCAATGAACCAGCCCTGCCACTGTCCCACAAGGGACGAACATAGAACATTGGCACAGGGGAGACTCAGTTGTGCAACCTCTCCACATTCTTTTCGCTGGGTTATAAATCTTCACAGTTTCCAAAAGTAACATTTTTTTTTTTGATTTTCGGAAAGATCGGGTTGAATCATTAACTTTAAAGCCCAGAAACAGACCGTGGCAGCAGCACAGTTGAAGCCTGTACTGTGTAAGAGCCAGAAGAGCCTGATGCAGCTAAGGTTTCCACTGCTGATCTGACTGCACTCTGGCACTCATTACAGTTCCCGTTGCCACGCAGTTGCATTCTTAGCCGCTGATCATTTGAAATTAAATCCAGAAAAAAAATGACAGGGATTTGTTCCTGCAGCTGACTGTGTCATTCCTGAGTAGGCCCAAACCAATATTAATGGAAAATTCTGGTAACTCCATATGTGTGCAGGACCCCAATCATCTCCTGGAGATTGACGTTACATATACAACCACTGTTATATCAACTTATATCCGTTTTTTCCTATCCAATTTTGTTCCCTTCTTTCCTGAAGGCATTGACCCTTACTACTTATTTAGCCCATGATCAAGGTCATCTACTTCCACCACAGTAATACCACCTGACTCTGTCCCTCATCCATGCGTTCGTCACCTCCGGATTCAAATTTTCCAAAACCTCTTCTCCCCCTCGAACTCTACTCCACGTAAACTCCAACTCAGTCAGACCTCTGCCACCTGCTTCCTATCCCACACGGAGTGCTCCTCACCCACCGCCACCGCCCGTGCCCCTCTCCCAAGATACCCCATCACTCAGTTTCACCAACTTCACAATCTTCATTCCTGTCCACAAACCCCTCCAAGGCCTTGCTCCGCTCTATCCCAGCAACCCTCTTCAGCCCTGTGACCCCTGCTATTGACCCCCTGCTCTTTCGACTCTGGTCTGCTGTGCGCAGTTCCCCTGCCCTCTGCTCCACCATCAGTGGAAGAGCATTCAGCCAGCAGGGCCTCACACTCTGGAACTCTTTCTAAATCTCTTTGCCTTGCTACACCTCTCGCACCTTTAAAAGTCTCCTTAAAACCTATGGCCTAAAAATTTGGTTGCTTTGCGCCTCCCGTTAGCCCCCTAAAAGGGCGCTAACGGGGCGCAAAGCAACTAGCGCCCGGGCGCGGTGCGGCCAACGCCTCCCGCGAAATTCAGTGGGAGGTTAACGGCGACGGTAACCATTAGCGCTCCGCCGCCGGCGATGACGTCATCGTCGTGCGCAGCGCCCCGCTCGCGCCCCGGCCGCGATCTTCGGTAGCGCCCCCTGACTTAGGGGCAGCGCTAATTAAAGGGGAGGTGCCGGGTGGCCATTTTTGTTGCTGGCCGCCTGCCAGCACCTGCCCCTGTTGCCGTCCCCGGCCTCCTGACCAGCGCGCCCCCCCCCCCCCGCAGAGTGCTGGCTGCGCTCTGTGAGCCTGGCACTTCTCTCGAGTGCCGGGCTCTTTTGCTGTCACTCCGATCCCTAGTGGCACAGCTGGGCCCCGGGTCGCGCTGCGCAAGGCCCCTCCCCTTTAAGAAGGGGAGGAACGCCTGCAGTACCGCGGCACGTAGTGCTACGATATTCACTCGCAGCGCCCCAAGAGGGAGGTGGGGTGCTTCCAGTAGCACCCCGCTTCCCTCTTGGGGCGGTACCGATGAATTTCGGCCGCGGGGGTGCTAATTTTTTTGGGGTGCTAAAAGTAGCGCCCCGGCGAAGATAGCGCCTCAAAGGGGGCGTGACTCAATTTTTCCCCCATAACTGCACTTTCCCTAATACCCCCCTGATCCATCTGTGAAGCACTGTTGGGATATTCAACTATGTTGATGATGGTGGCTCATTCAAGTGGGCATTCATCATGTTTGAGCCTAGCGAGTAAACGTGGGCAACATATTTGACAGCGAGGACATCAAAGATGAATAAGAACATAAGAAATAGGAGCAGGAGTCGGCCATACGACCCCTCGAGCCTGCTCCGCCATTCAGTAAGATCATGGCTGATCTTCTACCTCAACTCCACCTTCCTTCACTATCCCCATATCCCTTGATTCCCTTAGTGCCCAAAAATCTATCGATCTCAGTCTTGAATATGCTCAACAACTGAGCCTCCACAGCCCTCTGGGGTAGAGAATTCCAAAGATTCACAACCCTCTGAGCGAAGAAATTTCTCCTCATCTCAGTCCTAAATTGTCGACTTCTTATTCTGAGACTGTGACCCCCCGAGATATCTGCGCTCCTCTAATTCTGCCCTCTTGAGCATTCATGATTATAATCGCTCAACCATTGGTGGCCGTGCCTTCTGTTGCCGAGGCCCTAAGCTCTGGAATTCCCTGCCAAAACCTCTCCGCCTCTCTACCTCTCTTTCCTCCTTTAAGACGCTCCTTAAAACCTACCTCTTTGACCAAGCTTTTGGTCACCTGTCCTAGTATCTCCTTATGTGGCTGGGTGTCATATTTTTTGTCTTATAATACTCCAGTGAAGCTCCTTGGGATGTTTTACTACATTAAAGCAACTATATAAATACAAGTTGTTATTGTTGTAGTTCTAGACTCACCAGCCAGGGTAAACATCCTCCCAGCATCTATCCTGTCAAGCCCCTTAAGAATTTTATACGTTTCAATGAGATCAGCCCTCATTCTTCTAAACTCTAGGGAATATAGGCCTAGTCTACTCAATCGCTCTTCATAGGAAAAACCACCCCCCCATCCCAGGTATCAGTCTAGGGAACCTTCGTTGCACTTGTTCTAAGGCAAGTATATCCTTCCTTAGGTAATGAATACCAGGTTAGATGTCAGAATGATCTTTTCCCCAGAGAATAGCGGACCTGGGGAACAGGCTGCCGGCCCGTGCGGTGGACGCCGATTCGCTGAATTCCTTCCAGCGAGAGCTGGAGCGGTTTCTGGCTGGGGCGGAGATCACCTGGTACAAAAGGTAGACGCTGTATAACATTAATCCGGGTCAGAGTGGTCCCCTGGACTAGTTTCGATCGCCTAGGGAGGTCGGAGAGGAATTTACCAGATTTTTTTCCCCCCAAGTTGGCCTGGGTTTTTATCTGGTGTTTTGCCTCTCCCAGGAGATCAAATGCTTTTTGGGTGGGACAGGGAGTATATATTGTGATACACAAGGCATCGCAGTTGTGTGGGACAGGCTGGATGGACCAGAGGGTCTTTTCCTGTCTGTCATTGCTCGTATGCTCGTATCATCCTGCCCTCAACTACGCACTTTTTGGTCGGGATCACTGAATAGCAATCAGGAGGTGGAACACTGGCTGAATGCTTCACCTCAATCACCCGGGAAGGGCTGAGACTATCGGGACAGTCTCCAACTGAAGCCTTGGTTCTCATCAGTTCATTCAACATGGCCCAGCGATTGAACCAGGAGCCTCCCGAGTCTCTATGGCTTAGTTCCACATCATTTACCCATAAAACCGTCACAGGGCCGGAGGTGTGGAGGGGTGGGGGGCGGCAGGTAAGGGAATGCTTTGAGTCACAGGGAAGCTTTTAGCACTCTTTGTGATAGGGCCGTCCATGTCTTAATGACTGTGTAAAAATGAATTCTCTGAACCTCTCCCTTTATTCTAATGGTGATGATTTTAAATTGATGTCCTCTAGTCACCGACCAGTGGAAATAGTTTCCCCCGATTTACCTTATCAAAACTTCTCATTGTTTTGAACACCTCTATTAGATCTTCTCTCAACTTTCTTTATTCTAATGAAAAGAACCCCAGTTTCTCCTCATATCTAAATCCTCTTATCCCTGGTATCACCTTAGCAAATCATTTTTAAAATTAAATCTCAGGATGTGGGTGTCGCTGACAAGTCCGCCGTTTATTGCCCATCCCTAGTTGCCCTGAGGTGGTGGTGGTAGACCTCTTTCTTGAACCTCCGATAGTGGTTTGATACAACTGAGTGGCTTGCTAGGCCTCTTCAGAGGGCAGATAAGAGTCAACCAGCCTTTCCATGGCCTTGACATCCTTCCTAAAGTAAGGAGCCCAAAGACAGCAATCTCTAACTTTTTTTTTTATTCATGTGAATGTCGCTGGCAAGGCTGGCATTTATTGCGCATCCCTAATTGCCCTCGAGAAGGTGGTGGTGAACCGCCTTCTTGAACACAACTGAGTGGTTTGAATACAACTTGAATATAACTGAGCTGGGCCATTTCAGAGGGCAGTTAAGAGTCAACCACATTGCTGTGGGTCTGGAGTCACATATAGGCCAGACCGGGTAAGGACGGCAGATTTCCTTCCCTAAAGAGCATTAGTGAACCAGATGGGTTTTTAACAACAATCCGATAGTTTCACGGTCACCATTACTGATACTAGCTTTTTATTCCAGATTTATTTAATTTACTGAATTTAAATTCCCCAGCTGCCGTGGTGGGATTTGAACTCATGTCTTTGGATCATTAGTCCAGGCCTGTGGATTACTAGTCCAGTAACAACCACTATGCTATTGTACTCGTAACTGTGGCCTGCCCAATGATTTGTATAGGTTTATCAGTATCTCATTGCTTTTGCACTCTGTCCCTGTTTATAAAACCCAGGATCCCATATTCTTTGATTCCAGGTCTGGATTACGACATAGTTATCGCCCACCTTTTGAAATAGACTTTTCTTACCTTGGACTGGGACCTGAACACTGGGTAAGCGATTGTACACACTTTGCTGTTGTGCCATTTTTCCAAGTTGATGCAATCAATTTTCACTTCTGTATCATCCTGAAACAAGAGAGGGACAGTTAGGGAGCGGAGGGAGTAACGATGTGGGGTAACTAAAAAATACCGTTCTGCAGCAGTGTGACTGTGCTCCACCGTACCGTACCAGACTGTGAGGTACTACGCGCCACACGGCAAACCCCTCCCCCCCCCCACACACACACCAGCTGTGGTGTTACGGTGAGGTGAGAAGACAAAAGGGAGGCACCTAAACACAGGGAAGGGGCTGATGATCAAATCACACTGTGCCGCATGGGCACGATAGAACAGCACTGGCAATGGGTGGCGAACAGGTCATTAGTCTGCTGGCTGAGAGACCAGTGAACACAACGGGGAACCTGAGAGGGAAAAGAAATGATCTTAGAAATTACGCAAGGTAAATCAAATGATTACCAATGTTCATTTTAGAAAGGTCTTTGTTCCAAAATAATTGCACTGTGTGGTGCGACCTTGATCCTTCCAGACTACGATGGCCCAAGGTTCAAGCCCCCAGTCTGTGCTGTTAGCTCACCTCAACCAGCATGGCACTGGTGGCTACAACTGGCCTTAGCATGCCTGGAGTGGGGGTGTGGGGAGCGGGGAAATCAGCCAGCACTATCCATGGGCCCTGCGTGTGTATGGATGTTGGGTGAGGGCAGGATGGGGTTGGTCGGACCGAGTGACCTGTCGACACTCACTGTCTTGGCTCACTCGCAGAGTGCTCACCTGGACGAGGTATCAATGGATTGGGAGCAACAATGGGACTGTCGCCTTTGTTAAAATTCATTCCTGGGATGTGGGCGTCGCTGGCAAGGCCAGCATTTATTGCCCATCCCCAGTTGGCCTTGAGAAGGTGGTGGTGAGCCTCCTTTTTGAACCGCTGCAGTCCGTGTGGTGAAGGTGCTCCCAGAGTGCTGTTAGGGAGGGAGTTCTGCAAACGTTGCTAACTTCAAGGATGGAGGGAAGAAAATTTAGAAACAGCAAATGAATTTCATTTCTTGGCCTAATGTCACCGACCCTCCAGATAAACGAGTGCCATCATTAATTTCATTTCACTTTTACTTTTGTGGCTTATTGTCCGACTCCAATATGATATGTTGATCGGGTATGGGCCAGTTGGACGGAATGGCCTGTTTCTGTGCTGTATAGTCTATGACTGAATCTTGGCCACAACACTGTGGTCTTTCTGTCACGTGCATCATCCCACGGCAAGCATTGCACGCCACAACCAAAGGGTTGTGCACTATGCACACACATTGAAAACAACAGCTGCATCAAACAGTGCAACTGTCAACCTTCCCCCCTCCAAGTACCCAGCACCCCGATAAAACCTTTCAGAGACCAATCCACAAGGCACGGTTTTAAATTACTCAGCGCTTGGCAGGGGCATTCTATTAGTTCGGATTCAGTGCCTGTGGCTAAGTTGTCATCATTTTACCCGATTATAAGGCTTATAAAATTGACCTATTTAAAGGAGAACGTTCTTGCCAGTGAAGGGGATGGGAGGTGTGGGGGGCAGCGTAAGGGATTGACCATAGCATCTGTGGTAGTTTACAACCAGCAATGAGTTCTGATCACTTTGGGTTGCCAGCTAGCAATGAGCAGCATGTTGTGTTGACCCAGTGTAGGTGCTCGCTCACCCGTTTTACTGGCTGATGTCAGCGGAGTGACTTCTCAGCATAAGATGTCAGATCTCCACGAGGGAGCCCAGAAAGGATTTAAAATGAGGAGTTCTCCTGTCAAGCGAGATAGTTTACAAAAAAAAGTTGCACTGAAGAGGAGAGCGAGATATATTTTTGTATTGCAACAGCTCCCCAAACGGTAATCCCCTTGGTTAGAAAGCAATCCATTCCTTCAAGGTCAAGCTGACTTTGCTCAGGAATGCATCTCAAAGCCCATGTGAGGTCTGTACATGAATTTGTGCCCAGGTTTTTAGCACTGCTTTGTTTTTGTTAGTGTTCTTTGATTGCAACACACTGACCAACATTACAGACAGAATTCCGCATCTGTGGTATAATCGACATGGTACATGGCGGTGGTAAGTGGGCTTTACTGAGTGGCTGGGGTTGTGGACAATTCCAGGTGGTGAGGTGGTTTACTGTCGAATCGGAGCCTGACCAGGGGGGGAGTGGGGGGCTTGAAGGGCCGCTTACCTTCTGCGCCAGAGTTGCAAACTGCAGGTTCCTGGAGACGGTGACATTGAGGACGGCGCCGTACGCGTTCTCCCGCTTATTCTCCAGCCAGGCATCCACAGAGAGTCTCCTCCTTGTGTTTTTAACAGTGAAGGGAAATTGGCTGAAAGGTAGACAAGTTATTGGTTGTTTAGGCGCCAGATCACATCACCGATGTTTTATGATACTTCTGACAGGTCTCAGGTGAATTGTTTCACAGTACAATACAATTCAACCAACTCTGGCCAATGCGTGACCCTGTGCTGACCACTTTCAGAATTCCAGATGATGATGAGCCTCATTCGCTGCTCATTTCCTCTATAAATGGCAGCCGAGGCCACAGCTCGCTTTAACCAGTTTCTCTTACAATTTAAAAGGAACAGCAGCAATACGGTAAAGTCTTAACTAGTAGTCGCCCAGCATGGCTCACTGGGCGAATGCACCGCCTGCTATTCTCCGAGGTTCAATCCCTGGTCTGTGCCGAGTTATCTGATTGTAGCCTCGTGACGCTAGCGGTGGTACAGTTAGCCTCAGTGTCCCTTTTCGCAGGAGGAGAACCAACATCAGCCAGGGTTCCCACTCCTGAACATTAACCAGTGACCCATGCTGTGCGCATACACGCCGACATCAGGCGAGCGCAGGATCAGACTGCGCTGCGAGGTTCCCCACAGTCGAATAGCCGGTTGATCCCTATTGTCTAGGGCACATACATGAAGAATGGCCGCCTGGCTGAAGCACCGGAGGGCTGCAGGGCTGAGCAGAAGTCAACGCCTTTAGCAGGGGAGGGGAGCGAAGAAAGCTGCATCTACAAGGGCTCCGTGAGAGCCGCCATATTGGAATCTCATGATTTGGCCCATTACCGTATGAAAAGACATAGAGCTCATCCACCATATTGTTTACTATTTACTCACCTGGAGCCATAAATATCGGTGCGAGCTCTCAGCACCAGGTCAGGCACACAGTGTTCATCTTCTCCACAGTCACTCCAGAAGCCAAGCTGCATTGGAACCAAGAAGAAACTGTAAGCCAGACCATTCTCGATATATCCATGATCTACTTATTAGAGTGGAGCAGCTCACTCAGAAACAAATCTGTAGCGCTCAAGTACCCCCAGGGCAATCAACTTCTAAATGGCAGGGGGACACAGCGCACCGATGCACCATGGGATGATTCTGTTCAGTTCTTGACCCCTGCCACTCCACCATAAACCTAGCATCAACAGGCTATTTGACTGTGAAGTGCCTCGCAGTTAAAAAATAAAATAAAAAGACTTGCATTTATAGAGCGTGTTTCACGACCTCAGGATGTCCCAAAGCCCTTTACAGCCAATGAAGTAATTTTGAAGTGGAGTCACTGTTGTAATGTAGGAAACGCGGGAGCCAATTTGCACACAGCAAGCTCCCAGAAACAGCAATGTGACGATGACCAGATAATCTGTTTTAGTGATGTTGAGCGAGGGATAAATATCAGCCAGGACACCGGGGAGAACTCCCCAGCTCTTCTT
The DNA here is from genome assembly GCA_030390025.1 of Squalus acanthias. NCBI lineage: Eukaryota > Metazoa > Chordata > Chondrichthyes > Squaliformes > Squalidae > Squalus > Squalus acanthias. Next base: position 55,874,881 of record CM059446.1, on the reverse strand, counting down.
CCAAATAGTGCCATGGGATCTTTTATGTCCACCTGAGAGAGCAGACGGGGCCTCGGTTTAACGTCTGCATCCGAAAGACGGCACCGCCGACAGTGCAGCACTCCCTCAGCACTGCACTGGAGTGTCAGCCTGGATTTTCGTGCTCAGAGTCTCTGGAGTGGGGACTTGAACCCACAACCTTCTGACCTCAGTAGGCGAGAGTGCTACCCAACTGAGTCACAGCTGACACTGCAACCCAGTCCTTCTCTCCGCTGATGTCCAACAGCAGTCAAGAGGTGGGAACAAGGGGATGAGTTTTCCTTATCCCAGACGCAGTGACTGGAATGCCCTCACTGCTGCCCCAGGGAATTCCATTGGTGTCCTGGCCAACATTCCAAGATCAGAAACACAAATTAACCAGTTCAACTCATCGCTGTTTCTGGGACGTTGCAGCTGCAAAATGGCTGCCGTGTGTGTGCAGTTAACAAGCTGCTGTGCATCAAGAACAATGCGGCGTCCTTTGAGACATTTCAAAGAGGTGTCGAAGTGTTATATAAATCCATGTATTACGTACGAACTAAGATCAGCTAACTCAGCGCAAACTGGGATCAGATCTGGGATTTTCCTAGTCTGTGGGGCACTGTGCCATACCACAGGGTGGTTATAAATACTGAGCCATCAGGCGAGTGATTAAAGAACACAGAATTCATGTCAGACATCAATCACAACGCGACTGTATAATTCAGGCATGGGAAGAGGGGAGAAAATGCAAAGTTGGACATTTGCCTCGGTTGATGAAATCAACCCAATTCAGCCTGAAACACTTTTAGACTCTGGCACCTGAGCCTCTCAATCAGCCAGTAGTCAGATAATCTGGGCTGGAGGCGAACCACCTGCCTCAAGGCAGAGGCGATGGCCTGAAGAGCTTCCCAGTGCTGAAGCCATTCCACAAACACACTCGCTTCCTGCGTTGAGACAATCCATCTTCTCTTCTGCGAGCGAGAGACACACGTTGCAGCCTTTGTGGTGAGACCGAGACTGATTTCCCTTACGGAATGCATCACGTGCATTCGTGAGCTTTGTGCTGAGCTGCCCTTCTGTCTTACCAAGTCTGCCTTTTAAGGCTTTATGGCTTGCGGCCTAGGTGCCCAGCTCCCTGGCTCATCAGAAGTTAGCGAGCTGCCAAAAGCAGGGAGCCCACGTTGAATTTATTGCACGGCGTGAGGTTTAATTCAATTTTTAGTGTTGGCGCGTGTGCCTGAATTAATTATTCATTGAAGTTTTATTAGTCATTTAAAAAGGGAATTCTCAGGATGTGGGCGTCGCTGGCAAGGCCGGCATTTATTGGCCATCCCTACTACAACGGAGTGGCACTTCAGAGGGCAGCTAAGAGTCAACCACGTTGGTGGGATACTGGACTCACGTATAGGCCAGTCCGGGTAAGGACGGCAGGTTTCCTTCCCTGAGGGTCATTCGTGAACCAGTTGGGGTTTTACAACAATCCAACAGCTTCATGGTCAATTTATTACTGATAAAAGCTTTTATTCTTCCCGCTTTTTAAAAAACTGAATTCAATTTCCCAAATAGCCAGGGTGGGATTGGAATGCACATTGCCAGGATTATTAATCCAGGCCTAGTAGATTACCAGTCCACTAACATAACCACTACACCACCACACCCTTGTTTTAGAGTCAAACTTTTATATGTAGCAACTTCCTAAATATGCTTGTGACAGTCTCCTCTGCTAAGTACTTTTAGTGAAATAATAACATGTTCCGCCCCACATCTGAGCACTGGTGTACCATGCCACAGAGCAATGTGACGTGTGCCCACGCCAGTGTGCTCGGGAAGAGAATGCGATCACGCTGTCAACCAAAACATAATTACAGATTCCTTTTAGCGACTGTGTGACTGAAAAGTGCAGACCACACCTCTAAATGTAATAAAAACACAACAACAACTTATATTTATACAGCGCCTTTAACATAATAAAACATCCCAAGGAGCTTCACAGGATCGTTATCAAAAAAAAAATGAAATTTATCACCGAGCCATATAAGGAGATGTTAGGGAGGATGACCAAAAGCTTGATTGGTACCCCATCCACCATCTTAAACATTCACTCCCTCCACCACCGGCGCACCGTGGCTGCAGTGTGTACCATCTACAAGATGCACTGCAGCAACTCGCCAAGGCTTCTTCGGCAGCACCTCCCAAACCCGCGACCTCTACCACCTAGAAGGACAAGGGCAGCAGGCGCATGGGAACACCACCACCTGCAAGTTCCCCTCCAAGTCACACACCCTCCTGACTTGGAAGTATATCGCCGATCCTTCATCGTTGCTGGGTCAAAATCCTGGAACTCCCTCCCTAACAGCACTGGGAGTACCTTCACCACACGGACTGCAGCGGTTCAAGAAGACGGCTCACCACCACCTTCTCGAGGGCAATTAGGGATGGGCAATAAATGCTGGCATTGCCAGTGACGCCCACATCCCATGAATGAATAAAAAAAAGGTAGGTTTTAAGGAGCATTTTAAAGGAGGAGAGAGAGGTAGAGAGGCAGAGAGATTTAGGTTGGGAATTCCAGAGCTTAGGACCTAGATAGCTGAAGGCACGACCACCAATGGTGGTGCAATTAAAATTGGGGATGTTCAAAAGGCCAGAATAGGTATCATAAGTGGCCATTATATCACCTACCGTGGCTTTGGCTGAGGTTGGCCAACCATCATCTAGAACTGGGCCATATTCTGGGTCCAAGAGGCCAAAGTCCAATATAAACCCAATGGGTCTCACGTAATCCATTGTATCCTGGAGGAAGAAAACAGTTCAGGGGCAGATTTGGATATGCACAAAAAATACAAGAGCTAGCAAAGGATGAGAAGGTCTGAGTTTAGCAGAGACAGAGATAGAATGAAAGAAAGAAGTTGGAGTTTTATCATGATTGGTCACATCCTCAGGACATCCCAAAGCCCTTCACCACCAATGAATTACTATTGACGAATAGTCATTGGTGTAAGCAGCTATGACAAAGTCCCCCAACTAGCAAATGGGATGAATGACCAGTTAATCTGTTTTTGGTGGTGTTGGTTGAGAGAAGAATGTTGGCCAGGACTCCAGGAGAACTCCCTGATCCTCTTCAAATAATGCCGGGGGGATCTTTTACACCTATCTGACTAGCGACGCAGGCCTCAGTTTAACGTCTCTTCTGAAAGACGGGACCTCTAGCACTCCCTCAGTACTGCACCGAAGTGTCAGCCTAGATTGGAGCGTGGTTGTGCTGGAGTTTGTTGATAATAATGTGACAATTCAATCAATACCGTTCAGTACACTCCTCCGTGCAAGCCCCGTGTAATTACTGACACTGTTAGGAACTGTATCTCCACCTGCCTATGGCTCCGAATGGTCCAATGGTGATGCTGGGTCAAGGGTGGCTGCTTTACCCATCTCCTACTACTGAGAAACCAAGGTGAAGGGACAAGGTCCATAGTGCAGGACACCACCAAGGTTGAAAAAAGGAAAGCAGAAGACGAGGTCAATCAGGTTGAAGTGCTTACGTGATGCCAAGCTAATTGGTTGTAGGATGATGGGAAGACCGAAGAAGGTGAGGAATCTCACAGTGTTTAGGTCTTGAGAAAGAATGAGTTAGAGTAGGAGAAAGTGTGACAAGTCTTGATTTCAACACAGTGAGGAATACAGGGAGAAGGAAGAACATGCAGGACAGTTGAGGAGGAACAATGGACAGGCCAATGCCTGGTACTTACTAGGACGTGGAAATTGAATTGATCGCATGTCTCTAATTCAGGTTCCACGCTGATGTTACTGTGGATGTACTTCTCAAAGTTGTCGTCAAAGAGTGCTCTGGGAGTGTATCTGCGCTCGTCAATGGAAATGTTGTACCTTATGACTGAATAAAAATCAGAATCATTTTTCCATTTTCAAACTCAACCTGTTTTTGTACAGTGCAGTCAGGCATTGTTTTGCTCAGCTTTCCGAGCAACATGCTGGGATCTAGAAACACAGGAAAGAGTTGATTGTTCGAGCTCACAGAACCAGAGGGACCTTCGCCAGACAGCCGTGCATATTGGGAAATCACAGCCGCACTTACTTATCCTTTAACTGTAAACTGTAAGGAGAGGCTAAAAACGTCAGCTGATGGGGGGTGAGGTGAGGTGAGGTGGGGTGGTTTGGGTGGTCTGGGTGGGTCAGCACATGTGCTTTCATCTCTGGGACATGGGTTCAAATCCAGTTCAGACTAATGGCAGGAAACATACTTACTGTAAACACTCTACATGTAATGAGTTTAGGTGATTTCAATCTAATTCTCAGTAGACACAGACCCACAGCTCAAATCTGTGCCCATTTTGCCATTACTTGGCACTAAGTTGGCAAGTTAACTCAGAGGAGTCCACAAGGAATGGCTAGTGCGGAAAATATCACACTGGTACAGTAGAGAGTTCTCTTCTGAAGTTGAGGTTAAGGCACATTGATAGGAAAAAAGAAAGAATGTGTATTTATATAACACTTTTCATGGGCTCAGGACATCCTAAAGTGCTTCACAGCCAATGTAGTACTTTTGAAGTGTAATGTAGGGAAAAGCAGCTTTTCATTTGAGCACAGCAAGGTCCCACAAACAGCAATGACATAGATAATCTGTTTTTAGTAATGCTGCTCGAGGGATAAATGTTAGCCAGGACACCAAAGAGAACTACCCTGCTTTTCTTTGAAAAGTGCCATGGGACCTGTTACATCCACCTGAAAGGACAGACATCGGTTTAACATCTCCTCCAAAAGACAGCATCTCCGACAGTGCAGCACTCCCTCAGCACTGCACTGGACTGGAGTGTCAGCCTGGATTATGCACTCAGGTTTGCTGGAGTGAGGATTTGAACCCATGACCTATCTAACATCCTAAAGTGAGAGTTGTACCACTGGGCCACGGCTGACACCGAGGGCAATTTAATCTGCATCTAACTGTGCTGTATTTGATGTGGACGTGCCTGAATGGGGAACTGTGCCATTCACAGCACTAACATCCTCACTTATCTGTTGAGTTTTATCAGAAACAAAAGTTAGTTGGCAGCCTACTTGGTCGTACGGTGGTGAAGTGGCAACTGACACAGAAACAGACAGAAAAGGAAGCTCAGTTGTCGTGTTCAAAAAGGAAATAAACAGAGTCCCAATTCAGCAAAAGCAGAGGTATAAAGGTTGATTGAGAAGCCTGGAGGGAGGTGAGTCAATGTGACCCCTGCATAATAACCTGAAAACCAGTGCAAGCTCGGTGGGGTGAATGCTCCTTCCTCTTCAACCCATCTCGTACTGTGTTGAACACCAAACCAAAGCTGGGATGTGTGGTATATTTTGTTATTGAGAATCCTATCTGAAGGGCAAAGGTCACTGGTGGGGGACACCACCAAGGCTTCAAAAAGAGTAGGAAAGAAGTCGAGGTTAATTAGAGAATGCCAAGCTTTATTCGCCTTCACATTTCAGGAGGCGAGAAAGACTGAGGGAGGTGAGGAGAGGCACCACCTCTAGGAAAGAATGAGGTAGAGTAGGAGACAGTGAGATGAATCTTGATAGAAACACAATGATGAAAAAGGGAGGAGGAGGAACGGTTAGGATGGTGCATGTGGAGTGTAAGGACAGATCTAGAAATGAGAGGAGAGCTTAGATCATTAATGGTTCAGAGATTGTGCAACCCTAAGTCTGTCTCTCCTAATTTCTAATTTTGGAGAGCTATGAAAATTAATTTGATTGAGGTTACAAGATAATGAAGTGAATAGATTGTGTTTGAGTTGACAGTTTGTTCCATTTAAATAGGTTAGGGAGGACCAGTGGTCACACATTTAAGGCCAGATCTAGGTTAGATGTCAGGAGGTGATTCTTTACCCAGAGAATAGTGGACCTCTGGAACAGGCTGTGATGGACAGCGATTTGCTGAATTCCTTCAAGCGAGAGCTGGACCTGTTTCTGGTTGGGGTGGAGATCACCTCATACAAAAGAGAATAGAATTCTGCAAAGAATTATCAGGAATTTCCCAGACTCCCCCCCCCCTCCCCCCAAATTGGCCTGGGTTTTTTAAAATCTGTTTTTTTGCCTCTCCCAGGAGATCACATGGCTTCGGGTGGGGTAGGGAGCGTACATATTGTGATACACAAGGTATCACAAATTGTGCATGGACCAGAGGGTCTTTTCCTGTCCGCCATTGTTCGTATGTTCGGAAACAAGGCTAGCAGAAATTGAAATATGCACTGATTTATCGCTCTGTGATAGTGTCGCACTTACTCAAGGTGTCATTCTGAAGTCCGGGCGATTTGGCAGTGACTGTGAAACAGATAAATACGGACATGCAGCTGCACTCTTTGCCATTTCTCTTGCAATCCTTGTTGAAAATGTTGATTTTCGCTGGTTCGAACCTCATGCTGGCATTCACCTGGATTATACTGCGAGACCTGAGGGGAAAGGATGACATGGTGTGGGTTTTTACTTTGAACTGCAGATCCAACAGGAGTCAGGTTAGAAGACAAATGCTGCATTGTGAGGTCAGAGGAATCTTGTTTTTTTAAATTCATTCACGGGATGTGGGCGTCGCTGGCAAGGCCAGCATTCCTTGCCGATCACTAATTGCCCTTGAGAAGGTGGTGGTGAGCCGCCTTCTTGAACCGGTGCAGTCTGTGAGGTGAAGGTACTCCCACAGCGCTATTAGGTAGGGAGTTCCAGGATTTTGACCCAGCGACGATGAAGAAAGGCGATATATTTCCAAGTCAGGATGGTGTGTGACTCAGAGGGGAACTTGGAGGTGGTGGTGTTCCCGCGCACCTGCTGCCTTATCCTTCTAGGTGGAAGAGGTCGCGGGTTTGGGAGTTGCTGCCGAAGAAGCCTTGGCGAGTTGCTGCAGTGCATCTTGTAGATGGTACACACTGCAGCCACGGTGTGCCAGTGGTGGAGGGAGTGAATGTTTAAGGTGGTGGATGGGGTGTCAATCAAGCGGGCTGCTTTGTCTTGGATGGTGTCGAGCTTCTTGAGTGTTGTTGGAGCTGCACTCATCCAGGCAAGTGGAGAGTATTCCATCACACTCCTGACTCGTGCCTTGTAGATGGTGGAAAGGCTTTGGGGCGTCAGAAGGTGAGACACTCGCCGCGGAATACCTAGCCTCTGACCTGGGTCAGATTACCACTTGCTCACCATTTTCAGAGGAACTTACAGGCAGAGCAGGAGATGGGTGGGGCACATTACACAAGGGCGCTGCAATGGACCAAGCAGATTGGCGTGGCATCACACTGTGCCATTGGGTGGACCACAATTTTCAACATGGCACTTTCCCAAACTCAGCTGCGCTGTCCTGGGACAAGTTGAGAGTAGAGTCCTTCCCCCAGCGCAGGAGGAGATACACTAAACAACTTGGACTGAAATCAGCTAACTCACTGCAGACTAGGAATCATACGTTGAACCCTCCCTGACCTGTATGGGATTACTACCACACCAGGTAGTGCATTTAGACGCTGAGCCATTCGGGTTCAGTGCAGGGAATCGATTTAAATGAAGCGAGCTTATAGGAGAGACGGTTATGGCAGGATACACCACAAATAGTGCTGATAATTGCGAATGAACAAATCATTGATGAAACACTTAGCAAATATATAGATTAACAAACCACAACTGAACAGCACTGCCGAGTGCCCCCACTGCCAGATCCACCAGCCCGTCGTCATTCATATCCAATTGTCCATGAATACTGCGGCCAAAATAGAGCAGTCCAGAACTGACCTCTGAGGCGCCAATCCTCTGTAAAACAGTAAATACAGAAAGAGGTGGGTTCATTATATTGGCCAGGGCTGAAGTGAGTGGCCACATGCTGGGTTCCTTTTTTTAAATGAAGAAAGCAAGTGACGGGCCAAGGGAAATATTGCAGCACACCACCAAGGCTGAAAAGAGAGATTAAAAAGATAAACAAAGGGTAGGTTTACATCGGATATACAGCACAGAAACAGCCCATTCGGCCCAACCAGTCCGTGCCGGCGTTTATGCTCCACTCGAGCCTCCTCCTGTCTTTCCTCATCTAACTCTATCAGCATAACCCTCTATTCCCTTCTAACCCGTTATTAAATAAATACTTTGTTTCTGTCTTCACGGAGGAAGACACAAAAAACCTCCCAGAAATACGAGAAAACCAAGGGTGTGGCGAGAATGAGGAACTTAAAGAAATTATTATTAGTAAAAAAACAGTACTAGCAAAATTAATGGGACTAAAAGTCGATAAATCCCAAGGACCGGATGACCTACATCCTAGGGTTTTGAAAGAGGTGGCCATTGGGATAGTGGACGCATTGGTTGTCATCTTCCAAAATTCTATAGGTTCTGGAACGGTTGCTGCAGATTGGAGGATAGCAAATGTAACCCCGCTATTTAAGAAAGGAGGGAGAGAGAAAACGGAGAACCACAGACCTGTTAGCCTCACATCAGTAGTTGGGAAAATGCTGGAATCTATTATAAAGGATGCAATAACTGGGCACTTAGAAACTAATAGTAAGATTGGGCAGAGTCAACATGGATTTATGAAAGGGAAATCCTGTTTAACAAACCTATTGGAGTTCTTTGAGGATGTAACTAATGGAGTAGACAAAGGGGAACCGGTAGATGTGGTGTATTTGGATTTTCAGAAGGCCTTCGATAAGGTCCCACACAAGAGGTTGGTGAACAAAATTAGGGCATGTGGAATTGGGGGTAATATACTAGCATGGATTGAGAATTGGTTAACAGACAGAAAACAAAGAGTAGGGATAAACGGGTCTTTTTCAGGATGGCAGGCTGTGACTAGTGGGATACCGCAAGGATCGGTGCTTGGGCCCCAGCTATTCACAATCTATATCAATGATTTGGATGAGGGGACTAAATGTAACATTTCCAAATTTGCTGATGATACAAAGCTAGGTGGCAGTGTCAGTTGTGAAGAGGATGTGAAGAGGCTTCAGGGGGATCTCGACAGGCTCAGTGAGTGGGCGAGAACATGGCAGATGGAATATAATGTGGATAAATGTGAAGTTATCCACTTTGGTAGAAAAACCAGAAAGGCAGAGTATTTCCTAAATGGTGAAAGATTGGGGAATGCAGATGCTCAAAGGGACCTGGGTGTCCTTGTACATGAGTCACTGAAAGTGAATGTGCAGGTGCAGCAAGCCATTAGGAAGGCAAATGGTATGCTGGCCTTCATTACAAGAGGATTTGAGTACAGGAGTAAAGAAGTCTTACTCCAATTATATAGGGCCTTGGTGAGACCACACCTGGAGTACTGTGTACAATTTTGGTCTCCTTACCTAAGGAAGGATATACCTGCCATAGAGGGAGTGCAACGAAGGTTCACGAGATTGATTCCTGGGATGGCGGGACTGTCGTATGAGAAGAGATTGAGTAAACTAGGCCTGTATTCTCTTGAATTCAGAAGAATGAGAGGGGATCTCATTGAAGCATACAAAATTATTACAGGGCTTGATAGGGTGGATGCTGGGAGAAGTTTCCCTTGGCTGGGGAGTCTAGAACCAGGGGCCACAGCCTCAGGATAAAGGGTAGGCCATTCAGGACTGAGATGAGAAGACATTTCTTCACACAGAGGGTGGTGGATCTTTGAAATTCTCTACCCCAGAGGGCTGTGGAGGCTCAGTCATTGGGTATACTCAGAACAGAAGTCGATAGATTTCTGACTAGTAAGGGCATCAAGTGATATGGCGATAGGGCCGGTGAATGGAGTTGAGGCAAAAGATCAGTCATGATCTCATTGAATGACGGAGCAGGCTCAAAGGGCCGAATGGCCTACTCCTGCTCCTATTTCTTATGTTCTTATGTTCTCCCTCATATGCTTATCTAGCCTCCCCTTAAATGCGTCTATACTTTTCGCTTCACCCACTCCCTGTGGTAGCGAGTTCCAAATTCTCACCACTCTCTGGGTAAAGAAGTTCCTTTTGAATTCCTCATTTGATTTCTTGGTGACTATCTTATATTGATGGCCTCTAGTTTTGCTCATCTCCACAAGTGGAAACAGTCTCTCTGTACCTACTCTATCAAAACCTTTCATAATTTTGAAGACCGCTATTAAGTCACCCCTCAGCCTTCATCCTTTCCTGATATATATACCCTTGCATTCCTGGTATCATCCTTGTAAATCTTTTTTGCACCCTCTCCAGTGTCTCTATATCTTTTTTATAATATGACGACCAGAATTGTACGCAGTATTCCAAGTGTGGCCTAACCAAGATTCGATACAAGTTTAGCATAACTTCTCTACTTTTCACTTCAATCCCTCTAGAAATAAACCCTAGTGCCTGGTTTGCTTTTTTTATGGCCTTATTAACCTGTGTCGCTACTTTCAGTGATTTGTGTATTTCTACTCCGAGATCCCTTGGTAGTGATTAAGTGACACCGCACTTGGTTGTAAAATTTTGCAAGAGGTAGTGAAGAGACATGACATGTGGTGAGTGTAGCAGGCTTGGGAGGAACAGATGACTTTGGACCTATGGGTTTCCTCGCCTCATGTCTGGGTCTGTTGTAGACTAATTGATAGAGATTAATTCCCATGATTAGTGAACAACTCCATTATCGTTGTACAATTGCGACTACAAGGATGGTAGAAGGCGAATCAGATGGACCTTGGTCTTTTTGCGTCTAGCATTTCCTATGTTCCTGTGGCTGGAGAAGGTTATTTGAATTGGGTGTCCTCCAGATTCTACACCGATACTATTTCAACATTTGTTTTATGGCGTGGCCTGAGAGGAGCCACTTCTGAGTGGCCATGACTATGTGCAACTCTGGCAATTTGTACACCACCAGCCACTGGAGTTTGTGACATCGAGGCACAGGACATGGTAGGGGTAGGGGTGGGCCTTGAACATTCTCCGCAAATATCCTCTGAGAGAATATTGGTGATTGGAGGCTGAAGCCCATCTAGGTATCCCAAAGAGGGCGCTGTTTTAGGTTTTAACTACTTCTAAGTACGTTGGCAAGAGGAGCACTGATGGAAGAAGGGAAGCTGAAGAACGTGGCGATTGAAGGTGAGGAGGTGAATTCTATTCCTGGTAGGTTGTGTCAACATTTTGGATTAAAACTGTCAAAACAGATTCCAGCTGCGGTCGTTCAATGATGTAATGGACAACCCCGCAACTTAAACCCATGGCCACCTGGATAGAATGTTGATGCTGTAACCTCAAAGCAACTCAGGCAGCTAAACCACTGGAATGTGTGACTTGCAAGTCAACAATACCTGCTTGCGAATAAACTGTAGGGCACTGGCTGCTATTTGGATGGTGCACAGCCGATGCTGTCATTTAGTTCAGCACCAGGCTTTTATTGTTAGCCACGTGTCTGACACATTGAAACCGATCAATGTGTTTAAGAGTCTCCAAACCTAGCTACTGAGAATCCTACAATTCTAGAGCATCTGTTTGCTCAGAGAATGCACGCTCTGTCCCCATAGGGATACATCCCACTTATCGGAACACAGGAACAGGAGTAGGCCATTAAAGCCCTCGAGCCTGTTTTTGCCATTTAATGAGATCATGGCTGATCTGTGACCCAACTCCATATACCTGCCTTTGCTCCACATCGCTTAATACCTTCAGTTAACAAAAATCTATCAGTCTCAGATTTAAAATGAACAACTGACCTAGCATCAATTGCCATTTGCGGAAGAGAGCTCCAAACTGGGATGGGTCACGTCAGTCATTGGGATGTCACCGACTAACAGAATGACATTTTCCTGACATAATGACTTGTTTTTCTACATTAATTATGTTACGGATGACATCAACACACCACACAAAGACACTCTTACTTTTACCCCTTTAACATAATCATGATCCACTCTCTCTCTCTCTCCAGAAGAATGACAATGCACCTTTAACTCTTCAGTTTTCTCTGCCACAGCTCAGGTGGTGACCATTGCCCAGAACAGCATGGAGCCAAACAGACCAGGCAAATCTCAACAATAAACTCCTGCTCTATTTTCAGTCCGTCAATCTTAATCAAAGTAGCCATGATGCGGAGATGCCGGTGTTGGACTGGGGTGGACAAAAGTGAGAAGTCGCACAACACCAGGCTATAGTCCAACAGCTTTATTTGAAATCACAAGCTTTCGGAGCGCTGCTCCTTTGTCAGAAGTGCTTCACCTGACGAAGGAGCAGCGCTCCGAAAGCTTGTGATTTCAAATAAAGCTGTTGGACTATAACCTGGTGTTGTGAGACTTCTCACTTTAATCAAAGTAGCAGTTGGATATGCTACAATTGGCTCCAGTGTCGCCGGATTAGGAAGAGCAAAAACCAGCCAGGGCTCTTGCTCTTGATCGCCGTCACGAGGAGGAGAATTTTTTAAATTGAGGCGATGGTGGACCGGGAGCCAATGTAGGTCAGCGAGCACAGACTGCGGGGAAGTGATTCGGGTGTTGGCACACCATTCACTGACTACAGTTACCATGTCTGCTCGGGTACAAACAATTTGGGATTATAAATCCCAGATGCAGTGTTAGATGCTGGATTCTGAGCAGATGCGAGTATTGCCAAATCGCCTGCCCTGAATATCTGAGGGGGAGGAAGAGAGAAGCAATGGGGAGAATATGTATGAACTAAATAAAAAAGCAATGGAGTTCATTTCGACTTACATTATTCTGTCTATTTAAGTTATTAAGAACATTTGTTTTCACTCAAGTAGGCACGTAACCTCATAATTACTGGCAGAAATGATTAAATACCAGCAGACCCAGCAATATAACTCATTTACATTGCAATTACACCTGTCACTGGCCCATTTTATTCATTGAGAAACTGCGATGTTGGCAGAAAAACCTTGGTTACTGCAAAACTATGTATGAGATCATTTTATTTGTTACTAAGTTTATTTTTGAATAAAAAAAATATTGAACTTGCATATATATAAAGCACTTTTCACAACCTCAGGATGTTCCAAAGCCCTTTACGGCCAATTATGTACTTTTGAAGTGTAGTCACTGCTGTACTGCAGGAAAGAGTAGCACAGTGGTTGTGTTACTGGACTAGTAATCCAGCGAGGCCTGAACTAACGATCCAGACACATGAGTACAAATCCCACCATAGCAGCTGGGGAATTTAAATTTAGTTAATTAAATAAATCTGGAATAAAAAGCTAGTATCAGTAATGGTGACCATGAAACTCCCGGATTGTTGTAAAAACCCATCTGGTTCACTAATCCCCTTTAGGGAAGGAAATCTACCGTCCTTACCCGGTCTGGCCTATATGTGACTCCAGACCCACAGCAATGTGGTTGACTCTTAACTGCCCTCTGAAATAGCCGAGCAGGCCATTCAGTTGTCGAGAAGTGGCTCACCAGCATCTTCTCAAGGACAATTAGGGATGGGCACTAAATGCTGGTTTTGCCAGCGACGCCCACATCCTGTCAATGAATAAAAAAAAAAGTGGCAGCCAATTTGCGCACAGCAAGGTCCCACAAACAGCAATGAGATAATGACCAGATAATCTGGTTTTAGGTGTTGGTTGAGGAATAAATATTAGCCAGGACACCGGGGAGAACTCCCCTGCTCTTCTTCGAATACTGCCATGGGATCTTTTACATCCACCTGAGAGAGCAGACGGGGCCTCTCTTGCTAGGGCTAGCTGTCAGCTGTGGCTCAGTGGGTAGCACCGTTGCCTCTGAGTCAAAAGGTTGTGGGTTCATAGTCCCACTCCAGGGACTTGACCACATAAAGCTAGACTGATACTCCAGTGCAGTGCTGAGGGAGCGCTGCACTGTCGGAGGTTAAACCAAGGCCCCGTCTGCTCTCTTCAGTGGACATAAAAGATCCCAGGGCACTATTTTGAACAAGAGTTATCCCTGGTGTCCTGGCCAATATTTATCCCTCAACCAACATAACAAATAAAAACAGATTATCTGGTCATTTATCACGTTGCTGTTTGTGGGAGCTTGCTGTGCGCAAATTGGCTGCCGCGTTTCCCACATTACAACAGTGACTCCACTTCAAAAAGTACTTCACTGGCTGTAAAGCGCTTTGAGATGTCCGGTGGTCGTGAAAGGCGCTATATAAATGCAAGTCTTTCTTTTAGCGAAGGATTAGGTGCCTAATGTAGCGGGGAGGATGGACCCTGCCGGAAAATTCCATTGACTGAACGGAATGAATCGGTTTTCCACTTGAGCTTCTGAAGAGAGGAGCGAGGACCCTACTTTGTAGGCGAAGGCCCAGCTCGCTTGCTTTCCGAGGTGGGACCCCAGGGAGCCTCGAATCCTCAGACAAGACTCCAGTGCACATGTTTTCTCAGGTGGGAGTCCCAGCAACTTCAGTTTCTCAGAGGCAGAGAGAGACTCACTGCAGCGACACCACTGCCACCGATCTCAATAACCTCGCCTCCGGTGAGTGTCCAGCACTCTGATTTTCACGGCCGAGACCCGAGCCCTGAGGGTGCAAATACAAACTTTGGGCAAACAGATGAAATAACTCGGGGGACGGAGGAAGAAGTGAAGAGACAGGCCTCAGCATGTGGCCGATTTAAAGCACAGACAGAATTAATTACTAGTTTCCAGTAAATGTGCTGCATGGCTGTGAAATTTCTTCCGTCTTAATTAGTTCCAGTAAATCACATTGCAGCAAACTGCGGCTTCACATTGGGGCAAACAAACATGACCTTACAATGTGGTGTCTACATTGTATCTAATCGTAAGTATTCCTTATATTATTAGCTCCTGAATTCTGGCCCCAAACCTTTTGGCCTCTCCACCTGGCTCTCCTTTGAGACGCTGCTTAAAACCTATCTCTACGACCAAGCTTTTGGTCATCTGTCCTAATGTCTCCTTTTTAGGCTTGGTGTGGATTTTTTGTTTGATAACGCTCCTGTGAAGCGCTTTGGGATGTTTTACTACCTCAAAGGCGCTATATAAATGCAAGTTGTTGTTGGTTGCTGAATTAATTAAAATTGCACATCATCAGCATCTGAACGGTGAAGGACGGTGATGACATTGTGGGTGGGGGGGGGGGCGCAGGGAGGACCTCTCCCAGGAGGTTATGTGGCTGCGGGGATGGCAAGGGGGGCAGGGAAGAAGTGTCGTGTCACTAATGCTCTGACCATCATAGTGTGGGGCAGGCTTGATGGACCAGCCGGTCTATTCCTGCTCCTCGATTGCGTAACGAAGCCTCGTTAAGCAGGAATGCGGCTACAGACACAGTCCCATCGTGCTACTGCCCTGTTTCCGCCCCACCTTCCCGTCCAGCACGGCGCCAAACTGGGGAACGGAATCACCCCAAATGGGGCCCGAAGCGTGGGAAACGGAGGAGGTGGCACCGCCGCTGCGCATTGTGTCGCTTACCTGCTTGTAGTCTTTGAGGATGTTTTTGTCGTATCCGTGAAACACGTAAACTGCTCCGTGATGGTCATCCTCCAGTGGTGCTCCGACCACCACATCATTGAACGAGTCATGATTGAGGTCACGGACGGCGGCGATTGCGGAGCCAAAGCGAGAGTTTTGGGATTTGTCAGAAATTTCCAGAAAGCTATTGAAAATGAAAACTCTCTGTAAAACAAACCAGCAGGTTCTAAATGTTACAGCAGAATCTTGTACCAAAATGTGCATGTAAAGTTATCTAATTGTGCATAAATCTAAAAAGTATATCCCACGGTAACAGTGAGTTATAGCACTGTATATACTCAAGCACAGGACTATAAGAGATTTAGGTCACTCCTGGGAAGTTGCAAGTAGGGGGTTGTCATTCTGCTGGATGTTTCTGTAGCTCCCACTCTGCGGAGTGAATCCACCTGCTCCTGGCCTGGTCCCATTCTTCTATCCAAGTCCTGCTTCTGGACACTCCAACACTGCTCCCCTCTCTCAGGTTCCCAGTCTCCCGCTGCCCCCTTTCTCCTCGTTCTCAGGGTCCCTCTCTGCTGCTCCCCCTTCAGGTTTCCTGTCTCCTACCCCCTCCTCTCTTAGACTTCCAGTCTTACGCTCCCCTCTCTCATGCTCCCAATCTCTTGGATCCCTTCTTTCCATCTTCCCTCTCTCAGGCTCCCCCTCTCCCCATTCTCTGTCTATGCTCAAAGATGGTAGTGTGTGGAACACTTAGCGCTAATTAAAACCGATTTCCCCGCTCCCTGGGATGCCATGCTGTAGGATGGGGGAGTAAGTAGAATATTATTTTGATTATTGGGTTGAAGGTGGGTGGGAGTTTATTTTGTACATTGATCACTTTTACCCGAGTACATATGGTAATTCTGTCATGAATTGAAAAGGCAAATGATGGTGCTTTATAAATTAAAAACTGGAACTCCAATCACTGGTGTTTTTTCTGGCCTATTGCTTCTGACGACAAGGTTCTTTGACCCTCCCCCATCCCCTTTTCTTATTGATTTAACCTCTTGATTCTCCCAGGCTCCCCCGGGGGTGAGATCATGTTTGTAGATGATCCAACGGTAGCCCAACTCTCGTGCTTCCTATAAATTAAGGGTTCCCCGTAGCTGTGGCTGTCAGCTGTGACTCAGTGGGTAGCACCCTCGCCTCTGAGTCAGAAGGTTGCGGGTTCAAGTCCCACTCCAGGGAGTTGAGCACATTCTCCAGGCTGACACTCCCAGTGCAGTGCTGAGGGAGTGCTGTACTGTCGGAGTGTGCCATCAGATGAGATGTTAATCCGAGGCCCCGTAAAAGATCCCACGGCACTATTTCGAAGACAGAGCAGGGGAGTTATCCCCGGTGTCCTGGCCAATATTTATCCCTCAATCAACATTACACAAACAGATTATCTGGTCATTATCACATTGCTGTTTGTGGGAGCTTGCTGTGCGCAAATTGGCTGCCGTGTTTCCTACATTACAAGAGTAACCATACTTCATTGGCTGTAAAGCGCTTTGAGACGTCCTGAGGTCATGAAAGGCGCTATATAAACGCAAGCCTTTTGACATGAATCTTGTCATTCATGTGGAAATGACTTATGAAGTAATACTGGGCAGCCTGCTGGTGGCGCTGTCCAGGGAGAGTATAAATACTCCGGCATGGGCCCAGCTTGCTCAGGACATTCTTTAACAGGAACTAGTGAAGGACACAACTAGACCGCCATGTTGAAAAACAGTTGATTAAAGCTTTGTTTAACGCTTAGACCAAGTGCCTAGTAGTTTTCTTACGTCACCTTTCTTTCTTTTTGTAGTGTGAATGGCCCAGCACCGTACTATTATAAATAGTCTTAGTGAAATAATGGTTAAACACATGAGGTCTTTCTAATCACAATCTCTTCCATTGTTCTATCCAATGCCCATAGTTGTAAGATCCCAAATTACAAAGGTGCAATTAAAAACGTGGGCCTTGAAGTTTCTGGGATCTTGCTCTGCTTGGACAAGTGCGTTGGGAGCAGAAACGCGGTCCACCCATGCCCAAAGAGGCAGGCCCTCTCCCAAACTGTGTGTGTGGAGGGGGGGGGTAATTTGCACAGTTGGGAGGGCACATCGCGTCTGCGAAGGGCAGCTGAGTGCTGCCCGCTCTGAGCCGCTCGCTGGACTGTTGCAGCAGCAGTGGAGAGGAGGCCACGAAAGGGCCCACCAAAAATCCTCTTCACACCTTCTACTCCCGGTGGAACGAGTGGGCGTCCTGGATCAATTAACCTCCCCTAAGGAAAGGTTTGAGGCTTTCGCAAAGCCCCAAGAGAAACTCACGCCAGGGTAGGTGGAATTTCTCAGGGGAGCCTGGGAAACCCCAGACAAAGACTTGCCCACAGCCCCCTCCATCAGAATTTAAAAGCCCCACCCCCCACCATCAGAAATCTTCATCTCCACCTTCCTCAATTTTAGGAGTTTCAGGGCCTTCCATTATAATTTTCTTCCCCTCCTCCCTGAAGGCACTGACTCCTTGCTGATGTAGGGTTTCAAAGATGCCAGCTGTCATCCAGCCCCTCGTTGGAATGCCCATTTTTCACGTGTTATGCTGGACCTCGAGCAGAAGGCTATCTGAACATAGAAGCCAGCATGGCCAAACCGTCTATCCACACACGTCTATTTTCCAGCTGGAATCACTGGATAATAATCAGAATGGGAAGCTTGACTGATTTCCCCCTCCCCCATTCCCCTTACTAGCCCAGAGGCACTGAGGACAACTGTTGTGTGTCCCAATTACAGGACACATGGCAGTGCAGTCAAACCCGTGACCTTCTGGCCTGCATGTCTCGGTAACACACTGAGCAGCCTCTTTATAGCCGCTAGGCAATTGGGGTGCTCAAAAACACATAGGCCGGGAATTTCCTGGGATCCGCTCCCGCTCCGTCACTGTAACTTTGCCGGAAGTGTGGTGGAAAGGTGACGGAGAGGGAACGGATCCCAGGAAAGTCCCGGCCATACTAGGAAAGCTTTCTAACAATTACCTTGTGGAGGGAATAGATGTAGATTTTACCCTTCTCTCGGCCATCACTGAAATACATGGGGGCACCGACCAATAAGATGTCTGTCACCCCATCAGCATCCACATCCACTGGAGTTATTTCACTTCCAAAGTATGATCCAATCTGAAATAAACGTAGCAGGAAAATGATTCATCGGGGATTTAAAATCTCTATTATTAAATGTCCTGCCAATGGAAGCATAGCCATCACGTTAGGAGCCTTTGCAATACTGAACAAGGAGGTGAGGAGGAAATTGTACTAGGCATTGGTTAGACCACAGATGCAGCACTGTGTCCAGTTTTGAGTACAATTATGAGAATGGACAGTGCACAAGGTCAGAGCACAGGGAGGACAGAGAGTGGAGCGAGGGCAGGGGTCAGAGTGCAGGGAGGATGGAGAACGGAGCGAGGGCAGGGGTCAGAGTACAGGCAGGACTGAGAATGGAGTGAGGGCAGGGGTCAGAGCACAGGGAGGACTGAGAATGGAGCGAGGGCAGGGGTCAGAGCACAGTGTGGCTGGAGAGTGGAGCGAGGGCAGGGGTCAGAGTGCAGGGTGGCTGGAGAATGGAGCGAGGGCAGGGGTCAGAGCACAGGCAGGACTGAGAATGGAGCGAGAGCAGGTGTCAGATCACAGGCAGGACTGAGAATGGAGCGAGGGCAGGGGTCAGAGCACAGGCAGGACTGAGAATGGAGCGAGAGCAGGGGTCAGATCACAGGCAGGACTGAGAATGGAGCGAGGGCAGGGGTCAGAACGTAAACAGGACTGAGAATGGAGCGAGGGTAGGGGTAATATAACTGATTTAGTCACATATCTGAACTGACTTTAGCCTGAGCTGCAAAGAGAACTGCTGGTGCGCTGAACAGATTAAAGATTAGAAAGCATCAGGAGAAAATCAAATTAAGACGATACTGAGATCCCCTCAAAAAAGATTACTGTGTGAAATTTCTCTAACATTTTTTTTAGCTTAGAACATCTATTAAAAATGGGAGAGATTTCTAAAACAGCTACATTTTTCCAGCCAGCCCGCAGATAGTAATACATCTCATGCTGTGGGTTCCTGGCAATGCTCACCAGTCAGACACAAGCTCGTTTTTAAATTGAAGCAGCTTTCCAAACCTTTCGAACAGAGCTGGGAGAAGTACCGCAGTAATCTGGGAGATGCATCATCTGCGACAGGAGAGGTTTAGGATCTGTACTTTGATGAGCCCCATAACACTTGTCCTATAACAGTACCGACTGCACACAACAGATGTAGGAGTGTAATTGGGAATAGATTTGCACGCATGCGATCCACATCTGTCCTGCACATGTGCAGAAAGGCAATGCCGCAGTAATAAATGGGATGGTTACATACCCTAAGCATGAGTTCAGCAGCCTCACTAACCTGCTGCCCCTTCAGGGACTGCTGAATTGTGACACTTCCATTATTCTTCATTGTGAATATAATGACTTTTCCGGTGTGATTGAATCTGGGAGCACCTGACACGTACCACCTTCGACCTGATTTCGGCATCACCGAAGTAATGGTGTAACCTGCAAGACAAACTGCAGCGTATTAGGATCTCACGGGTACTGAAGTTTCTTTCGGCCTTGGCTCAGTCGGGTAGCACTCGCGCTTCTGGGTCAACTCTGGAGACTTGAGCACACAATCCGGGCTGACTCTCCAGTGCAGTACTGAGGGAGCGTTGCACTGTCGGAGGTGCTGTTTTTCAGATGGGACTTTACACCGAGATCCCGTCTGCCCTCTCAGTTGGACTTAAAAGAGCATCGTGGCACCATTCGAAGAAGGGCAGGGTGTTGGACTGCTTTCTTGCTCCTTTTCGTCTCGTTACTTTAAACGCCAGATTACACACAGGCACTCTGTTGTGGTAGTGCACGATCAGGACTTTATCGAAGCCTCATACTATCCACAACCAGTATGAGCGCACAGGGCTTTTCATACTACACTATTCCAGTATGAGAGCGAGCTGCTACTGAGACATCACACTATCCATGATTCTAGTGTGAGCTCTTGAGACAGCACATACTCTTACGATTCCAGCATGAGCGAGATGCTGAACAGTCGTTCCCTCACATTTCTTATACCAAATTTCACCTTTGATCACTGCATTCCATGCATACCACCAACAAATCGTAGTACATCAAAAATACATACAAATGACAACAGAATAACAGCAGAAACTAAACAACCAAGGCACTTAACTCTTCCAATCATTTTATTACCATCATAAACTCTTCTCGTCGGTTATTACCATAAACACAAGTGACCCGATTCCAACCTGATAGACACGCAGGTCAGCCTTCTGATCTGTGGAGATACGTTTGCTTTAAAATCCCCTTACACAACTTACAACCCGTGCTCAGCTGAAAGCTGTTTTAACATTTAATCCATCGTGTGCTGGTCTCACAGGCGGCACAGAAAGAACATTTGAGGTACCCAGCTAGTGTGAACCCCTGTTCCCACACAAGGGAGTTCTCCCTCAAGATTTATCCCCCAAACCAACACCTAAAACCGATTATCTGGCCATTATCTCATCGCTGTTTGTGGGATCTTGCTGTGCACAAATCGGCCGCTGTGTTTCCTACAGTACAAAGATCACATGTTTTGAATCATGAGTATGGAACTAAGGCTTTTTAAAGATGCTCCAAATTGGCCAAATCACTGAGGTTTTGGAACATTGTTTCTCTGTTAGACACTTGACAACAGTCTGCTAATTACAGTAACAAGGAATGTTGTGATACAAACAAAATAAATTTTGAGTGAAAGAAACCACATTTAAAACAACTATGAAGGTCACATTTGCAGCTTCTTGGTGCCGGCTCCTCATCGATTAAGCAGCATTGCTCAGTTACAGGCCTGCAATAGAATCATAGAAGTTTACAGCACAGAAGGAGGCCATTCGGCCCATCGTGTCCGTGCCGGCCAGCAAAGAGCTATCCAGCCTAATCCCACTTTCCAGCTCTTGGTCCGTAGCCCTGTAGGTTCCAGGCACTTCAAGTGCATATCCAAGTACTTTTTAAATGCGATGAGGGTTTCTGCCTCTACCCCCCTTTCAGGCAGCGAGTTCCAGACCCCCACCGCCCTCTGGGAGAAAAATTTTCTCCTCAACTCCCCTCTAATCCTTCTATCAATTACTTTAAATCTACGCCCCTAGGTTATTGACCTCGCTGCTAAGGGGAATAGGTCCTTCCTATCCACTCTATCTCGGCCCCTCATAACTTTATACACCTTAATGTGTGTAAAGGATCCAGATTCCAGCGATGGAACCGATTCTCCCAACCACACACTTTTGAACTAACGAGGGAAACAAATGAGATGCCAACAGTGAACTATTGAAAGACAGGGAGATAAAGAGAAATGAATTCAACAAGATTACACCCAGCAACCAACTCCAGATAAAGACAGTTCTGAGGAAGGGTTGTGTGTCTGGAACGATCACTTCTGCTCTCGGAACAGACGCAGCCTGAATGTCTCCAGTATTTTTTGATTTTTGTTCCAGATAAAGACAGGCTGGTCACAGCACAGAATTCCAAAGGACCAAACCATTTCCCATCCACTTTGTGCAGGATTCCAATGGATGAACCCATTTACCGCTACCTCCCAGGTATGGAAATCTAATGGACCAGACCATTTCCCATTCCCTCCCATGAATGGAAGATCCAAGCTCATCTTCATCATTACACAGTACGACAACATTATATCAAAGCATGATTGTGACTCTGTGACTTAAATGGCTTCAGTGCATCTCGTGAGTAAAAACCAAGGTGCGAAGGCTTGTCTAACAATTAACTTTACAGGGGTGACAATGCCCCTTTACACCAGGGTCTATTGCCCGCTGCTCCTGCAGCAGGCAAAGACATTGATGGTTAGCGTCATGCTCTGCTCCGGTATCACTCAGTATTTCAATAACACTAGTCGCATTTATATAGCAAATTATCATCTCAGTAGATCTCAATGGTCTACGCAGAACAATTTACATCTGAAGAGCAGTGACGGCTAAGTAGGCAAATGACGTCACTTACCAAGATAGGCCCCATGGTTCTTCAGCTCCTCTGGAAATTCCTTCTTGTAGGCATCCTTGGGAGGGATCACCCGGCCATGACTGGTTTGTTTTAAGACGGCACCTGTCCAATCATAGGCCCCCACAGCTCCAAGAAGTATCCCATCCTGCAAATGCGTGGTGGAAATAATTGAGATTATAAGTGAGAGAGACAATCACATAACAACAACTTGCATTTATACAGCGCCTTTAACATAGTAAAACGTCCCAAGCCACTTCACAGGAGCCTAATCAAACAAACTTTGACACCAAGCCACATAAGCAGATATTAGGACAGATGAGAGGTAGGTTTTAAGGAGCGTCTTAAAGGAGGAGAGAGAGGCGGAGAGGTTTAGGGAGGGAATTCCAGAGCTTAGGGCCTCGGCTGCTGAAGACACGGCCGCCAGTGGTGGAGCGATTAAAATCGGTGATGCGCAAAAGGCCAGAATTGGAGGAGCGCAGAGATCTCGGAGCTATGTCAGGCTGAGGAGGTTACAGAGATAGGGAGGGGCGAGGCCATGGAGGGATTTGAAACCAAGGATGAGAATGTTAAAATTGAGGCATTGCCAATGTAGGTCAGCGAGCACTATGGAGAATATTGGAGAATATATGGACCAAACCATTTCCCTTTCAACCAGAGAGTAAGGACCAGCCACTGAACATTGGCACCCAGCTGCGGCAGAACGGCAACGTCTGGATGAAGCCTGGCATGGTAATACCACAAACTGACCAAAAACCTTTATTCATAGTCGATAGTTGAAGCCCAACTCAAAAAAAAATCCAATTTCCCTTTGAAAATTTGCAGTTGCAAAATCAGAAATAACTATATACTTTTTTTGTTTAGTTTGTTCCAAGAAGCCTATTAAATCAATAAATCTTTGATTCTGTGCATTCTTCCAGTTCTAGGAATCCGCTCCACAGAGAGCTACATATGATACTTCTTTTAAAAAATAGCGACGCATATTTTAAAAGTTGAAAGAATCTTTTAGCGTTGGTTGGATTCAAAGGACATCCTGCATGTGTGAGAAAAATGTCAAAGTCACAATTCTTCCCCCTCAACCTGCATGCTAAGGATATGAGCTCCTGTTAAGTAGTCTGATTAAAAGGTTTTTTTTCCTCGGGAAAGTAAGTTGTCCTTTCTAACAGGGTCTCACTGTCTTGGCGTTTGAGTTTAGCGAAGGGGCCAAAAAACACAGCCATGTAGCCACAAACTTTCAATAAATATGTCAAACAGTATAATCCTCCTTTTTAGCAAGATGTTTATGATTTAATAAAACAGAAGGTAACCAATGTGAACTGGACTAGGACAAATGAAAACTTGTCCTTAAAAGCTGACTGGATTGAGGATCCTGCTTGAATCCTTCAAGGAAACTTGGGTGCAATTGTGGCCGAACTCATCCCCTATTTCTTTGTTTAAAAGTGTCCGTGGAGGGACGCAGGAGCCTCCGCAATCCCGGAATGGAAGATGTAAAAGAGAGTGGGGAGGAAAAAGAAAAGGGTTTTACAAAAGGAGCCATTCTCATGGTGCTACATGCTGTGCGTCATGTTAGGAGAGCAGAAGGGATAGACGTGTACTCCGGTCACATTGATAAAAACAGGAGCTGGTGGAAATTCACAGCAGGTCAGACAGCATCTGAAAAGGGAGAGACTGAACATGAACACCAGGACACAATATAAACTGGGCCCCCCTACATGGAAAGCTTAGCCCTCCCTTGCCACGGAATCTGCCCACCCCCACCCCCACCGCCCCCATCCTCAGTGTGAGGCGGCTCAGGAAGCCAATCCCACCACATACCATAACCAGGAGGCATAGATTTAAAGTAATTGGTCAGAGGTTTAGAGGGGATTTGAGGAGAAATGTTTTCACCCAGAGGATGGTGGGGGGTCTGGAACTCACTGCCTGAAAGGGCGGTAGAGGCAGAGACCCTCATCGCGTTTAAAAAGTACTTGGATATACACTTGAAGTGCTGTAACCTACAGGGCTACGGACCAAGAGCCGGAAAGTGGGATTAGGGTGGATGGCTCTTTGTCGGCCGGCGCGGCAAGATGGGCCGAGTGGCCTCCTTCTGTGCTGTAGATTTCTATGATTCTATGATTCTATACCATGTATCGACGGGCTATGTCATTTTCCACCGCTTCCCACCAACTTCTCGCTCGTTCCAACTCACCTCGTTACCAAAATCCGCCCACAGTTAAAATTGGAGGCCCTACATTTTTCCCCCGCTAAAATTAGCAAAAGAAGGAGAATATAGCCCATAACCTCCTTTCAAGTAAGTGTCACCACTTTCTCTGTGTGTTGGCCTCTTGCCACCATTCTCCCTCCTTCATTTGGGAGGTTGGAGCGGTCAGTGTCTCTGTGATTTGGCAACCAGAGGTGGGCTTCTCTGGGCTGGGGCCTCTTGTTTAAAAATTTAGAGACCTAAATTTTCCCATATTACAACAGTGACTCCACTTCAAAAGCACTTCACTGGCTGTAAAGCGCTTTGAGACGTCCGGTGGTCGTGAAAGGCGCTATATAAATGCAAGTCTTTCTTTCTTTTCTAAATGAAGGACCATGGCTGTTGGATAACAGCGAGGCTGAAATAGTAGATGAGGGAACTCAAGAAATACGGACGACGCGTGGTCTTTGCGATCCATTAAAATGGCGCAACGTGTCAACGTGCTGCCATTCTTGTCCAGCAGAGGCCATCGACAACTGACAGGAATTGGCCAAAAAAAAGAGTTTAAAAATCAGCCGAGGATTCAAAAATAAAAACAGAAAATGCTGGCAACACTCAGCAGGTCAGGCAGCAACTGTGGAAAGAACTGGAAGATGTCAGAGATGAACAGCTTTTAAGAAAGTACAGAGCCAGGGAAAAGGTGGGGCAGGAAAAGAGAGAGGTCTGCGATCGGGTGGAGGGCAGGCGCGATTACATAACAAAAGGGATGATGGTCCAGGGCAAAAGGAGGTGATAATGAGACAAGGATAGAAACAAAAGATGGGCCCAGAGGAGGTCTAAATGGTTACAGTAGAATAGCAGAAGGAAGAATGGGAAAGCTGGAAAAGAGGAGAAGGCTCCTCAGGAGTCAAAATCCGATCACTGTGGGTTGGCAGCACAATGTTCCACCAGTAGAACACTATAAAAACCATAACATCTTTTAATCTGTCAGAGAGGTTTGTTTTCCAAATGTCTGTCTATTTTAGTTAATGAGGTCCTAATGATTTGGGCACCATCCATCAACAATGATTGAGCCAAGAGCAAGAAGGTGAGTCAAAATGCTTCCCTCCGGCCAACTCCAATGACTACTGATCTAACAACGGAAAATGCCTGAAATACACAGCACCTGGAAAGAGACAAGGCTGATTATAATGTTTTGAGTGCGAATCCTTCGTCAGGTGAAGGGCACACGCCTGAAATGTCACGGGTCTAGAAATTGGTTCGTGGTTGGCCTGCACCAGACCGGGTCGGCCTGAGCCACACTCGATATTGGGCCTCGGGCCTCGTTCAAATGAGACTGGCGCGATGCGGACGCAGGCCGCGTACCCCCCAGGCAGCTCACCGGCAAATTCGGGCCTCTGTGACAAATGCAGCAGGTATGAAATTAAAACAACTAAACAAAACGCAATATGACAACCAATTGTGAGAAGAGAAAGGGAGCAGATCTGGACCAGGGTTCAGATGAAAGGGACACACTCAGAGTGTCATAATTGGAGAGTTAGCCATAGCTCAGTGGGTAGCACTTGACATGAATCTTGTCATTCATGTGGAAATGACTTATGAAGTAATACTGGGCGGCCTGCTGGTGGCGCTGTCCAGGGAGAGTATAAATACTCGGGCATGGGCCCAGCTTGCTCAGGACATTCTTTAACCAAAACTAGTGAAAGACACAACTAGATCTCCATGTTGAAAAACAGTTGATTAAAGCTTTGTTTAACGCTTAGACCAAGTGCCTAGTAGTTTTCTTACGTCAGCACTCTTGCCTCTGGAGGCAGAAGGTCGTGCGTTCAAGTCCCACTCCAAAGACTTAAGCACTAAAATCTAGGCTGTCACTTCAATGCTGCACTGAGGGAGAGCTGCATTGTCAGAGGGTGCTGTCTTTCAGATGCAACGTTAAACCGAGGCCCTCTCACGTGGATATAAAAGATCCTACTGGCACTATACGCTATACGAAGAGTTCTCCCCAGTGTCCTGGCCAATATTCATCCCTCGACCAACATTACTATAAAACAGATGATCTGGTCGTTATCACATTGTTGTTTGTGGGAGCTTGCTGTGCGCAAATTGGTTGCTGTGTTTCCTACGTTACAACAGTGACTGCACTTCATTGGCTGTAACTTTGGGATGTCCTGAGGTTGTGAAGAACACTATATAAATGCAAGTCTTTCTTTCTTTCTTTTAAACAGTCTTCTCTCTTCCCAGATGTCGAATGACCTGTGTGTCTTTCCAATATTTTCTGTTATTAGTTCAGATTACAAGCTGCTTTACCTTTTTATTTTTCCAATGATTTTTGACTGATTGTCCCCATGAAACCCAGAAAGTGTGATTTAAAACTGAACGCCTCGTTGATTCCTTCATGGAAAGACCGTTAAATAGTCTCCAGGTTAAGTAAGTAAGAAGATAGAGGACAGCTGTATATTTTGGATAAGAAGATGAATGGCAGAAGATTATCTACAGGCAGCCAACAGTGGAGTGAAGCTAAGGTTTGGAGTGGGACCCTTTAGTCATGGGACTCCAGCTGCACTTGTCCCAATTGACCTAAGACAGAATCCCAACAGTTCTATTCAACTGCAAGGTATTATCTTGCCTTAAGAACAGGAAAAAATATCTGATTTTTCATTTGCTTTGAAGGCCCTTTCCTCTTGTGACACAGTTTAGATTATCAATAGTCTTTAAATTGCACTGCGGGATACTGGAGTAGGAAGGCCTCAGCAGTTTCTATACTTGGATCTGATGGTGTAATTTCAAGGACATGGGAGTTATGGTGTATTTATGTCTTTTTGCACAAATGATTCAATTTGTACTAGTAATGAGCAATGGTTGTGCAAAAGGGATAAAGGGAGATGGGAACATAGGAACAGGAGGAGGCCATTCAGCCCCTTGAGCCTGTTCCGTTATTCAATTATATCATGGCTGATCTGCATCTTAACTCAATCTACTTCCCTTGGTTCCGTAACCCTTAATAACCCTTCCTTACCGAACAAAAATCTATTAGTCTCAGTTTTAAAATTTTCAATTGACCCCCCAGCCTCAACAGCTTTTTGGGGGAGAGAGTTCCAGATTTCCACTAACCCTTTGTGTGATGAAGTGCTTCCTGACATCATTCCTGAACAGCCTGGCTCTAATTTTAAGGTTATGCCCCCTTGCTCTGGACTCTCCCCACCAGAGGAAATAGTTTCTCTCTATCTACCCTATCGAATCCTTTAATCATCTTAAACACCTCGATTAGATTGATTTGGACAGGTTGGGTGATTGGGCAGATGCATGGCAGATGCAGTATAATGTGGATAAATGCGAGGTTATCCACTTTGGTGGCAAAAACAGGAAGACAGATTATTATCTGAACGGCAATAGATTGGGAAAGGGGAAGTGCAACGAGACCTGGGTGTCCTTGTGCACCAGTCGCTGAAGGTAAGTATGCAGGTGCAGCAGGCTGTTAAGAAGGCAAATGGTATGTTGGCCTTCATAGCGAGAGGATTCGAGTACAGGAGCAAGGATGTCTTGCTGCACAGTTGTACAGGGCCTTGGTGAGACCACACCTTGAGTATTGTGTGCAGTTTTGGTCGCCTTATCTGAGAAAGGATGTTCTTGCCATGGAGGGAGTGCAGCGAAGATTCACCAGACTGATACCTGGGATGGCAGGAATGACGTATGGAGAGAGATTGGGTCGATTAGGCTTATACTCGCTAGAGTTTAGAAGAATGAGAGGGGATCTCATTGAAACTT
This sequence comes from Squalus acanthias, assembly GCA_030390025.1. Taxonomy (NCBI): domain Eukaryota; kingdom Metazoa; phylum Chordata; class Chondrichthyes; order Squaliformes; family Squalidae; genus Squalus; species Squalus acanthias. The sequence goes on along the minus strand of CM059446.1, from coordinate 55,846,558 downwards.
ATAAAATTCTAACAGGACTAGACAGACTAGATGCTGGAAGGATGTTCTCGATGGCGGGGGAGTCCAGAACCAGAGGTCACAGTCTAAGGATAAGGGGTAAGCCATTTAGGACTGAGATGAGGAGGAATTTCTTCACCCAGAGAGTGGTGAACCTGTGGAATTATCTACCACAGAAGGCAGTTGAGGCCAATTCATTAAATATATTCAAGAAGGAGTTAGATATATTTCTTAAGGCTAAAGGGACCAAGGGATATGGGGAGAAAGCAGGGACAGGGTACTGAATTTGGATGATCAGCCATGATCTTATTGAATGGCGGAGCAGGCTTGACGGGCCGAATGGCCTACTCCTGCTCCTATCTTCTATGTTTCTATGTTTCTAGATCACCCCTTAATCTTCTATACTCCAGTAAGATGGTGGGCACGTGAGATTGGGAATACTGCTCGTGTAGAGGATAAACATCAACTGGTTGGGTTGCGAGGGCTGTTTCTGAGTTGTAATTTCTATGTCATTCTAGGTAAAAAGAACTCTATTAAAAAAAAAAATCAGCCCCTTAATGTATTTCTTTGGAACTGTAATGAAAGTGCATCCCTTGTGAACTTTGTACTCAGGAAGGTGAGGGGTGCTATTGTAGAATGGAACACTTCCCATTTTCAAGCAGCTAGTGTCAGCAAGCCCAGGTCAGCTCCAATACAATTAGGTGCGGAGTTAAGCTCCAGTGTGCATTAACCCATCCCTCAGAATAGCGCTCCTTATTGGACTAATGTGACATGTTTCCATCTCCCACACTCGCCACCCTTGAGCCTCACCGAGTAAGATTCCCAATTTAATGCTAATTAGTGTCACATTGAATTATAGAACAGTACAGCACAGAAGGAGGCCATTCGGCCCATCGAGTCTGCCCCGGCTCTTTCGAAAAGCAATCCAGTTAGTCCCACTCCCTCACTCTTTCCCCATATCCCTGCAATTTTTTCTCCTTCAAGTATTTATCCGATTCCCTTTTGAAGGCTACTATTGAATCTGTTTCCACCACCCTATCAGGCAGCGCATTCCAAATCTTAAAATCACTCCTTGTGTAAAAAAGTTTTTCCTCGTGTCGTCTCTAGTTCTTTTGCTAATCACCTTAAATCTGGGCCCTCTGGTTATCAACCCTTTGGCCACTGGAAACAGTTTCTCTTTACTTACTCTATCTAAACCCTTCATGATTTTAAACACTTCTATCATATGTCCTCTTAGCCTTCTCTGCTCTAAGGAGAGCAACCTCTGTGTTTACAGGCAGGAGACGATCGTTCCACCTGGACTTTGATGGAGGTGAAAGATCTGGATCTGACCCATTGTACTACCTCACCTTGTGAAGGAATAAGCCATATTCAGAAAAATACACCATTCTATGAAAGAATTCTGGCCTTATTAAAACATGACAAACTGGGCTTGAAAATCTAAAAACCTAACAATGGAGAAGCTGTATTGTTAACAGCATTCAAGCTATTGGGATAAGATAAGTTGTTGACACTGAATCAATAACCTTATTGAAACAGAAGGTTGGAGGCTCCTGAAGTCTGAAGCTTTGGAAAGAACACAATGGTACACCCTGTTAAGGTGTTCTAAATTACACTTCAGAAAGAAACACATAAAATTAAGAAACATATGCCGTCGTAAAAATGACATCAAGTAAAAGAAACACCTGCCGTCACATCATTTTTGTGTTAAGCTTAAGACACCTACACAGGAGACATAATTCTGTGTTACAACCAGCTGAGGTGACTAAGAATTGCATAGATCACCCTGGTTGAGGTGTTTTAATTTACACTTCGTAAAAAGACAAACAGAAGACCTTGGTAAAAATGACATCAAATAGATGCACCTGCTGTTACACTGTTTTTTATGGTGGGCTTGGGACACCTGAGGTAGAGACATAATTTTGCATTGCTTCCAGCTGAGGTGACTGTAAGAATAGCAGGGGTCAGCAGAAAAATGACTAGAGATAATTAGCTTACATCAGCAGAAAACTTCAAAGGAAATACCACTGAAAAAGGATATAAATATTGAACTTTCAAATGGGATGATAGATTCGCTGTAAAGGGGCAAAGCGATTCTCAGGTTTCAGAGGCGGCTCTGTAAGTCTACAACTCTTTGTACCTCGGGGATCAAGGTATTGTACTGTATTTGATTTTGGTGGATATCCTGGAATAAAGACTAAGAACTGTAAAATTGTAGCGAAGTTAAGATCTGATGATAAGAATTGTAAGCTTTCTCTTTTTGGAACTGTTAATGTTGCGATTGAAACACCTACTGTAATTACATGTCGGTTCTTTAATAAATCTATATATTTTTAGAATTGTCTCACATAATACTTCTGTATCAAACTCGCGAACTCAATCTCTGTACGCTCTTTGGTGAGGAGTTGCAGAATTCTGGGGGAGTTTTCCGGACCCTCATAATATCCGGAACGTTACAGTCTAGCTAAACTTATTAAAAGTGCTATCTGGAGGACGGTAACATCTTCAGGTTGTTCCTTTCCTTTAGGGAGAGATGGTCCAGACCTTTAGACCCAATTAAGCGTCTTTAGGATTCAGCTACCTCAAACTTCAGTTGAAAGTGAACGTCTGGGGAATACGCCTGATCCGGGGTAGCCCTAAAGGGGCTGGGACTAGTAATTATCCCTTCAACCTAGCAATGGCTGATATGATTTCAGGCTTTTACAGAGCACCTTCACTCACAACAGTTGCACAGTGTTTCCTGTAACTAATGCTAGGCGAGAAATTGGATGGTGCAGCGCCACATATTTGGGTGAAAACAGGTGGCGAAGGGTCCAATATGACATGACATACATGTAAAAAAGTTAAGTTACCTTAGCGTCAGTGGCCCCCAGCTGTCCCTTTAAGGACCACCGGTTTAGGCTGCTATAAACTCGGAATACACAGCGCATGCTCCACCCAGTTTATGCCGAATTTGGTAGTGGCATCCTAAAACAGGTGTTAGAGCCCTGATTAGTCATTTCAAGGCGCCTAAAACCTGTTTCGGGCAGACACACTTGCAGGCTGCTGGCTTCCAATTTGGCGATTGACACACTTCTGGGGGAGATCAGGAGCAGGAGATCGGGAGATCGGGAGCCAGCGATCGTGCCCCGAAATTGGTCCCCCCATGCTAATTTTTCACCCAAAAAAACAGGTGTTACGGGGACCCATTTCTTCTCCAAGGTTTCCTCACGGTCTGCAAGAAGTTTTTACACGAGTAAAAATTGGAGAATATTCATTTTTTTTGGCTGATTTACTGCAGTTGATAAGATTTAATTTCTGCTTTGAGCACAATGGCGCAAATATTACCACGATTCAAAGAATAGGTAATTTTGGATGTCACGAGTTTAATATTTATGCCGTATGTCAAGAATTTACTGGAATCAAAAAATGTCAAAATAAATATAATCAAAATAGTTAGATTTTTCAGCCACTTTATCACAGAAATTCTAAAGAGTGAGTCCCAAGAATATGTAATGGGTAGGTCATTGGATGGGTTGTAACTGTGATCCAACTAGTGAATTCAACATTTTTTGCTCGCATTTTAGCCCCCTTCTCTGATGAAGTTTCTCGTTCTTGCTGGATATGGTTCCCGAGGCACAGGAAACCCTCAGGTACCCACAGCTCAGAGGACATTTGGCCAATGTTTATCCTAGTTCGTGAGCGTCGGAGGCTTTTGGACCATGGGATGGAGGAGGGGGGTTACAGCCAAGACTCACTCGTCTTCTGCACGTGGATCTTCCAACAAGGGAATACTGGATAGCAATCAGCTGTTTGCATTGTTGGATTTCACTGTATCTCATTGCTGTTTGTGGGAGCTTGCTGTGCGCTAAGTTGGCTGCCGCATTTCCTACATTACAACAGTGACTACGCTTCATTGTCTGTAAAGCACTTTGGGATGTCCTGAGGTTGTGAAAGGCGCTATAGAAATACAAGTTCTATCCGTTCTTTCTCTGGGGGAACCTCCTTAGTGCAGGAGAGTTGACTCCGATTATGCCCCCAATTGCAACCCTGACTCAAACCATTTACCTCAACTGAATAAGAACATAAGAACATAAGAAATAGGAGCAGGAATAGGCCACTTGGCCCCTCGAGCCTGCTCCGCCATTCAATAAGATCATGGCTGATCTTGGGCTCAAAGCCACTTCCCTGCCCGCTCCCCATAATCCTTCACTCCCTTATTTTGCAAAAATCTGTCTATCTCCACCTGAAATGTATTTAATGACCCAGCCTCCATGGCTCTCTGAGGCAGAGAATTCCACAGATTTACAACCCTCTGAGAGAAGAAATTCCTCCTCATCTCAGTTCTAAAAGGGCGACCCCTTTATTCTGAAACTATGCCCCTGAGTTCTAGATTTCCCCATGAGGGGAAACATCCTCTCTGCATCTAGCTTGTCGAGCCCCCTCAGTTTCTTATATGTTTCAATAAGCTCACCTCTCATTCTTCTAAATTCCAATGAGTATAGGCCCAGCCTGCTCAACCTTTCCTCATAAGTCAACCCCCTCATCGCAGGAATCAACTGAGTGAATCGTCAGATCTGGGATCTTTTGGCCTGTGACCGCCCTTAAGCCACTGGGGGAGGTTAGGTGAGGAAAGGTTCAAATGTATCTAATCTAGGCAAAAGAGATATTTTTTTAAATGCCAAAATGAGTCGACTCTTACTTACCTCCACGAAATGTGTTGAAAATCCCGCTTGTGACATTTCAAGCTGAAAAGATGTTTCATTCTGAATATTGGTTCCTGATATCAAAAAAGAGAGAAACGTTCATCAGTATTGAAATATCCAGTTACTATTCTGATTAAATAAATTGATATTTTTTTGCTAATCAGGCTGAGGGATGTCAAAATGGGGAAAGGAGGGCATCTCTATTTTTACCAAACGATGTCAAAAAAAGCATTCACTCCCTCCACCACCAGCGTACAGTGGCTGCAGTGTGTACCATCTAAAAGATGCACTGCAACAACTCGCCAAGGCTTCTTCGACAGCACTTACCAAACCCATGACCTCTTCCACCTAAAAGGACAAGGGCAGCAGGCGCATGGGAACACCACCACCTCCAAGTTCCCCTCCAAGTCTCTCACCATCCTGACTTGGAAATATATCAGCCGTTCCTTCATCGTCGCTGGGTCAAAATCCTGGAACTCCCTCCCTAACAGTGCTGTGGGAGTACCTTCGCCACGCAGACTGCGGCGGTTCAAGATGATGGCCCACCACCACCTTCTCAAGGGCAGTTAGGGATGGGCAATAAATGCTGGCCTTGCCAGCGACGCCCACATCCCATGAATGAAAAATATTTTTTTTTTTTAAAACTCTAGGTCAGGTCAGATGCAAAGTAAAGCTCCCTCTACACTGCCCCAACAATGCACCATAACCCCAACCTCAGGTGCGCCGTCTACTGCAGCAGTGGTGTGACATTGCGGGCTGCATTTTCCTGACCTGTAGTTCGAAAGCTCTATCTGCTGCCTTGACCCCGGCTCAGTTTTCTGGCTCGGGGTGGGGGGTGGGGGAGGGGGTGTGTGGGATTGTGGCATTAGACATTCATGCCTGGCTCCCGGTGGGATCTCTGACAGCAAGCGGGAATGCCAGTAGCTAACCAGAGTATCCAAGTTGGAGCCAATATGAAAGGTCCAGAAGACTTCGGTGCCTCTTTCGCTGAAGAACTCAGCTACTTGGGTGAGTTACTGGAGGACTCCCAGCAACAACGGGTCTGATCCCTAATGTGAGTCAGTACCTTCAGGAAAGGAGGAGAAAAAAAAGTTACTAAAGGGAAATGCTAGTCACAGCAAAACGTTACTGTCATTTTGCTTTGCTTTGCTATTGCAAAAACTGACCAAAGTGTGACTTTTATTTTTGTCAGACATGTTAAGCAAATTTAATTCATAGGTGTCAGCCATGGCTCAGTTGGTAGTGCCCTCACCTCTGAGTTGTGAAGATGGTGGGTTCAAGTCCCACTTCTAGAAACTTGAGCACAAAACTCTAGGCTGACACTCCCAGTGCAGTACTGAGGGAGTGCTGCACTGTCAGAGGTGCCGTCTTTCAGATGGGACGTTAAACCGAGGCCCCGCCTGCTCTCTCAGGTGGACGTAAAAGAGCCCAGGGCACTATTTCGAAGAAGAGCAGGGAAGTTCTCCCATGTTTCCTGGCCAAAGTTTATCCCTCGACCAACACCTAAAACAGATTATCTGGCCATTATCACATTGCTGTTTGTGGGAGCTTGCTGTGTGCAAATTGGCTGCTGCGTTTCCTACATTACAACAGTGACTCCACTTCAAAAGTACTTCATTGGCTGTAAAGCGCTTTGGGATGTCCTGAGCTTATGAAAGGTGCTATAGAAATGCAAGTCTTTCTTTTCTTCAAAGTATAACAAAATCTCACAGAAATACCAAAGAGTGTTTACCTTCCAAGCTGAAGATTCGTGCTCCGAGTGCGTCCACAATATCCTTCAGGGCCGACTCGTCTGAGACGTTGAAGAAATGCTTTTCATCTGGGTGGCTTGCTATAGATTTAATCTCCTTTAAGAAGTCACTTGGATTGATGCCTCTTCTGTTGTAATATCCAAGCACCTGCAGAACAGAATGAAGCTTTTACTAAATGAAAATGTTTTCCCTTCTCCTTTCCTGAAGCCGTTGACTGAGGAGGAACCTCCTCCAGGTGGCCATTCATTAATGACAGGCGGTGAGTGTCGGCTGGCTATTCAACTGTGCGGAGCATCATAGCAGAGACCAATCTTGTCTTCAGCCGATATCCACACAAGTGCACTCTCTAACAGGGTGTGTAACAAGCATCTTTTTTTTAATTCATTCACGGGATGTGGACGTCGTTGGCAAGGCCAGCATTTATTATCCATTCCTGATTGCCTTCATGAAGGTGGTGGTGAGCCACCTTCTTGAATACAACTGAATGGCCTGCTTAGTCATTTCAGAGGGCAGTTAAGAGTCAAGCACATTGCTGTGGGTTGGGAGTTACATATAGACCAGACTGGGTAAGGATGGCAGATTTCCTTTCCTAAAGGACATTAGTGAACCAGATGGGTTTCGTATGACAATCTGGTAGTTTTCATCATTACTGATACTAGCTTTTTATTCCAGATTTATTTAATTAATTGAATTTAAATTACCCATTCTGCTGTGGTGGGATTTGAACTCATGTCTCTGGATCATTAGTCCAGGCCTCTGGATTACTAGTCTAGTAACATAACCACTGTGCTACCGTACCCCCACTTCTTGGGATGATTTACAACGTTAAAGGCGCTATATAAATGCAAGTTGTTGCAACAGGAAACCAATCAGGAGCAGAGACACTGGAGGATTTCCCCCTGCTTAAATCAAGGGTGTTGAAGCCAAATACAATGACCCAGCTGCTGCTCTGGGAGAGATGTCAACTCGTCAACTCAGCCCAGGATTGATCCTGGAACCTTTGCGCTCTGTATGGCTCAGTTGCACACCACATGATACACCGATAGCCACTAACCCGGTGAGGGAGCTCGGCCCTGACTATGTCTAAGACTGGATTTGCCGTTGTGTAGATTGCCTACCGCAATGGCGTATCTGGTGATGTTGTCTCGCTCGCTGTCCTCAATCACTTGCTTTAGATGTGGGCTGTCGTGGGATTCACCGTCGGTTATGACAATCATCACCTTCTTGGCTTCTTGCCTTGCACCTCTCCTGGCGCTGAATGCCTCGGAGCTGAAAGAGATAAAGAAAACACACTTTAAACTGATGAGATGTTAAACCAAGGCACTGACAGCTCACATCAGTGTTCAAGTTCCCATGGCACTATTCGAAGAGGAGTAAGGAATTCTCCCAATGTCCTCATCCATGTCTTTGTTAACTCTGGACCTGACTATTCCAACGCTCTCCTGGCCGGCCTCCCATCTTCCACTCCACATAATCTTGAGCTCATCCAAAACTCTGCTGCCATATCCTAACTCGCACCAAGTCCCGTTCACCCATCACCCCTGTGCTCGATGACCTACATTGGCTCCCGGTCCGGCAACGTCTCGATTTTAAAATTCTCATCCTTGTTTTCAAATCCCTCCATGGCCTCGCCTCTCCCTATCTCTGTAACCACCTCCAGCCCTACAACCCTCCGAGATCTCTGCGCTCCTCCAATTCAGGCCCTCTGGCGCATCCCCGATTTTCATCGCTCCACCATTGGCGGCTGTGCCTTCATCTACCTGTAAGTTCTGGAATTCCCTCCCTGAACCTCTACGCCTCTCTATCCTCCTTTAAGATGCTCCTTAAAACCTACCTCTTTGACCAAGCTTTTAGTCATCTGCCCTAATATCTCCTTATGTGGCTCGGTGTCAAATTTTGTTTGAAAACACTCCTGTGAAGTGCCTTTGTTTTACTATGTTAAAGGCGCTATATAAATGCAAGTTCTTGTTGTCCGGGGCAACATTCCTCCCTCAACCACCACCACCAGAAAAAAACCCAATGAACTGATCATTCATCTTGTTTGATGTTTACGAGATCTTGCTGTGCACAAAACTGACTGCCATGTTTGACTATATAACAGTGACTACACTTCCAAAGTAATTCATTGGTTGTGAAGTGCTTTGGGATGTCCTACGAACATGATTGACTGCTATATTAGCAAAAGAGGGGAGACGAGTAGAATTTTTTTTCCGCATCACTCCAAATGGGGAGTCACGGACGAGGGGAGCACGGGCAGAGATGGAGCTACAACACTGATGGGACGCGTGCACCCTTCGAGCGCAGCCCTCTGTTGGGAGTGCGGAGGCTGTGAATTTCGCCTCTAAACCCATCACAATTCCCTATTGTAACTTATTTTGACCAAAAGCTTAACATTACGGAACTCAGTCCTCTCCCTAGTGCATATTACAGGTTTTTAAAACCCAGATTTGACTGCCAATCACTAACCGATTTGCACCACCTTCTCTCTTACAGTTTTCCACCCCTGAATCACGGACCTTGGCCCCTATAGAAATGACATAACAACTGTTTGGACAGCAGGACTGGATCTCACCCAACGAACACAAAATAAACTGGCGAAGGCGCAAGTGGTGAAAAGACGATTCCATGTAACAATATTATTCGTATCCGAAGATATTACATGAACTGTGATCCAACAATAATGGGAAAATATGAAAATGGGAGTCTCCAACCAGTCATTATGGGCATTGACTATGAGATCACCAAAAATCTGCAAGATTAGCACTAGTAAAAATGCTTGCAGTGTGTTTCGGGTAAGTTTGAAATCCTGTGGTCAGGATATGTGCAGTAGAGTTAACCCAAAGCATCCACTGTTACCACTGTGGAATTGCAAAGGAAAGCACAAAATCAGGCAGGTTTATTTTTCATCAGAGTTTCCGGTTCTTTCACTGCGGAACAGTCTGTCCATTCAGGGTCGGACGGCTTAAACGGTAAATCGCAGGGCTCCGCTGAGCAAGCTCCATCCCGGCTGGGAGATGCTAGTTGGAACTCCCGGACGGTCCTCGGCTCCCCTGGGTTATGGAGTTTGGGGGCCGGAGGTGGAGGGGGGAAATCAGCTAGCGTCCTGCTCCTGAATGCTACCCAACAACCTTTGCCGCAAATTGTAAGATCAGGCAAGAACCTGACTGTGGTACTCCCCATGATAAGAAAAGAAAGTCTTGCATTTATATAGCGCCTTTCACGGCCTCAGGACGTCCCAAAGCGCTTTACAGCCAATGAAGTACTTTTGAAGTGTAGTCAATGTAGGAAACGTGGCAGCCAATTTGTACACAGCAAAGTCCCACAAACAGCAATGAAATAAATGACCAGATAATCTGCTTTTTAGCTGTTGGTTGAGGGATAAATGTTGGCCAGGACACCAGGAGATCAATTTCCTTTTGCATCTGAAGAACCACGGGCTTAAATTACTTGATCTTGCGCTCTGATTGAAGAGCTGAACTCGAAGGTTGGAGACAGGGCTATAAGACTGCAGTGCCAATTCACCAACCCTGTATCCCCTTTGAGCGGAACTCCCCGCAGGCAGCAGGGTTCGCTAAGTGTACTCTAGGATTTAATACCAAGTTATATTACAGCGCCAACACTGGAAACACTGCTGCAATAGAAACACGGTGGACTGCATGTCTCGAGCGGCAGGGTGTCACTAGCTGCCTGGGTACATAGTTACTGCAGTGAGACTGAGCACTTAGCCAACAAATGCAGCTTTAGTTAGGAAGAGGTCGACTGCCTGTACTCTAAGCGGGTCACATCGTCCGCATGCCCGATACGAGACTCCCAAAACAAGCGCTCTACTCGGAGCTCCGACACGACAAGAGAGCCCCAGATGGGCAGAGGAATCGCTTCAAGGACACCCTCAAAGCCTCCTTGAAAAAGTGCAACATCCCCACCGACACCTGGGAATCCCTGGCCCAAGACCGCACAAAGTGGAGGAGAAGCATCCGGGAAGGCGCCGAACACCTCGAGTCTCTTCACCGGGAGCAAGCGGAAGCCAAGCGCAAGGAGCGCACGTCAACCCAAGCACCCCACCCACCCGCCCCTTCAACCACCGTCTGCCCCACCTGTGACAGAGACTGTAGGTCCCGCATTGGACTCATCAGTCACCTGAGAACTCATTTTTAATGTGGAAGCAAGTCATCCTCGGTTCCGAGGGACTGCCTAAGAAGAAGGAAGAAGAAGCAGCTTTAGTTTGGAAGAAGTCAACTGCCTGTGCTCTGGGCCTCAGTATGGTGCATGGCACAGTGGTGGAGGAGTGGGAGCTGGAAAGGGGGAGCTGAACAGAAGGACGGGACTGGGGGGCAGATCAGAGGCCTGAGGGTGAAATAATGGAGCGGGGCGGAGGCCGGGGAAGGTCAGGAACCACAATGGTAAAACCTTTTTAGCAACTCCGCACACTCAAATGACCAAATGCTCAGCCAATGGTCTCAGAATCGGTTTCCCGAGTGTAGGTGGGCACACAGGCAGACACTACTGCAGAACCATCTCCAATACCAGCAGGCCAGTAATGTAAAAGGTGCACAAAAGTGCAAAAGGCAGCAGAGTAATTAATTTATTTCACATCAACAAACATTAGGGCTGGATTTTGAATCTGGGGTCGGGTTGGGGTCGGGACCCCCGAATCTGCAACTTTAACCCCCCCCCCCCCGCCTCCAAACCCGACTCCACGGGTCATTGAAAATCCAGCCCTTAGTAACTGATGAAAGGTCATCGACCTGAAATGTTGGCCGGAAGTTTTACGTTTGGACCCGCCAGGAGCAAAGGGGGGGCCCGGTAACGCGCGAGAAAGCCGGAAGTCCGGATTTCCCCGCGCACTAACTCCACAGCGTGCACGTGACGTCACGGACAGATCTGCCGCCCGGAGGTCAACCTGGTTCACAGGCTGGCTTCCAGTCGACGGGGAACTCGGGTCAAGAGGCTGCAACCCTAGGTAGGTGTGAGCCCCGACCCTGGGGGTGGGTCAGATTCCAGACCCGGGGGGCGGGGGTGGGGTGGGGGGGCTGCTGGTGGGTGAGCTTGGGGGACCGGGAGGAAGCACTCTGCTCCTCCCGGCCCACAAGGATTGATCCCCGAGGCTGCCCTCGCCTCGCTGCAGCTGCCAGGAATCCCGAGGTCCGGGAACCCCGGCCGGCCACAGTTAAATTCGATTTGAATATTTAAAGTGCCAACCCGCCTCCTCGAAGTGGGTTGGCTGCACGCTGCCGTGGGATTACAGTCACCACACGGACTGCAGCGGTTCAAGAAGACGGCTGGCTCACCACCACCTTCTCGAGGGCAATTAGGGATGGGCAATAAATGCTGGCCTTGCCAGCGACGCCCGCAGCCCATAAATGAATTTTAAAAAACGGAGGTGGGCGGGTTGGAGGCGAGTTGGGGGTCGGCATTCAGGTTTTTAACACTTTAAACCTCCCACCCGACCCCAACCCACCAGTTTTTTGGGGGTTAAAATTCCCCCCATTAACTCTGTTTCTCTCTCCACAGACGCTGCCTGACCTGCTGAGTATTTTCCGGTGTTTCCTGTTGTTACTTCAGATTTCCAGCATCCGCAGCATCTTGCTTTTGTTTTATTATTGAGTAACTGAGAGTTAAACAGCTCATTAGTACAATTATGCAGCCAAAATGACATGCGCTGTAATCTGGCGCATGACTTGATCCCTTCAATAAATATTTATGCTCGGGGAAGATTCTGAGGCTGTCTTTATGCGACTGTGGGTTGTTCATGAGTGATTAATGGTGTGGACTGCAGGACGTGTAAATGTGCATTGATCAGGGAGGATGGGTGGTGGGACGGGGGGTGGGGGGGTGGGACGGGGGGTGGGGGGGGTGGGACAGGGGGGTGGGACGGGGGGTGGGGGGGGTGCGACGGGGGGTGGGACGGGGGGTGGGGGGGGTGGGACGGGGGGTGGGACGGGGGGGGTGCGACGGGGGGTGGGGGGGGGGTGGGGGTGGGGAGAAGTCCCAGCAATGATCCGGTTTCAGGGTTGCCAACCCTCCAGGATTGTCCTGGAGTCCCCAGGAAAGAAAGATTAATCTCCTGGACACTGCAGCGAGCGACTCAGGAGGAAATTCAGGTTGGATGCGGGAGGTCGTTTGATGATTAACAGCGCTGCGGGTGCACCGTCGCCACAGCGACCGCAGCGGTTCAAGAAGGCGGCTCAATTGTTGACAGCTCACCTGACAGTTGGTACGTCGTGTCTACAAGGGCCAAGGTCCAGCTTCTCGAGGGCAATTAGGGATGGGCAATAAATGCTGGCCATGCCAGCGACGCCCACACCCCGCGAATGAATAAATAAAACCTCCAGGAAGACGCCGAACTAGAATTGCCAATTCTTAGCTCAATGAAACTCAATGGGGAAAAGCCTGAGCTTGGATGACCCTGCCCCTGTACAGCACATCTTCATCAAGTGGAAATGGGCTGGCACCATTTGAACTGAGTGAACTGCAGTTGCCAGGGTGGTGCAAAGTGCCAGCGTTGCGACGGCTTCCTCCCACACTACGAGTAGCTTTCCCTGGAATACTGCCCACCTCCTGGCCCTGGCCAGTGGCATCGGAGCAGGGAGCAAAGGCAGAGAGAGGCCTTAGAACAGGAAGCGACGGCGGCACAGAGGCCTGGGAAGGGAAGCAGGAGAGGGGAATCGGGGGCCAAGGCTGAGGAGAGGGAGCGGGGAATGGAAAGTAGTGCCGTGGGATCTTTTATATTTACCCGAGAGGGCAGTCGGGGCCTCGGTTTAATGTCTCATCCGAAAGACGGCACCTCAGGCAGCGCAGCACTCCCTCAGTACTACACTGGGAGTGTCAGCCTAGGTTTTGTGCTCAGGTCTCTGGAGTGGGACTATGAACCCACAACCTTCTGACTCAGAGGCGACAGTGCTACCCACTGAGCCACGGGGAGTTCCCGGCCAGTCTCGCGCCTCCTGGTTTGTGGGGCGCATTATGGCCACATCACCGCCTTCGCACCTGAAAGCAGGGGCTGAAGAATTTCCACCCCAAATGCCACTATGGCTATTTGACCAGGGGTGGTATCCCAACAAAGTCCAATCCTATCCTTACCCAATGTTCACACGTACTCCCTCTCCATCAGGGTCCCTGACTGGAGATTGGGAGCTGGACCTTTGTAATATTCTGGATCTGGTATTTAACAGTTCCACAATCTTTAGAACTGTGATTAGGTCATTGGTGGAGTATTAAATGAGGTAAATGCCTTTTTGAAATGTTTTTCTCTTCATTGTCCTGTGTTCCCACACACAAGCTTTATGGGGGAAAGTTTAACTTAAGCTACCCAGTGGGAAACGGATGGGATTGGATTGACTTCAATGGAATGTGAAATTGAACGGCCGACCTGATCTCGTTAGTTTCCTGCTGGGCGGGTTGCGTTAAAATAACCCCCCCCAGTGTCTTTTATTCTCCTGTTCCTGAATTAGAATGGGTGGATTGGGTGCCATTACCGTGCGATCTCGATACCATGCGCTGTGTTGGTTTCCGTCCCTCCTCGCTGTTCAATGCTCCTTGCGGCTTTGACGACATCAGTGACAGACTTGTAGTCCCTCAGCTCAAACTCGTGAACAGCGGTCTCTCCATATTGCACGATTCCCAGCTGCAGAAACAAGTACAACAAGCGTAAGAACACGGGAAAAGCATCGGACACACTCCCCCCTCCTTCCGAGATCCTCTCCGGGCCTTCCCTTCCTGCCGACCGCCCGGACCTCCTCTCCCTCCCGCTAGACAGCTGCCGCTTACCACCTGTTCCTGGCCGGCGGCATGTAGCCCAGGCCTGGGAACCAAAATCCCACACAGCCTGAAATCTAGGCCCGCAAGTGTGTTTTGCACTCAATCCTCCATTTGCCTACCCGAAAATTAGGGGTTAAAATCGACTCCAGTACATCAGTTCGATGGTGTAATTTCGAGACGTTCCCTTAACACCAGTATCAACGTCGCAAATGAACAACTTGTTAGATCCAGACTGTACATACCAGTCTGCAAGCTGTTGTTTGTAAGCAAGCAGTAAGCTGCTGTATGTGAAGTTGTTTTAAATAAGAACATAAGAAATAGGAGCAGGAGTAGGCCATACGGCTATTTCTTTTTTTATTCATTCACAGGATGTGGGCATTGTCAGCAAGGCCAGCATTTATTGCCCATCCCTAATTGCCCTCGAAGGTGGTGGCGAGCCACCTTCTTAAATACAACTGAGTGGCCTGCTAGGCCATTTCAGAGGGGCAGTTAAGAGTCAACCACATTGCAGTGGGTCTGGAGTCACATATAGGCCAGACCGGGTAAGGACGGCAGATTTCCTTCCCTAAAGGACATTAGTTGGGTTTTTACGACAATCCGGTAGTTTCATGGTCACCATTACCGACACTAGTTTTTTATTCCAGATTTATTTAATTAATTGGTGATTTAAACTCATGTCTCCGGATACATTAGTCCAGGCCTCTGGATTACTAGTCCAGTAACATAACCACTATGCTACCGTACCCCCATTCTTTATCAATAAATCCCGCTTTTAATGAACCCTAAAGCAAAAGAACATTACAACACTGACTGATGCGCTGTGTATTTCCAACATTTTCTGTTTTAATTTACAAAAACAGTTATTCAAGTTAAATCTGATTCAGTATTAAAAAAGGGGTCTTTATGGTAAAGTTCCTTCTTGAACTTGTTAATCCAAATTAAGAATGTGAAGTTTATAATCAGTGATATTTCTTACCGGGTGTTGCAGTGAGTTTAACACACTTTCCTTGCACCCTTGGGATCTGGGCTAAAATGTAGCCAAAACTCACGGGTTGAAAGTCTCCTTCCTTACTCTGCCAGCTATTGTGGGTTTTCTTCCCTCATTTTTCCCCTCCTTGCCTGAAAGAGCTGGCAGATACAGGGGTAAGGCTGGGAGCACTCCTGTATCTCGCCCAAGTGCCCATTATGTGTGATCCCAGAGACTGAGTGTCGATGGGCAATTTGATTGTGATCCTATCCTCCTCATCCATCACCCACACACGCCCACTTTTGAGGAGCGGGGGGCTCGCTGGCTAGTGATTAGAAGCAGAAACCTCAGCTGATTTTCCTATGGTGCTGAGGCCAACATCGGACAGCACTGTGGGAGCGACTTCACCACACGGATTGCAGCGGCTCAAGAGGAAGGCTGCTCACCACCACCTCTCGAGGACAACCAGGGGATGGCCAATAAATGTCGGCCTTATCAGCGACGCCTGCATCCCGAGAATAAAGAAGAAGAAAAGAGCTCCAAATACCAGCCTGGCTGACATCCACAAGCTCAGCATGGGTTAGAGATTGGACCAGGAATTCTCCGAGTGCATCGGACTCAGTACCACCTTGTAGAGATTCATCAATCTCAGTCGAAGAATTATACAGAATGACATAGCACAGAAGGCGGCCATTCGGCCCATGGTGCCTGTGCCGGCTCTTTGAAAGAGCTCTCCGATTAGTCCCACTCCCTCTGCTCTTTCCCCATCTCCCTGCAAATTTTTCTCCTTCAAGTATTTATCTAAATCCCTTTTGAAAGTTACTATTGAATCTGCTTCCACCGCCCTTTCAGGCAGCGCGTTCCAGATCACAACAACTCGCTGCGTAAATTTTTTTTTCCTCATGTCGCCTCTGGTTCTTTTGCCAATTACATTAAATCTGTGTCCGACCCTTCTGCCACTGGAAACAGTTTCTCCTTATGTAGTCTGTCAAAACCCTTCTTGATTTTGAACCCCTCTATCAAATCTCCCCTTAACCCTCTCTGCTCGAAGGAGAAGTCCTTAATGTCTGCGAGCTACTCATTGTAACAAGTGACTAGTCCCGTTCTATTGATGAGTCAGACTCCACACTGGATTAACTACGAGAAGGAAAGTCTCGTGCTCATTGGCTGCTCACCCGTATCTGGCCGGGTCCAATGTAAAATTTCTTCAGATGTTTATAAGAAAGTTCTGGACTTCGTACCAGGGATAAATACTGTTGGAGCCATCTAAAACAATCACAATGTCCATGTACGTCTCGCATCCTATGGAGAGAAGCAAGTCAAAGTCAATGCCGCGTCTTGTGTGTTGGTTAATCAGATGTCTGACCTACAGGCATGCTCCTTCAAGCCGAGCGTCTATGTATTATTCCCTCCGACTGAAAGCAGATTATGCGACACAGGCAGGAAAGCTGTGTTCTTTTTAACTACTGAAGCATGCATGCGAGTCGAAAGCAATAGGGACGCTCGTCATACGCTGGATGGCGGGTGCGAAGGCCCGGGCACTTTTGAAGTTGGAGCTGATCTTGCAGCAGATCCCGGTGCTGTAGTAGGAGCTTCCGCACTCGTGGGACCAGAGCGGTCCGCAGGTCTGTGGAGAAAGCAGGAAGTGAGGACAAAAATGAGCACTTGGGCTGGAATTCTGACACTTGGTAAACTTTTACAAGATGTCTCATTCCTTGCTAACCGCTGCACGCCTGCTATCGTTAGGCGCTGAATTTGCTGCAAGGGACATTGATGCACCTGGAATAAGCCAAGTGCCACTGTTGCTCCTCTGACAGTGCAGCACTCCCTCAGGACTGCACTGGAGTGTCAGCCTAGATCTTTGTGCTCACGTCTCTGGAGTGGGGTCTATGAACCCACAACCTCCTGCCTCAGAGGCGAGGGTGCTGCCCACGGAGCCACGGCTGACTCACTAGGTCGCCTCCATGTCACCAAACAGGAACATAAATTTGCATAACAACTGCCTTTGGGCACCACTAGTACAATAACCGCACAATGAGTTCAAAATAAATAGACATGCCCATTGGAGCGACAGAACATGAATAACAATTACAGGAAACTCTTTATTAACCGGCACCGACGGGACCGGCGTGGTGCCGGTTTATCGAAAGTACCGGATAACGGAGAGTTATATCTACCGAGGCTATTTTTAACAAAGAAAAATAAATAAATCAAGAAATGTGCAGTATACAGTATTTGGGTACTTTTGAAAACTACCCCTACTGACTAAATCGGCGTTCGCGGACTCGGACTCGGACTCGGGATCGGCAACATTGCCGGTTATTTGAGAGGAGTTTTCGGAGTACTCGGCGTTCGTGGAGATTCGACTGCGACTCGGCAACATTGCCGGTTATTTGAGAGGAGTTTTCGGAGGATGATTTTTGCCGGTTAAGCGAGAATTCCGGATATTTGGGTGCCGGATAAACAAAAGTTTCCTGTACATTATAATATCATTGTAAGTGTCTAATTGGGTTTAAGGCCTGTGATTTTAATGAAGGGCTTTCACTATTGCTTTGATTGCTGGGATAGACCCAACTCCAAGGCATTTCCTTATTTTCTCTCGCGCTTGAGAGAGGAAAAAACAAGAGAAATTCTGGTACTGATGCAGGAGATTGTGATCCCCAGGAGGAAGGTCTGGAGATTGCAATCTCCCTTATGAGACTGCCGCCGAGTGCAAGAGCTGGTCAGCCTCCTTTTAATCTGCAGGGTTACATGCGGCTGAGGTCTTCCCCCTGGCTTCTACCCAGACAAGTAGAATAGTTCATTAGAGTGGGGCCCTCATTGGAGTCTTGCCCTTGTGTAAATACGCAAGGGATCAGCAGGCTGTGCAGCATTGGCCTATCTGGCCCTGCTTCTTACTACATCCTCTGTCAGTACGGCCGGCAAATTCCTCGGAGCCGCTCCCGCACCCTCCCTCAGCCGGCGTTACTTTGCCGGAACCGCATTTCCGCCGCACGTCCAGTGAAGTAACACCGGCGGAGCGGGGGCAGCTCGGAGGAATTTCCCAGCCTGTGATTTTATTCGGGAATAATCTTCAGGAATTGTTTTATTTTATTATTGGGTAAAAAAAATCTATGTAAATCCATAGTCAGAGACCGTGACCAGTTGTCGTTGAGAAGAGTTCCATCTATACGGAGAGACTGCCTGAGGCCAGTGCCAAAGAAGGTCATTTTTTAATATGATATGTGAGGAGGCATCACAGCCCAGCCCAATCCTAATGGGCACTTTTCAGTAGCAGTATCTGGTTAGTGACCAGGAGCAGAAACCCTGACCGATTGTTCCTCTCTCTTGACCACCCGCCCCTATCGCCAACCCAGCTGATTCAGCACAGATTGTCTTAATACAACAACAACTTGCATTCATATAGCGCCTTTAAAGTAGTAAAATGTCCCAAGGCGCTTCACAAGAGCCATTATTAAACAAAATTTGACACCGAACCACATAAGGAGATATTAGGACAGGTGACCAAAAGCTTGGTCAAAGAGGCAGGTATTAAAGAGCATCTTAAAGGGAGGAGAGAGAGGTCGAGAGACGGAGAGGTTTAGGGAGGGAATTCAAGAGCTTAGGTCCTCGGCAGCTGAAGGCACGGCCGCCAATGCGGAGCGATTAAAATCGTAGAGGCAAAAAAAGGCCAGAATTGGAGGAATTATGCAAGTGGTGCGACAGCTATTGTCTGCACAGCAAGGTCCCACATGAAGCAATAGGATGAATGTTTTGGGTGTTTGTTGAGGGAGGAATGTTGGCCAAGACATCGTTAAAACTCCCTGTCTTGATTCGTATCAGACATGGAGCCTTTCGCGCCCACTGGAGCAGGCAGACGGGACCTTGGTTTAACGTTTTATCTGATCTCAGCTGGTATCTCCGACCATGCAACACTCCTTAGGACTGGGCTGGAGTGTCAGCCTGGATTATGCACTAAAGCCCTAGAGCGTGAATAAACAAAGGGGTGAGACTTTCTCCCAGTGAGACTTTGCCACTGTTAAATATGGCAAATTACTTTTGTTTAATGATGGAGTCTGATCATCAGGATCCCTTTTTAAACATGAATCAATTAAGAAAGGACGAGGACCAGTCTGGACATCGCGTTCCTGTTCATTCTTATCATACAGCACAGAAGGAGGCCATTCGGCCCATCGTGCCTGTGCCGGCTCTTCGAAAGAGGTCTCCAATTAGTCCCACTCCCCTGCTATTTCCCCATAACCTTGCAAAATTTTTCTTTTCAAGAATTTATCCAATTTCCTTTTGAAAGTTACTATTGAATCTGCTTCCACCGCCCTTTCAGGCAGCGCATTCCAGGTCACAACAACTCACGATGTAAATAAATGTCTCCTCATCTGTCACCTGGTTCTTTTGCCAATTATCTTAAATCTGTGTCCTCTGGTTACCGACCCTCCTGCCAGTGGAAACAGTTTCTCCTTATTTACTCTGTCAAAACCCCTCCTAATTTTGAACACCTCTATTAAATCTCCTTTTAACCTTCTCTGCTCTATGGAGAACAATACCAGCTTCTCTGGTCAACTGAGCTAACACACACACACACACGGCCGAAGCACCCTGGGTTAACGACAGCATCAGACGATGTTAGTTCAGCTGCCTTACTCGGTTAGAATGAGGAACCCTGGCAGTTTAAAATAAATAATTCAACAAGAAAAACAACAGAAGTGGATGGAAAGAAATGGTCTGCGTTGAAGTCAATCGGATGTTGGAAAACGAATTCTTAACCGCTACCGGTGTGTCTGTTGGTAAAGGCAGCAGCCAGGGTGGCACTGAG
Organism: Squalus acanthias; assembly: GCA_030390025.1. NCBI lineage: Eukaryota > Metazoa > Chordata > Chondrichthyes > Squaliformes > Squalidae > Squalus > Squalus acanthias. The sequence continues at coordinate 55,826,590 of CM059446.1, read as the reverse complement.
GCACACAGACCTAGCAATGTCCCAGGTTCAAACTCCAGTCTCTGCTGAGTTAGCAGGGCATCAGAGCCAGGGCTACAGTTCGAGCTGTTACATTTGGCTTCAATCTCCTTTGGGCCAGGGAGGGGAAATTTCAACCAGGATTTTAGTTCCCGATTGCTTATCCAGCGACTCCTACTGGAAATCACACGGGCGTTGTGTAAAATACCTTTGTCGTGTATACCCACATACGTAGGATGTTTTAGGTTTCGTTTTACTGAATGAAATGGTTAAAGTTCTTCATTCTCAAGATTCTTTAGAGTTTGATGTATCAAGGAACTGTTTTAGCTGACACTGTGGTTCAATCGTTTGCTGAAACACAGGATGTAAGATTCGTGACTTGTTTTTGTGGTCACTTAAGAGTTAGCCATGGTATGGAACAATGGTTAACAGGACACAAACATGTGGCATTTGTTGTTTTCAAGGAAATATATCCTTTTGAGGAGTCTCGTTCAATAACACCTGTCACTGATGATTGATTGTTACTGAAATTGTTTCGTGAGAATCCCACTGTAAAGATTCCAAGCTTTTCTGTACAATTTGTCGAGAAAATCCGCATTGGAAGGAGTAACGACGAGTTCTCTACCCAGGGAAAGATCACACGGTTGTATGTTTAATTTCTCTGTATGTCTAATGTTTATAGATATTGCCCCGTAATTCCCGATCGGAGGCTTCCTGCGTGTGGATGCCTCCTATCGGAAAAAAAATCTCCGCACTTACCTGAGGGCTCCCGAGGTCCGGACACCTCGCTCCTGGGCCTCTCCACAGTGGAAATGCGCAGGGCCCACGTATCCCGAGGCGCATGCGGTTTGCAAGCGTCCCTGGGATCACGTGGGCCAGGCCAGCCAATGAAAGAAGAGAATCCCCCTTCATACTTTTGACAGATAGACCTGTCAAAAGTATGACTGGGGATCACTGAAAAAAGACACTAAAACATGAAATAAATTTTTAAAAAACCATCATGTTTTTAAAATGAGTTAAAATTACATTAAATTAAATATTTTAAACAAAAGTGTAATTTTTTGAGAAAAATAATTGAAGTTTTTTACGCGGCTAAAAATAAACTTACCTTTTTTAAAAGTATTTTAAAATTATAATTGAGTGAAATTTTTTTTTACTTTTTTAAACTCTTATGCCTGCTTTTACCAGGCGTAAGATTTCTAAGGGTTTTCAGCAGGCGGAGGTTCTGCAGAAAGCGGAACTCTCCACCCGCAGAGGCCCTTTTCCAGGGCAGGCGTCTGATCTGTCAAGAGGATTCTTGACAGATCGGAAATGCCAGTTTTCAGCGCATGCGCTTCACGTGCCTGAAACCGGCATTTCTGATGTCCCCAAGGGCGTGTACACAGCTCGTACACACCTCGTAGGGATCAGAAAATACGGGCCATTGTGGCCTAAAAATTCGGTTGCTTTGCGCTTCCCGTTAGCGCCCTCTAACGGGGCGCAAAGCAACTAGCGCCTGGGTGCGGTGCCACCAACGCCTCCTGCGAAATTCAGCGTCATCGCCGTGCACAACGCCCCGGCCACAATCTTCAGTAGCGCCCCCCCTGACTTACCGCTGGACGCTATGTCCAATGGGGTCAGGGGGGGGCCTACCTGCAGCAGGGGCAGCGCAAATTAAAGGGGAGGTGCTGGGCGGCCATTTTTGTTGCTGGCCGCCTGCCAGCACCTGCCCTCTCTGCCGTCCCCGGCCTCCTCTGCAGCCCCCCCCGCGGAGTGCCGGCTGTGCTCCGTGAGCCCCGCACTTCTCTTGAGTGCCGGGCTCTTTTGCCGGCACTCTGATCCCTCGTGGCCCAGCTGGGCCCCGGGTCGCGCTGTGCTAGGGCGCTCCCCTTTAAGAAGGGGGAGATAGGCCTGCAGTACCGTGGCGCGATGTGCTGTGGCACGTAGCACCGTGATATTCACTCGCAGCGCCCCAAGAGAGAGGCGGGGTGCTTCCAGTAGCAACCCGCTTCCCTCTTGGGGCGTTACCGGTGAATTTCGGCCGTGGGGGCACTAATTTTTTCGGGGCGCTAAAAGTAGCGCCCCGTTGAAGTTAGCGCCCCAAAGTGGGCGCGACTCAATTTTTCCCCGTGTATTTGGACTTGGCCTCATACAATAAAAGGATTTTTGCATCCATAACCTGGAGTCAGATATCGAACTTGTTCCAATTGGGATAAGGGCGGTGATCAGGCTTGGCTGTGATGCACTCAGTAGCAGACTAGCCCTCCAACATTCCCTTTCAAGACTGACACAGGAAGTACGGTCACTTGGGCAAGGTACGAGAGTGCAGCTGACGCTGAGAGAACTGTTAACCTAAGAAGGTCAGCACTTTAAGGAGAGGCAAAAACACTGGAGGGAATCTTGTTGGGGAGATTGCTTCATTGGAAGAAAAGCACCTCATGAATAAAGGAGTAATTGTAAAGCAATCAACATCATTTGTCATTGTGGTCTCGTGTTTACAACAACGTTTCTTCATTTCTGTTCTAAAGCTATTCCTTTGAAAGACACAACATAGAAACACTTGCCATTCGATAGCACTGTATCGCATTGTCAAAACCTCTCAAAAGCCCGTCACACACTGAGGTAGATCTTGACTTTGTGCGATAGTGTAAAATGGGTGATAGCAGCGAGCCGACAGCCCGCTTTCCATCTCTCCCGATGGCTTCAATGGAAATGACACTTGGGAGAGACTCGCTATCACCCGTTCTACACCATCGCGCCAAGATCCACCCCAGTGAAATTTCAAGTGCAGTGACCTTTTGCTGAGTAGGCAAAATGCCAGCTGTTTTTTGCACCAGCAAGTCCCACAAACATCAACAAAATGGGCGGCTGGTTAAACTTTTTTTTTCCCCCGGTGGTGTTGATTGAGAGTTGGATGTTGGTCAGCTCCTCGGGCGAACTCCCGCATCTTTGAGTAGCACCTTGGGATTCCCAACATCCACCCGAACAGGCTGACAGGTCCTTGGCTTAACGTCTCATCCAAAGGATGGCAGCTCCGACTGGAAACGACATGGCTATTGGGCGAGAACAGGTTCGGGGCTCAGCTGTGGCCAAATGCAGCCCTCCCCAAGTATAGTTGTTGAATTGTGGCCAGTAACCCAAATGATTCAATAACCGGCTGATTCTTACAGCCCGTTCCCATGACGTCCAGCGCTGCTGCACTGTAATTGGCTGATTAATCAGTTGCTTTCCCTCTCCTGTTACCCGGTCCCATTATTTAGTTAAATTAATTCCATGACACTGATTTAGTCCCATTTGTTTAGTCTGGAACCAGTACTCTAAAAGGAGCGCTACTCAACATCAACCAACATTTTGAACAGCTGGATGGCTCGAATAGACAGATGTGATTGATAAAAAGCACGCTCAATGTACCATGGATTTCCTGCAGTAATAAAATTAATGGATGGGAAATTGTGTAGGCCGAGGTTGGGTGTGGTGACCTCTAGGCTCTAATTCCCATATGCACTGCTATTGCAGGAAGCTCTATGCTGGGAGTGCTGAATCAAAATTGACCCCGTAACATAATTACTATGCAACAAACAATATTAATGAATACTACAGTAGCAGATTTATTTTGTCCTCAACAGCGTTATTAATGGATGCTTTAGATTACCACGTGCAGTTTTTTTTTGTGAGTGCAACTATTTACAGTGGCGTCTTGGCTCAGAGATTTTTGCCTCTGGGTCAGAAGGTTGTGGGTTCAAGTCCCCACTCCAGTGACTTGAGCACAAAAATCCAGGCTGACCTTCCCAGCGCAGTACTGAGGGAGTGCTGCCCTGCCGGAGGTGCCGTCTTTCGGAAGAGATGTTGCACCGAGGCCCCCGTCTGCTCTCTCGGGTGGGTAGTAAAAGATCCCATGGCATGATTTCGAAGAAGAGCGGCGGGGGTGGGGGCGGTTCTCCCGGTGTCCTGGACCAACATCACTAAAACCAGATCATCTGGTCATGCATCTCGTTGCTGTTTGTGGGAGTTTGCTGTGTGGAAATTGCCGTTTCCTACATAACAACAGTGACTACACTTCAAAAGTTGTTTGTTGGGACGTCCTGGGTAAAAAGAAAGACTTGCATTTATATCGCGCCATATCTCGACCACCGGAAGTCCCAAAGCGCTTTACAGCCAATAAAGTACTTTTGAACTATGAGGAAGGTACGATATCAATACAAGTACCTTTCTTTCCTTATAACAACATTTAAAAAAAACGACAGCTATTTCTTACCACAAAGGAGTGGTCCTTGGGGTTACTGGTTAACGTCATCCCAAGCCGCATATTGTCTTTATGCTCCGACACAAAAGGGAGGGATACTCTTCCTTGTATGAATAAAATGGCAGTAGATTAGATAAGCCTGAAACCAGCAGTGCTTTACTTTAAACGGATCTTGTCCCAAGTCTCCTTTTAATTCCAATTTTCTCCCCACTCTCTCATCCAGAGATATGATTAGACATTCACTCCCTCCACCACCGGCGCACCGTGGCTGCAGTGTGTACCATCTACACGACGCACTGCAGCAACTCACCAAGGCTTCTTCGGCAGCACCTCCCAAACCCGCGACCTCTTCCACCTAGAAGGACAAGGGCAGCAGGCGCATGGGAACACCACCACCTCCAATTTCCCCTCCAAGTCACACACCATCCTGACTTGGAAATATATTGTCGTTCCTTCATCGTCGCTGGGGCAAAATTCTGGAACTCCCTCCCTAACAGCACCGTGGGACACCTTCACCACACGGACTGCAGCGGTTCAAGAAGGTGGTTCACCACCTTCTCAAAGGCAATTAGGGATGGGCAATAAATGCTGGCCTTGCCAGCGACGCCCACATCCCAGAAATGAATTTAAAAAATACTGGCTCGAATATTAATTTAAATATAAATATCAGTTTAATTAATTTTTGAACCAAATGATTATAACCTTTTAAGATCATTTAAGTTTAGTATTATTTGGGTATTATGTCTGTGGGAGATGCAATAAATATGCGTTATCATCTATGTTTTGCTAAACTAACGTATGTATTTTTTCAGGCCATGCGTCTCATGTTAAAAAATAACCCACCCAAGCAACCATTCTTCACCGCCTAGATAGCGCTGTTGACAGGCTATTCGACTGTGGATGGCCGAGCCTTTTTTTAAATTCATTCGCGGGATGTGGACGTCGCCGGCAAGGCCAGCATTTATTGCCCATCCCTCATTGCCCTCGAGAAGGTGGTGGCGAGCTGGCTTCTTGAATACAACCGAGTGTCTTGCTGGGCCATTTCAGAGGGCAGTTAAGAGTCAACCACATTGCTGTGGGTCTGGAGTCACATATCGGCCAGACCGGGGAAGGACGGCAGATTTCCTTCCCTAAAGGACATTAGTGAACCAGTTGGGTTTTTACGACAATCCGGTAGTTACATGGTCACCATTACTGATACTAGATTTTTATTCCAGCCTACTCCGTGTCCTCGCCAAGTGCACTTTTTGGCAGAGGGTAACTGGACGGGTGATCATGAGGCAGATTTCTGGCTAATTTCGCCTCCTCTGTAGCCTTGGGGCACTGAGATAACATCTTAACAGCACGGTCAAAGAATTGTATCTGGGATCTTTAGGTGGTTTAGTACCACACAATGCGGTGCACATGATCCCATTGAGGGAAACCATCTCACGTTACTGGAGCTAAGAGTGAGCATCTTCTACTTTGAACCCCTGCGAACTGATGTCCTCCTCCCTTGGGGATGACCCAGTGATCTAGAACTGGAACCGTGCAAAGCTCCTGGGCCATTCATTTTGAAGAGGGATTATTATTCAACAAAAGTCGGCCGCTTTACAAGAATTAAAATACAATACCTAGGTTAAGTTTCCCACATCCGTAGCTTGTCTGGTTTTTCACCGGACACCGGTACACATCTCCAGTCTTTTTCTTTCCAACACCAGCCCACGGCGCACCAACTAGAAGCCTAGCACAGAGCAGGAGAAAGAAAACAGATATATCTGGATTTTGAGAAAATGTTACATAGAACATACAGCACAGAAACAGGCCATTCGGCCCAACTGGTCCTCGCCGGTGTTTATGCTCCGCACGAGCCTCCTCCCACCCCTCTTTATCTAACCCTATCAACATATCCTACTATTCCTTTCTCCCTCATGTGTTTATCTAGCTTCCCCTTAAATGTATCTATGCTATTCGCCTCAACCACTCCCTATGGGAGCGAGTTCCACATTTTCACCACTCTCTGGGTAAAGAAGTTTCTCCTGAATTCCCTATTTGATTTATTAGTGACTATCTTATATTTATGGCCCCCAGTTTTGGTCTCCCCCACGATTGGAAACATCTTCTCTACGTCTACCCGATCAAACCCCTTCATAATCTTAAAGACTTCCATCAGGTCACCCCTCAGCCTTCTCTTTTCTAGAGAAAAGAGCCCAGACTATTCAATCTTTCCTGATAGGTAAAACCTCTCAGTTCTGATATCATTCTTGTAAATCTTCTTTGCGCCTTCTCCAGTGCCTCTATACCCTTTTCATAATATGGAGACCAAAACTGTGCACAGTGCTCCAAGGGGGAAAAATTTGGTTGATTTGCGCCTCCCATTAGCACCGGCCACGATCTTCGGTAGCGCCCCCTGACTTACCGCCGGACGCTATGTCCGACAGCGTGAAGGGGGCCAATCTGCGGCCGGGGCGTCGCAAATTAAAGGGGAGGTGCCAGGCGGCCATTTTTGTTGCTGGTCACCTGCCCCCGTTGCCGTCGCCGGCCTCCTCTGCAGCCCCCCCCGCCCCCGCGGAGTGCCGGCTGCCTTCCGTGAGCCCGGCACTTCTCTTGAGTGCCGGGCTCTTTTGCCGGCACTCCGATCCCTGGTGGCCCAGCTGGGCCCCGGGTCGCGCTACGCCAGGCCCCCCCCCTTTAATAAGGGGAGGAAGGCCTGCAGTACCGTGGCACAACGTGCCACAGAGCGTGGCGCTGCTGCACGTAGCGCCGTGATATTCACTTGCAGCTCCCCAAGAAGGAGGCGGGGCGCTTCCAGTAGCGCCCTGCCTCCTCCCTCTTGGTGCTCCACCAGTGAATTTCGGGCGCGGGGGCACTAACTTTTTCGGGGCGCTAAAAGTCACTGGATTGAAGACCAATTTCCCCTGGTTTGTTCTCTCAAGTGGTTACTAACCCGATGCTGCATTTTGAGATTGTGAAGACTTTGAGCTGTGTGCGGGTGAGCTCCAACCTTTAACCTCAGGTAATTGGTTTCTGGCATGTTCGGTAGGGTTAAGAATTGGCGTCATGAGTACTGGAGGCATCATTTATCCCATGTCAAAGTGATGGGAAGTTTCCTGGTAGAGATGTTTCCCAACGTGTTCAGTCCGCCCAAGCCTCAGTGGAGAATAACGTTAAATATGCAAATGTCGACCCAGCAAGATTTATGCTTGGCAAAAACTGATTGGGCAGCACCGCTCATTTGAGAAGTATGCCATTACGCTGTTGAATTATTGGGGGGCGATTTTAACTCTTCCCCCGCTGTCTGGCTGAAACCAGAGGGTTGTGAATCTTTGGAATTCTCTACCCTAGAGGGCTGTGGAGGCTCAGTCGTAGAGCATATTCAATATATATTTGGACGCTAAGGGAATCAAGGGATATGGGGATGAGGTGGGAAGGTGGAGTTGAGGTAGAAGATCAGCCAGGATCTTATTGAATGGCGGAGCAGGTTCGAGGGGCCGAATGGCCGACTCCTGCTCCTATTTCTTAGGATCTTATGTAATATAGGTCAACTGATCAGACATCTTGATAAAACAGCTACAGTTTCCCTTTAAGTAATTTTCCAAGGAAGAATGTTCTTTTTCTGTAAACCAGACTGAGGCACATCAACAATAAAAAAAAATCTGAATCCAATTCCCTGTTGGGAAACTTCCTCGGCTTAAAACACACTCGACTTTCCAGCACGGTCTGGATCAACAGGTTTCCGACTGAGAGCAGCTCAGGGCAGCATTAGGCTTTGTATCTTATAAATAGTTCCTGCTTGGCATCTGAACCTAACTTAGAAGTTGAAAGATATATTTCCAGAAAAGATATTGGACGCCATCACCTCAGCTGTATAAATACAGGGAGACCCAAAAGAAATAATTCTGAGCATTAGAATGTCGAGAGAAACCCTTATTTCACTTAAATAACTTACCAAGAAATTCTGTGTAAAAAAGAAAGACATGCATTTCTATAGCGCCTTTGATGACCGCCGGATGTCCCACAGCGCTTTACAGCCAATGAAGTACTTTTGAAGTGTAGTCACCGCTGTAATGTGGGAAACGCGGCAGCCAATTTGCACACAGCAAGCTCCCACAAACAGCAATGTGTTAATGACTAGATAATCTGTTTTTGTGATATTGGTTGAGCGATACTTCACTGTGTCCCCCCTCACTGTGTCCCCCCCTCACTGTGTCCCCCCTCGCTCTGTGTCCCCCCTCGCTCTGTGTCCCCCCTCGCTCTGTGTCCCCCCTCGCTCTGTCCCCCTCACTGTGTGTCCTCCCTCACTGTGTGTCCCCCTCACTGTGTCCCCCCCTCACTGTGTCCCCCTCACTGTGTATCCCCCCTCGCTGTGTGTCCCCCCTCACTGTGTGTCCTCCCTCACTATGTGTCCCCCCTCACTGTGTCCCCCCCTCACTGTGTCCCCCTCACTGTGTATCCCCCCTCGCCCTGTCCCCCCTCACTGTGTGTCCTCCCTCACTGTGTGTCCCCCCTCACTGTGTCCCCCTCACTGTGTATCCCCCCTCGCTGTGTGTCCCCCCTCACTGTGTCCCCCCCTCATTCTGTGTCCCCCTCACTGTGTGTCCCCCCTCACTGTGTGTCCCCCTCATTCTGTGTCCCCCTCGCTGTGTGTCTCCCTCACTGTGTCCCCCTCGCTGTGTGTCCCCCTCACTGTGTCCCCTTCACTGTGTATCCCCCCTCACTGTGTGTCCCCCTCACTGTGTCCCCCCCTCATTCTGTGTCCCCCTCACTGTGTGTCCCCCCTCACTGTGTGTCCCCCCTCACTGTGTGTCCCCCTCACTGTGTCCCCCCCTCATTCTGTGTCCCCCTCACTGTGTCCCCCTCGCTGTGTGTCCCCCTCACTGTGTGTGCCCCTCACTGTGTGTCCCCCCCTCACTGTGTCCCCCTCACTGTGTCCCCCTCGCTGTGTGTCCCCCCCTTACTGTGATCCCCTCACTGTGTCCCCCCTCCCATCCTTCATGGGACTTGGGCTGTGTTTTCCTGCTCTATCAACAATTCAATTTTATCCTTAATTTTCTGCAATGTTTGACATTTTTGTGGAATGATGTGTGCGCTGTGAAATGGAACAATTTTCCATGTTTAGAATTTCATCCAACCTGAGAAAAGCATCTGTACTGCACCAGCGTGAACCTGACCTGGGGACTTTAGGAATGGAGAGGATCAAAATAGGTTGCTCCAGTCAGTGTGGCTGGTCCCAGCTCGCAAACCTCTCACTCAATTTCTCTGGCAAATATCGATCTGGCTCCTTTTTGACTTTGCCAACACTGCCCACCTCCACTGCCTCCTTGTTCCACACATTCACTGACCTCTGTATAAAGTAATCAAACCTTCCTTCTCTCAACAAATGGAGCAGCTGGAGTTGTTTTTATAGCAGAGAAGGCGAAGAGGAGATTTGGTAGAGGTGTTTTAAAATCATGAAGAGTAAATAAAGAGAAACTGTTTCCAGTGGCTGAAGGGTCGATAACCAGAGGACACAGAGCTATGGTGATTAGCAAAAGAACCAGAGGCGACCTGAGGAAAAACCTTTTTTACGCAGCGAGTGGTTAGGATTTGGAATGCGCTGTCTGATAGGGCGGTGGATACAGATTCAATAGTAGCCTTGAAAAGGGAGTTGGATAAATAGTTGAAGGAGAAAAAATTGCTAGGATGTGGGGAAAGAGCGGGGGGAGTGGATTGCACTTCGAAAGAGCCGGCATAGACTCGATGGGCCGAATGGCCTCCTTCTGTGATTCTATGACGCCTTATTGTAGAGTGAGTGATTATGTTAAACGTTATTAGGTTTACATTTATCTATACTCCTTAGAATCTTAAATACCTCAATAAGATCTCCTTTTTCCTTCAGTGTATACATTCCCAGTTGTGTTACCTCTTCTCTCATTTGACAACGTCAGCCGTGGATCAGTGGGTAGCACTCTCGCCTCTGAGTCTGGAGGTCGTGGACTCAAGCCCCACTCCATAGTCTTGAGCACATAATCTAGGCTGACACTCCAGTGCGGTACTGAGGGAGTGCTGCAATGTCGGAGGTGCCGTCTTTCGGATGCGAAGTTAAACCGAGGCTCATGAAACGACGAATGTATTGCCAGAACAACAACAACTTGTATTTATAAAGCGCCGGTAATTTTGTAAAATGTCCCAAGGCGCTTCACAAAAGCGTTATCAAACAAAATTTGACGCTAAGCCACATAAGGAGATATTAGGGCAGAGCTTAGTCAAAGAGGTAGGTTTTAATTAGTGTCTTAAAGGAGGAAAGAGAGGTAGAGAGGCGGAGAGGTTTAGGGAGTGAATTCCAGAGCTTAGGGCCCAGGCAGCCGAAGGCACGGCCGCCAATGGTGGAGCGATTAAAATCGGAGATGCGCAAGAGGCCAGAATTGGAGGAGCGCAGAGATCTCGGAGGGTTGTTGGGCTGGAAGAGGTTACAGAGACAGGGAGGGTCTAGTCCATGGAGGGATTTGAACACAAGGATGAGAATTTTAAAATCGAGACAGGAGAGTAGGAAGGTCGAGGAGTGCTGAAGATTTGGGGGAAGGGATTTGGGAGGGCAGAGTACTCGAGAAGGGAGAAATGAAAGGAGACATGACGACAGGGGAGAGGTGTCTAGGAGGGGTAAAGCGAAAAGAAGTAAAAAAGGGGGAGGAAAAAGTGGAAATAGAAGTGATGGGCTCGGGTCTGGAGTGGCAGCCAAAACGTGCACGTGAATGAACACAGGGAACACTCAAGTTACTTAGACCTGGTTACGTAGCAAGATTAGGATATAGATATCCTGGTAGTAAACAGGGACTAGAGAGGAGACAATAGGAGGGAGTCCAGAGTTAAAGTCAGGAGGAACCGTAGGGAAGGATTTCCAGAGCTTAGGGCCTAGGCAGTTGAAAGCACGGTCGCCAATTGTGGAACGATTAAAATAGGGGATGCGCAAGAGGCCAGATTTGGAGGGTTGTAGGGCTGGAGGAGGTAACAGAGATAGGGAGGGGCGAGACCACGGAGGGATTTGAAAACAAGGATAAGAATTTAAAAATTGACACGTTGCTGGACCGGGAGCCAATGTAGGTCAGCGATCACTAGAAGATCCCAGGAAAAGAAAAATACTTATGGACCGCTTCGAAAAAAAGGGAATCTCCTATGATAATTCCATACTCTTTGGTTATTTTGGGGAACACTGTGGATTTGTGGCTGTGCTACTGGTGAGAGAGCTTGGCTTCTGATCCTAGCTGTGGTTAGGGATAATTATTGTTGGGTGGGACATGCCGTGGGATATGTGGAACATTCTTTGTTCCAGTCCACTCAGGTCCCCTCCCTCACCTCTTTTTCCGGTACATTGATGACTGTATTGGTGCTGTTTCCTGCTCTCTCTCTGAACTAGAAAATTTCATTCACTTTCTCTCTCTCACATGGCAGCTGTCGATCATTCTGCCATCGCCATTTACACTTCAGCTAGAATCATCTTTTGTTTCTTAACTTGTCCCATTACCATCTCCTTTTGCCTTGCACCATCATCCCTTTTGTCTCTTAATCTCTCCTGCCTTCCATCCTATCACAGACCTTCCCTTTTGTTCTTTCCTCCCCTGCCCCCCTTCCCCTGCCCCTGCACTTGCTTAAAAACCTGTTCCATCTCCAGCTTTTTCCAGTTCTGACGAAGGGACATCGACCTGAAACGTTAACTCTGTTTCTCTCTCCACAGACGCTGCCTGACCTGCTGAGTATTTCCAGCATTTTCTGTTTTTACCTCAGCTAGATGTGGTTTCCATACTCCTGTCTAACAGAGGTGGTGCAATCCAATTATCGAGAGTTATAGGGTTCGGGATCTAGCCCCACTGTATCGTGTCCCACCGACAATCTGCTGGAATCGTCAATGTGTTCCCTGTTTCATTTTGAATAATCCCGTTGGGTGATGTGAACGGGTAAAAGTGAATTTCTATGTTTTTCGTTTATATAGCATAGAATGATACAGCACAGCAGGAGGCCATTCAGCCCATCGGGCCTGTGCTGGCCCTTTGAAAGACCTCTCCAATTAGTCCCATTCCCCCTGCTCTTTCCCCGTAGCCCTGCAAATCTTTCCCCTTCAAGTATTCATCCAAATCACTTTTGAAAATGATTGAATCTGCTTCCACCGCCCTTTCAGGCAGTGCTTTCCAGATCATAACAACTCGCTGTGTAAAAAGAGACTCCTCATTAGTCCTTTTGCCAATTATCTTGGATCTGTGTCCTCTGGTTACTGACCCTCCTGCCAATGGAAACAGTTTCTCCTTATTTACACTATAAAAACCCTTCTTATCACATCTCCCAGAAACATGGCAAATAGGTTCACATACTTCGAATTAATTTGGAGTGCAATGACTGTTGTATTGCAAACAAATGCCACAGCCATTCTGTGCACAGCAAGATTTCAAAAACAGCACTAAAACGAATGACCAGTTAATCTGTTTTTTGATGGTGTTCGTTGAGCGATAAATGTTGACCAGGAGACTGGGTGAACTCCCTGCCTGTGTTCAAATAGCGCCATGAACTCTTTAATGTCCACCTGGACAGGCAGGCGGGGCCTTGGTTTAAAGTCTCATTCAACACTCTGGGCATTCCCTCAGTTCCTCCACTGGACTGTCAGTCTAGATTATGTGCTCAAGTCCTGGATGTAGGAGTGGAACCCACAACCTTCTGATTTAGAGTCAAGAGAGCTTTCCACTAAGCCAATGATGGCACTAAATGCAACCAATCCCATCAGTATGCACCTCCTTGGTTTAGAACATAGAAACATAGAAAAATAGGAGCAGGAGTAGGCCATTCGGCCCTTCGAGCCTGCTCCGCCATTCAATATGATCATGGCTGATCCTCTATCTCAATACCATATTCCCGCTCTCTCCCCATACCCCTTGATGCCTTTTGCATCTAAAAATCTATCTATCTCCTTCTTAAATATATTCAGTGACTTGGCCTCCACAGCCTTCTGTGGTAGAGAATTCCACAGGTTCACCACCCTCTGAGTGAAGAAATTTCTCCTCATCTCAGTCCTAAATGTCCTACCCCGTATCTTGAGACTGTGACCCCCCCTCATTCTAGAGCTCCCAGCCAGGGGAAACATCCTCCCTGCATCCAGTCTGTCTAGCCCTGTCAGAATGTTATACCTTTCAATGAGGATCCCCTCTCATTCTTCTAAACTCTAGTGAATACAGGCCTAGTCGACCCAATCTCTCCTCATACGACAGTCCTGTCTAAATATGGTAAGATAATTTTGTTCTTTACCACGAAGCACTGCCCCTTTAATAGTTAAAGTGCCACTGCTGATGTGCACCAGTCCCAAGTATAAGGGCCAAATTTGTTCTTCTTATATTATCACAACACCTTGATGGCACCACGATGCCCCTCTAGCTGCGATTTATCTCATTAGCGGTGGCTCGGGATTTCCGCGCTATTATGGAGACAGTGGCGTGACAAGAGAGCCCTCTTTAGTGTTACCGAGTAGTTCCAGCAGACATCTTTAGCCCGTTGCTAATGCAACAACTGCATCAAAGCGACATTTCCATTTCTGCAGCAGCCATCCTTGTGACCTTTCTGAGTGGGACTGCCAAATGCTAATGGAAATTGGTGCCAAGTTCTGCACTGACTTGTGCTGTGAACTTGTGCCCGCCCGCCAGGAACTGAATTGGATACCCAAACATCTGACACTTACAGCTGGCAGGAGGCGGCTTTCATCCCATCAGCCTGGTCTGGATTCCAGACCCCAGAGGTGAAAGGGCAGCATCTAACCCACCCAGCATCACCCAGTCCTGCCCAGTGGGGCGGCTTCAATTTCACACATGAATTGTGCGCATTTTCAGCAGGGATTCGGGTCATGTCATTCTTCAAACAGCCCCTCTCTCGCAGTGTGCCAGCAGGGTAGCACCGTGAAGAACTGTACTTGGAGAAATACCACAGTCTCCCAAACAGGGTCAACGTGGTATTGTCATGAAACAATCTATGCGCAGAACATCTGCTGACTCACTCCACTCTGCTTCTCCCAAGAAAGACCCAAGCCCCAGCTACCCCCGACAATCCCCAACCACCCCCCCCCCCCCCCAGCTCCCTCTTCCCTCATTCAAGCAAGATCATGGGGTTGATGGTAACCCTCGGGCGGCTGACCTGCAGATTACCCCAGCAGCCCACTCCTGGGGTGAAAATGCTGGAGCCAATTTAAGGCCAGGGCGTTAAATGGGCGACCCGATGCAACTCGCCAGATTCAGGCCGGCCCAATATCGGTGACTGGCAGCAAGGTCATTCTGGTGGAAGAGGTTGTCGCGATCACGGGGGGAGGATGGGGGTGGCGCAGTGATTCCAGGGGCCACAGTGGCCCGGATTATTTTTGTTGGGACCAGAGGTTCACTCCTGGCCCTGCAAAAATAATTTAAAACTTAACTCTATAGGGTATGTTCGGCTCCATCGCCAGTGAACCTGGTCAGAGGGTGAGGCGCGCTCCGACTAGTACTATCCTAAATTGGCAATCGGGGTCCTATGTACGCCATAGGAAGCCGATTCGCATGAGCCTATCACCCGAACAGACAGGCACACTTTGGTTTCCAACGGGTGGGCAGGGTTGAAAATCACCCCCTCATGGCTTTTCCAACCATGTACAACCTACCTGGTTACAGTAAATGAGTTAACATTTGTATAAAAGTAATGGGCACAGTACAGTAATAAGTTAAGCGCTTATACATGAACTTTGCTAGTTGGATTTCTACTCTTATTTATACCATGACTGACCCAGGTTTTGTGTACATTACTGGTGGGAATGCTTTTGATATAGTTACTGGGATTGTTTTCTCATGTCCGAGAATTTACTAAGGAATAGCAGCAGACCAGAGTGAATCACGGCGCATCAGGATGCAACAAGTAAACAGAATTGAAGGCACTCCTGCTTCTTGGCGTCTCTTCCATGTCTGACCTTTCTTTATCAGACACAGAAATCAGACACATATTGGATCTTGGCAGCCATGAAAGGGACAGAGGAATCTTCTTTAGATATACAAAATGAGAGTTCAAGTATCATCCTCTCACATGGAGCGTACTGTGAGAAGAATATAGCTGGAGAAATGTGCTTGCTCTAGATGAAAAGGAGTCTTTTCACCGAGGTTGGTAGATTTAAATTGAGAAATCTAGATGAAGGGTTTAGGGCTACAGTGCTGAGCATCATCTAGGTTGAAAATTGAGTTGAGGGTGAAGATCAGCCATGATCTTATTGAATGGCGGAGCAGGTTCAAAGGGCCGTATGGCCGACTCCTGCTCCTAATTCTTATGTTCTTAAAAGAATAGGAGAGCAGACAAGGGTAATTATGAAGCAATGGGGTAGATCTTGACTTTGTGCGATTAGTGTAAAACAGGTGATAGTGAGTCAATGGAAATAAAAATGGGGAGAGATGTAAATCGGGCCACTGACTACCACCCGTTTCACATGATTGCACCAAGTCAAGATCTACCCCAGTGACCGGGTAACACCAAGCTGGGATGTGAAAAGCTGTAGATTGTAAGACTGGAGAAGGTTCTGGGAAAGAATGAGTTTGAATAGGACTCTTGATGCTAACACAGTGAGGATGTAGGGAGGGGGAAAGTTGTAGGGTGGCATATTTTCAGCTTAGGAGGAACAAGAGAGGAAGGTTCGGAAGAGCAATGGGCACACAGTATTATTGATGAAATAGAGACAAGAAAAAGATTGCAACAGAGAGAGAGGCCGGAATTTTGCCGGCACTCAGTGGACGGGATGGGTGGCGGGTCAGCTGTTAAATTTAAAATGTTTGACAGCGGGTCGGGAGCACGCTGTCAAAACGCGCACCCTGGACTTTCCCGATGTCGGGTCTGCCAGTGCTGAGCAGACCCAACAGGCAGCGGCGGGGAAGGCAATTCAAATCATTAGTGGCTTGTTTACAGCCAATTATTAATAATTTTTTCCCAGCTTTTTGGATTTGACAGGTCGCCCACTGGTTTCCCGCTGTGCCTAGACCTCATCTGTGAAGCTGAGGCGGGAGGTCAGTGGCCATTGACTCAGTTGATGAGTTGACAGATTCAAACATCAAGTCAAAGCTCCCAGCTGATTGAGATATGTTCCCTTAACCACTAGCTTCTCTAAACTGCATTTCCGCTACAGATTCAGGATGCTGCAAGTCTTTACACAAGTCTCCATCCAGTCTGACCTCATTACCTCTCCCACCATTGACAGATCGCTTCTGTCATCTCTACTTCACCTGCCATCTATTCCATCAGCATGGGTGCCCTTGAAACTCTCTCACCTTGGTCCTCAGAATCCCACCACGATCAGCCCCAACACCAGCAGCACCAGGCACACCAGCAGCACCGGGCACACTATCAGCACCAACAACAACAACAAGCTTCTCAGCAATCACCTGATGCTGCACAGGACACAGGGCATCAGCACCCAATCACATTGCTGCCCGGGAGGCCAGGGATGGCCTCGCCATGGCCAGATTTACTTCACTTGATGCTGTACACTCTGGCTGCCACATGATGCACCAGGTTGGTACCACCCCACACCAACACCATAAAGCATCCCTACAGTGCCCAAGCCGTTCCTTTCACATTCATCAACATTGCGGGTGGTACCGTTATGTCTCACCATTCACTGCAACTCACTAAGCCACTTTCAAAGGTGCACACAAATCTGTCCAAGAACGCAAAGTGTTGAAAATAAAAGTTTCGATGTTTGACACCACATTAACAGAAACTTTACATGAACATTACATAAAGCACCCAAGTGCCTACCCTTGTGTGTTGTTAGTTGGTATGCTTACACTAGGATGAGGGTGAGTGTGAGGGGCGGCTAGTGAGATGGGGATGTGATAATGTAGATAGAGAGGGATGGGTGGAGGTGCAAGGTAAGTTGGAGTGAGTAAGGATGTGCAGGAGTAGGGTAGGGAAGGCAGGGTGATGGGGATGTGATGAGAGGCACAGCAGGATGAGGTTGAGTGTGGCTTTGCAGTAACGTTTCGTGATCTACTGAGATCAGTGAAAGGTTTGCACCACTGCACCCAGGTCCTCCTGACGACATCCCTGCTTGTGCCCTCCTGTGCAATGTGCAACCAGGCTGAGTTGATCTCCTGGGGAGGTCTCTTCCGCCCATGGGAAGGAAGACAACCTCCCTGTGTGCTGTGACTCCCTCCATAAGCATATGGAGGGAGTCATGGGAGTACCTGGGTGCAGCCCTGCACCTCTGTGCAGTGATTGTCAGTGTTTGCAGCACCGTTTACGGGCAACATGGTGGCATAGTGGTTAGCACTGGTGCCTCACAGCGCCAGAGACCCGGGTTCGAATCTGACCTCGGGTGACTGTCTGTGTGGAGTTTGCACATTCTCCCCGTGTCTGCGTGGGTTTCCTCCGGGTGCTCCGGTTTCCTCCCACAGTCCAAAAATGTGTGGGTTAGGTTGATTTGGCTAATGATAAATTGACCCTTAGTGTTAGGGGGGATTAAATATGTGGGGTTATGGGGATAGGATGGGATATGTTAGGGGGAATTAAATACGTGGGGGTACGGGGGTAGGGTGGGATATGTGTACTGTGGGGATTAAAGCAGGGACAGGGTACTGGATTTGGATGATCAGCCATGATCGTATTGAATGGCGGAGCAGGCTCGACGGGCCGAATGGCCTACTCCTGCTCCTAGATTCTATGTTTCTATGTTTCAATGCTGTAGAATACTGACAGCACAAATGTCAAACTAAATTTGGACATGGTCCCTTTAAGGAAACCGGCTAATGACGCGTCATAAATGA
This sequence comes from Squalus acanthias, assembly GCA_030390025.1. Taxonomy (NCBI): domain Eukaryota; kingdom Metazoa; phylum Chordata; class Chondrichthyes; order Squaliformes; family Squalidae; genus Squalus; species Squalus acanthias. The sequence continues at coordinate 55,808,614 of CM059446.1, read as the reverse complement.
CGTCATCAGACCCGCTTCCTTCGGGGAAACACGCTGGGCGAGCTTAACAAGCCCAATCATGGTAAATTCATTTCAGAGGCCGGGATGGAGCCAGCAGCAGGGCCGAGACCCCATACCGCTCGCCCCGGACCCGCTGAGGTCACGGCCAGAGAGTCTGGTGAGAGAATTCCACATCAGACAACAAGCTCTTCTCTTATACATTGTCCAAGAGTGAGTCATTCATGCTGGAAGGGAATAGGTGCAGCTTTACAACAGAAGGACAATAATTCCAATCGAGGGCCCGTAACAGGCTCCTGGCTCCTCGAAAATGTTTCTGTGACATGCTATCATTGTACGTGAACATCTAGCCAAACAATAAATGGAATAAAGCTCGCAGTTGTGGTGTTACTTTGCTAATTAGTAAATAAACACTGTTTCCTAAGTGTTGTAAAAGTAATTAGGTATTATAACTGGTATAACTATAATTTGCATGACAGCATTTCCACATTATAATGTAACCAGATTCTACATGGGTAAACAGCTGGGTTAAATAGCAGACAACAAAAATGACACAAGTGGATTAAGCAGTGCACTCACAGAGGAAACTAGACCCCAAAGTCTTTCAAGAACAAACAATTTTATAAAAAAAGTAAAGCCACATGTTGAACATTCCCAGCCTGACCCCATTTTTGGGTCAAATTTCTTAGAGTGATGCATGGCCAGCGAGACCTCAGGCTGATGTGGCAGGAGATTGCCAACTGAGATGGAAACTACTGCGACCTCGGCATTGCTTTCTAATTTACCTTGCTTGTCCTCCTGCTCTTTTTAACCATTGCCGATGTCCTGTATTATGGGTGCTGGCCCTTCACCTTGGTTTCTCAATTAAAAATGAAATAAATAAAACTAGCCATTGTTTAAAAGAAACTATATCTGGTTTGGAGTCCCCTTTAAAATTGTTTCCAGTTAACCTCGTGAGCACTCCCAAAACTGCATGGGTTTGAATCTGAAATAAAAACAGAAAATGCTGGAAACACTCAGCAGGCCAGGCAACATCTGTGGAGAGAGAAACAGAGTTAACATTTCAGGTAGATGACCTTTCATCAGGGTTTGCCTCTCCGAACCAAGATGTCTCCTGGGCCTCTCTTCCAAAGGTCAATGTCTCCGTCTCTCCAAAATGTCTCCCAGCCGATGGTCCTCTGCATCTCCTCACAAGGTAACGACAGATGTGGGAGGCCGTTCAGCTCATAAAGACCTCCCATTGCATCATCCAATTGGTTCTTAAATGATTCCCTGGTTTCGCCTCCACTACTCTATCTGGGAGTGCGGTCTTGGGCCAGGGATTCCCAGGAGTTGGTGGGGATGTTGCACGTTTTCAAGGAGAGGCGCCGAACACCTCGAGTCTCTTCGCCGGACGCAAGCGGAAGCCAAGCGCAAGCAGCGCAAGGAGCGTACGTCAACCCAAGCACCCCACCCACCCGCCCCTTCAACCACCATCTGCCCCACCTGTGACAGAGACTGTAGGTCCCGCATTGGACTCAGCAGTCATCTGAGAACTCATTTTTAATGTGGAAGCAAGTCATCCTCGGTTCCGAGGGACTGCTAAAAGAGACTGCCTAAGAGATCTGAGAGTCCATTCCGTGTATTGATCACTCTTTGAGTGAAAAAGAGCTTTCTGTTATCAGTCCTAAATATGCCTTTTACTAGTTGGAACCTTGTCCTACTCACATAATTTACTTTAAAATAATTTTCAGTATTGACGTTTTCCATATTGTTAACGATTTTACATACTTCTATAAGAGCACCTCTCAGATATCTTCTTTCAAGTTAGAATCATAGAAGTTTACGGCACAGAAGGAGGCCATTCGGCCCATCGTGTCTGTGCCAGCCGAGAAAGAGCTATCCAGCCTAATCCCACTTTCCAGCTCTTGGTCCGTAGCTTTGCAGTTTACGGCGCTTCAACTGCATATCCAAGTACTTTTTAAAAGCGAGGAGGGTTTTCGCCTCTACCACCCTTTCAGGCAGTGAGTTCCAGACACCCCACCACCCTCTGGGTGAAAAAAGTTCTCCTCAACTCCCCTTTAATCCTTCTACCAAATTACTTTAAATCTATGCCCACTGGTTATTGACCTCGCTGCTAAGGAAAATAAGTCCTTCCTATCCACTCTATCTAGGCCCCTCATAATTTTATACACCTCAATTAAATCTCCCCTCAGCCTCCTCTGTTCCAAAGAAAACAACCACAGCCTATTCAATCTTTTCTCATAGCTAACGTTCTCCAGTCCTGGCAACATCCTCGTAAATCTCCTCTGTACCCTCTCTAGTTGTTTCTTATCATTGACTCAGAAGGTTGTGTATTTAAAGCCTCACTTCTGGATTTGAGCAGATGATCGAGGTTTGCACTCCAGTGTAGTACTGAGGAAATTGCTACACTATCAGAGGTGCCATCCTTTGTGAGAGATGTTAAACGGAGGTGCTGTCTACCTGTTCAGGTAAATGTTAAAGATTCCCAGGGCACTATTTGAAAGGGAGCAGGGAGTTCTGGTCAGGAGTCCTGACCAACATTCCTCCCTCAACCAACACCCGTAAAAAAAGATTCGCTGGTCACTTATCTCATTGCTGTTTATAAGCTAATGAGCAAGCAAAATGGCTGCCATGCTTACCTACATAACTACAGTTCCTGCACTTCAATGTCATTCATTGCAGGGGTGACTCTGCAATCCTGCACTCCCAGTGCCTTTAAAGGGAGCATGGGTTGGGCATTGGGCTACAAACATGTTGGAGTGCAGGACTGTAGAATAACCCCATTATATGAAATTGAGTAGATTGGGCCTATACTCTCTGGAGTTTAGAAGAATGAGAGGTGATCTCATTGAAACATATAAGATTCTGAGGGGGATTGACAGGGTAGATGCTGAGATGTTGTTTCCCCTGGCTGGAGAGTCTAGAACTAGGGGCTTAGTCTCAGGATAAGGGGTCGGCCATTTAAGACAGCAACAACAACTAGAATTTACATAGTGCCTTTAACATAGTAAAATGTCCCAAGGTGCTTCACAAGAGTATTATAAGACAAAAAATTTTACACCGAGCCACATAAGGAGAAATTAGGGCAGGTGACCAAAAGCTCGGTCAAAGAGGTAGGTTTTAAAGAGCGTCTTAAAAGGAGGAAAGAGAGGTAGCGAGGTTTAGGGAGGGAATTCCAGAGCTTAGGGCCCAGGCAGCTGAAGGCACGGCCACCAATGGTTGAGCAATTATAGTCAGGGATGCTCAAGAGGGCAGAATTAGAGGAGCGCAGATACCTCGGGGTGTTGTGGGGCTGGAGGAGATTACAGAGATAGGGAGGGGCGAGGCCATGGAGGGATTTGAAAACAAGGATGAGAATTTTGAAATCGAGGCTGAGATGAGGAGGAATTTCTTCACTCAGAGGGTTGTGAATCTTTGGAATTCTCTACCCCAAAGGGCTGTGGATGCTGAGTCATTGAGTATATTCAAGGCTGAGAAAGATGGATTTTTGGACTTTAGATAGGGCGGGAAAGTGAAGTTGAGGTCAAAGATTGGCCATGATCTTATTGAATGGTGGAGCAGGCTCGAGGGGCCGTATGGCCAACTCCTGCTCCTAATTCTTATGTTTTTGTGTGAAGCATTTTGAGACTTTTTTGGGAGAGCTAAGAAAGCACTCTATAAATGCTAGTCTTTCTCTTCTCTATTATTATTCCTTATTAAAATAACACATGCATTCATCCTCATAAAAAACCCACAGAGACTGTTTACAAGTATTGATGGCCTGCTCTTTCTTTTCAAGTTGCAAGACAATCGCAGAGCTGAAAACTAAATTTATACAAACATATTGCAAACATCAGTTGCCTTTCCCAGAAGTGGTTGTAATGTGGTTTTTCTTTGTTTATCTGGACAGCAGAGGATTGTCTACATAGTGGATTGCACTGCTATCAAGCCCAGTGCACAATCCCCTCACCCAGTGCCTCATAATGACGGATAAGACATTAAACTGAGGCCCAGGCTGCCTGTTCAGGTGGATCACAGAAGAGCAGGGAAGTCCTCCTGATGTCCTGGCCAACATCAACCCTTCAAGCAACACCAAACAAAACAGATTAACCAGTCAATCATCTCATTGCTGTTTGTGGGGCCTCTGCGGTGCACAAATTAGTTGCTGCATTTATCTACATGGGAACAGCGGCTAGAGTTCAAAATGGGATGTCTTGAGGGCATGAAGGGCACGACATAGATAAAGTTCTTTCTTCCTTTTCACTCCCACAAGCACCACAACAGTTACAGGCTCACTTATAAGATTCTGAGGGGGCTTGACAGGGTGGATGCTGAGAGGTTGTTTCCCCCCCTGGCTGGAGAGTCTAGAACCAGGGGTCACAGTCTCAGGATGAGGAGTCGGCCTTTTAAGACTGAAATGAGGAGGAATTTCTTCACTCAGAGGGTGGTGAAACTTTGGAATTCTCTGCCCCCAGAGGGCTGTGGATGCTGAATCGTTGAGTATATTCAAATCTGAGCAAGATAGATTTTTAGACTTTAGAGCAGCGGTTCCCAACCTGTGGTCCGCGGACCACCAGTGGTACGCGAGGGTACTGCAGGTGGTCCGTGAAAAAAAAAATTATGATAATGTAATAGGCAGCCATAGGCGATGTTAAAAATGTTTTAAATGGCTAGTGGTCCGCAAAAGCTTTTTGATGACGATGTAGTGGTCCGCATAAAGGAAGAGGTTGGGAACCGCTGCTTTAGAGGAATCAAGGGGGTTGGGCGGGAAAGTGGAGTTGAGGTCGAAGATTAGCCATGATCTTATTGAATGGCGGAGCAGGCTCGAGGGGCTGTAAGGCTCACCTATAGGCCTACATCCCTGCTAAGTGCCTACACACCTGAGAAGTGGACTGCAATGTGCATTGTAGCTGGAGTTGAAGAGATATCCACCTTGTGTTAGAATATTGGTTTGCCTGGTACCAGGTACTACATTATGCCTGTGCCACTTCTGTCTTTGTAGCCCATCGTGATAAAAAATGACTACAATCATTTGTGTTTTGGCAATTGACTTTACAAAAAGGATTTTTGCCGCTAAAAAATGCATTAAAAATGTAGCCACATATGTATCAGCTTTGATGCATGAGCTATTCCAGGGTATATACCTACTACATGCATTTTTCCTACATTACAACAGTGACTACACTTCAAAAGTACTTCATTGGTTGTAAAGCGCTTTGGGACGTCCTGAGGTCGTGAAAGTCGCTATATAAATGCAAGTCTTTCTTTTTTTTTTAATTTGTTTATGGGATGTGGGCGTCGCTGTCAAGGCCAGCATTTATTGCCCATCCCTAGTTGCCCTTGAGAAGATGGTGGTGAGACGCGCCTTCTTGAACCGCTGCAGTCCGTGTGCAGTCTGTAGACAACAGAGTACCTGCCAAAATCCCATAACCCCTGCTACCTACAGTACCACCACGATTGGGGACCAAGGTGAGAAGTGGTGCAGATATGTAACAGGTCAGAGACTCAGTCTGTACCACAAGTGCAGGAGTGTGAGAAACAGGGCGGCAGAGTGGTAGTGGGCAATGGCAGCCATATGTATCGAGTTTAAAAAAATGGCAATAATACAAATGATTATGCTTGTTGATTGGCCAGTTGGCAAGCTTACGGCACAGCTGGTAAAATGATTCCTTCAGCAGCCTCAAACGATGCAGCGCCTAACTAAAAGCAGCTAGATTCTAAAACATCTAGAAGTCCCTTACTACATTCTATACAGAGAGAACTGCCAGGGGGAGATTGGGAGCTAATAATGCTCATTGTGTCGGGATGTTGGAGTGTCAGTCCATACCAGAAGTCAAAACATACTGCTGGAGTGCTATAGGGCCACGAACACCATATGAATCAGACTTAATGAATGACATGATTTGGGGATGTCCTGGTAGCCGCAGTGCTGGAGCTTTGAGCTGCTAACTAGGAGGCCCAACTTTGAATCCCAGTCTTGACTGAGACTTCCATTCGGGCTTCCACAAGTAGCCAGTCATGAAACTCGCAGCCAGGTTGTCTGGAGATGGGAAGGAGAAAAGTTTCCTCAATGGAGTTCTTTCTTGTATCATTCACGTGATGTTTGCTGGGACTGAAGTGCGGCATTGATAGGTTTCGTGGGGAGGTCAATGTAGGGGGGGGGGGGCACGAACTTTGGTCAAAGTGGAAGAAGGTAGGTGCGCTAAAAATAAATGTAAAAAAATAAAGTAAATAGTGTGTACTTCAACACGGTTAGCCAGTCGGTTGAAATACAACAACAAAGGTTTCTATTTTACCAAGTGAAAACACACTCCTGGTTGTAGGCAGTGAGAGTTCACTTGTGGGAGTGGTCTTTGATGTTAAGCTCAGGGCAGAATTCCAAAAACATAGCAGTGACCAGGCTTACCTCAACATATTCAGCAACAACCACACCTTACATTTATATAGCGCCTTTAAGGTGGCAAAATATTCCAAAATGCTTTGCAGTTGGAGTCAGAACCTGGGCAGGAGGAGATTGAAGGTTGACCTGAGATGGCTGAAAGCCAGATTGAAGAGGTGTAGGTTTTAAGGAGGTTTGTGTAGGTGGGGAGAGACGTAGTGAGGTGGAAGGAGAGAGTTCCAGAGGGTGGGGGTAAGATGAATCATAGGCACGAAATTTGTTTACGCCCCGTTTGGGGGCGGTAACCAAGTTCAGGCCGGACATTTAGTGCCCGGCGCGGAAGTACCGCCCCGGCCGCTAAATTCGGCTTACCGCCCCGCGCAGGAAGTGGAGCTCAATCTCAGGCGCTCCACTTCCTGGTGGGGCGTGATCAACGCACCTCGCCTTCGGTTAAAGGGGTGGGCCGTTGCGCACTCTGCAGGGCCTCCAATGGCCCACACTAGGCCACCAGGGCGGCACGGGTCACGGCCACACCTCCCCTTTAAATACCGCCCCACGAGCGGCAGCCTCGCGGGTCACAGCCAAATTTCTGCCGCGGCGTGGTGAGGGGCAGCGGCGGGGCACTATGGGGTCAGTGCGCACACCGATGACGTCATCGCCAGCGGCACAGCGGCCAGGGTGCTACCGGCGGGGGAATTTCTCGGCAGGCACTTTTTTCGCCCCCCGCCCCCCCCCCGTCCGGGTGATAAGCCCTTTGCGCCCCATTAGCGCCCCCCAGAGGCGCTAACAGCAGGCGCAAAGGAGCCAAATTTTAGCCCATAGAATCATAGAAATTTACGGCACAGAAGGAGGCCATTCAGCCCATCTTGTCTGTGCCGGCCGAAAAGGAGCTATCCAGCCTAATCCCTCTTTCCAGCTTTTGGTCCGTAGCCCTGTAGGTTACGGCACTTCAAGTGCATATCCAAGTACTTTTTAAATGCGATGAGAGTTTCTGCCTCTACCACCCTTTCAGACAGTGAGTTCCAGATGGCTGAAAGCTCTGCCATCGAGTGAAGGAAGGGAAGAATGTACAGCAAAGCTGAGCTGGATGACTTGCGGGTGTGAGGAGGGTACAGAAAGAAAGAAAGACTTGCATTTATATAGCGCCTTTCACGACTTCAGGACATCCCAAAGCGCTTTGCAGCCAATTGAAGAATATTGGTTTGCCTGGTATCAGATACCACAAGACGCCTGTGCCACTTCTGTTTTTGTAGCCCATCACGACAGAGAATGAAGACAATCATTTGTCCTTTGTGGAGGAGCAGAGCCTGAGGAGAGGGAACAGTTAACAATGTTAGTGAGATTGGACCAAGGACGGGCAGTTGAATGGTTGGGAGCTGAATTGGGAGGCGATCAAGAGAGCAGGTGGTGGGTCTCCTGGAGGAAAGGAGGGCTGGGCAGGAGATGGCAGAGATGCTGCACCGCGTTGTGAGGTTGGAGCTGTGGTTAGAGGTGAGCTGGGTTGGATAGGGATTGAAGAAGGGCTGCAGGAGGTGGAAGCAGCTGAGGGAATAACTTCAGTCGTGGAGACATAGAAACATAGAAGATAGGAGCAGGAGTAGGCCATTCGGCCCCTCGAGCCTGCTCCGCCATTCGATGAGATCATGGCTGATCATCCAAACTCAGTACCCTGTACCTGCCTTCTCCCCATATCCCTTGATACCTTTAGCTTTAAGAAATATATCTAACTCATTCTTGAATATATTTAATGACTTGGCCTCAACTACCTTCAGTGGTAGAGAATTCCACAGGTTCACCACTCTCTGGGTGAAGAAATTCTTCCTCATTTCTGTCCTAAATGGCTTACCCCTTATCCTTAGATTATGACCCCTGGTTCTGGACTCTCCGACCATCGGGAACATTCTTCCTGCATCTAGTTTGTCCAGACCTGTCAGAATTTTATATGTTTCGATGAGATCCCCTCTCATTCTTCTATACTCCAGCGAGTATAAGCCCAATCGACCCAATCTCTCCTCATATGTCATTCCTGCCATCCCAGGTATCAGCCTTGTGAATCTTTGCTGAAATCCATGGGTACTTCACACCTGGCAAGGATGGATGGGCAGGAGACGGAGTCTGAAGGAGGCAGTTAGTTGTAGCGAGGAGGAATTTGGAGTGACCTTGCATTCCAAGATGATCCTGGAGTAATAAATTAATTTGGCTGTAGAGGGGGAGAGGTGATATTGTTCCAAGTGGTGGTGGCTGATTTTGGTGAAGAACATCCTGACCAGGCATGCATCATGTGCACTCAAGCCTGAGCCCCTTGGATTTGAGGACCTAATCTCCCAAGTGCGAGCCTTGACAGTGCATGTGGGCTGGCTATTCAACAGTGGGAGCATCACAGCTGAGCCTAGTGCACTGTCCAAAAGGAGTGATAGGATAGCACAGGGCTATTAGGCATTCCTACCAACTACCCTAGCCGAGGTCAGCACAGGCCAGGATCAGTCCTGGGACTTCTGGTCAATATGGCTTCATAGGCGGTGCAGCAATTGAAGCACCAGGGGCAACAAGAGCAGGTCAGAGGCTGGGTATTCCGCGGCGAGTGTCTCACCTCCTGACTCCCCAAAGCCTTTCTACCATCTACAAGGCACAAGTAAGGAGTGTGATGGAATACTCTCCACTTGCCTGGATGAGCGCAGCTCCAACAACACTCAAGAAGATCGACACCATCCAGGACAAAGCAGCCCGCTTGATTGGCACCCTATCCACCACCTTAAACATTCACTCCCTCCACCACCGGCGCACCGTGGCTGCAGTGTGTACCATCTACAAGATGCACTGCAGCAACTCGCCAAGGTTTCTTCGGCAGCACCTCCCAAACCCACGACCTCTTCCACCTAGAAGGACATGGGCAGCAGGCGCATGGGAACACCGCCACCTCCAAGTTCCCCTCCAAGTCACACACCATCGTGACTTAGAAGTATATCGCCGATCCTTCATCGTTACTGGGTTAAAATCCTGGAACTCCCTCCCCAACAGCGCTGTGGGAGTACCTCACCACACGGACTGCAGCGGTTCAAGAAGGCGGCTCACCGCCACCTTCTCAAGGGCAACTAGGGATGGGCAATAAATGCCGGCCTTGCCAGCGACGCCCACATCTCATAAACGATTTTAAAAAGTTGGTCATTTGTGTCAACACTTGCTCTTCCTTCTGGAGTTAAAATGAAGTTTACTGGATTGAATTAAAAAATTGGGAATGAGAACAATCAGAATTTTAATTTTGTTTCTTTCAGCCAGAAGGAAATTTGTTTGAGCTTCTCGAGCACAAAATGTTCGACTGGAAAAGAAGTTACATTCTTTCATCCCACAGCTTAGCAACGTTTTAGACCATCCTGGAAGACAGTCGGAAACGGGATCCTCAGCATTCTCCTGGTGGGAATGTTGCTGCTGTCAAGGAACAAAGTGTCTTGCATTTTGTTTAGATTGGGAAACACAACACAAACAACAAAAAGAATCACTTTCAAGGTCAAAATTAAATGACTTTTTCAAAAAATGAGACTTGACAACTAGAAAATCTCAAGCAAGTTGAGAGGCAAAAAAAAAATCTCGAGTTAAAAACGACCAAATTCCATTGAGATCACATTGTCAGTCTCCTGGCCGTGGGCCCAGTACTGTTATGGGGAAGTATCCGGCGATTAAATTGCACTTAGTCTCACGGCGTACGTCAGTCCTTGTTTAAAACAATAACAGTCTACTACCAAAGTAAAGTCGAGCCTTTGCTTGAATCTCGGCCGTGCATCAGCCTAATGATGGGAGACTAGGAAAGAGCACAGAAGGCAACATTAATACAGTATTTCACCAATCACTACTCATCACCTCTCTACTGGTTAACCTCTAACGAGGAATCCACACGTTGATTTTCAATCCTTTTACCAACTTCAAACAAAATATGGCAAATGAATCAGTATTTAAAAGCCTTGTGGCTTCATCGGGATTACTTAAAAGAGGGGAACACCATTGTTTTGGAGTCAGAACAACAGCAACTTGCTACAGTACTCCTCAAAGAAAGAACTCTCTATATTTATATAGCACCCGACCACATCCTCAGGACATCCCAAAGCGCTTTACAACCGATCAGTGAACTCTTTGAAGTGTAGTCGCTGTTGTTATGTCGACAAATACAGCAGCCAATTTGTGCAGGGCAAGATTTCACAAAACAGCAAATGAGGTGAATGGCCTGATAATCTGTTTTGGTTGGGAGAGGAACATTGGATGTTTAGACAGGAGAGCCTCCTGCTCTTCTTCAAATAGTGCCTGAACAGGGGACCTGAACAGGACCTTGGTTTAACGTCGCATCTAAAAGACAGCTCAAGTCCGCAGAACCCGCAACCAGCCGACCCAGAAGAAAGAGTGCCACTGACTAAGCCGGTGTGGGACTTAAAGAAAAGATTTCAGAGTGTTTTCTGTAGAGTGTGATGGAGAGCAGGGCATCATTCTTGCTGCGATGTTGCCAGTGACTGGAATGCAACAATGCATTTCAACATCATTTAATGTTGTTATGTTGTCTGTTTAGAAACAAATGAGAACAGCAAACCTCTGGTGAATATTGTTTCATGAAGTTGGTGCCCATTTAAAGCAGACAGAAAAACCAAACACCATTTTATATTTGCCTTGAAGTTACAGGTGATATTAGTCTATGATATTAACACGTTTGGATGAAATTTCTTTGCACCCTATTTTAATGATGTATATATTTTAAATGGGATAATACGTCCTTTAAGATAGGGACAAAGGAATTTCATACAAAAGCATTGACGTAAGAAAACTACTAGGCACTTGGTCTAAGCGTTAAACAAAGCTTTAATCAACTGTTTTACAACATGGAGATCTAGTTGTGTCCTTCACTAGTTCCTGTTAAAGAATGTCCTGCGCAAGCTGGGCCAGTGCCCGAGTATTTATACTCTCCCTGGACAGCGCCACCCGCAGGCCACTCAGTATTATTTCATAAGTCTTTCTTTCATGAATGACAGATTCGTGTCGAGCATTACATGTTGTTATCAGCCGTGGTTCAGTGGGTAGTACTCTTGCCTCTGAGTCAGAAGGTCGTGGGTTCAAGTCCCACTCCAAGAGCTGAACTTTGCCGGCACTCAGAGGGCGGGTTCGCAGACGGGTCTGCTGTCAAAATCTAAAAGATTGACAGCGGGGCGGTATCCTACTCTGAACCCGCCTCCTTGGAAGTTTACATAAGACGTAGGAGCAGGAGTCGGTCATTTGGCCCCTCGAGCCTGCTCCGCCATTCAATAAGATCATGGCTGGTCTGATCTTGGCCTCAACTCCACTTCCCTGCCCACTCCCCATAACCCTTGACTCCCTTACCATTCAAAAATCTGTCTATCTCCACCTTAAATATATTCAACGACCCAGCCTCCACAGATCTCTGGGGAAGAGAATTCCAAAGATTCACGACCCTCTGAGAGAAGAAATTCCTCCTCATTTCCGATTTAAAAGGCTGCCCCCTTATTCTGAAACTTCTGACATTGGAAAGTGAACAGCTGTGAAATGGTAGCTTTTATATCACTCTTGCAACTGTCACCTGTTCACAGCAATGGAGAGTCATTGAGAACCCGACACACTTACCTGACGTGATGAAAGTTTCCAAAGTGCCGGGTCTGTCTTCACTTCACAGACCCGACACCAAGCGGCGAGCCAGCCAGTTAACATCATTAAGAGGTAGTTAAAAGGTATTTAAAAAGAGTTTTACTGGTTACTTACCATTTGTCCAACTTTTTCCAGGAGGTTCCCGTCGCTCGGGCATCCCGTCAGGTAAGTGTGTCGGGTTCTCAATGACTCTCCATTGCTGTGAACAGGTGACAGCTGCAAAAGTGGTATAAAAGCTACCATTTCACAGCTGTTCACTTTCCAATGTCAGAAGCTTGAGCCTTCAGGATTTGGAAGACACTTTTGAGCTTTATGCAGTTTGGAAGTGTTTGGAGTAAACTCTCTATCCACTGTCACCTCCTTGGAGCAAGCTCTCTCACCATTGACAGATCGCTTCTGTCATCTCAACTTCAGCTGCCATCTATTCCAGCAGCATCGGTGCCCTTGAAAAAATTCTCACCTTGGTCCTCAGAATCCCACCACCATCAGCCCCAACACCAAAATCACCAGGCATACCAGCATCACCAACAACAACACCAACCTTCTCCGCAATCACCTGATGTTGCACAGGACACAAGGCATCGACACCTGACCACACTGCTGCCCGGGACGCTAGCGATGGCCTCACCATGGCCTGATTTGCTTCACTTGTCGCTGTACACCCTGGCTGCCACATGATGCGCCAGGTTGGCACCAACCCACACCAACACCATAAAGCATCCCTACAATGCCCAAGCCATTCCTTTCACACTCATCACCATTGGGGGGACGGAGGGGGGACGTTATGTCTCACCATTCATTGCAACTCACTAAGACTCTTGCAAAGGCGCACACAAATCTGTCCAAGAAGGCAAAGTGTTGAAAATAAAGATTTCAGTGTTTGACAACACATTAACAGAAACTTTACATGAACATTACATAAAACACCCAAGTGCTTACCCTTGTGTGTTGTTAGTTGGTATGATTGGACAAGGATGAGGGTGAGTGTGAGGGGTGGCTAGTGAGATGGGGAAGTGATAATGTAGATAGAGAGAGAGGGATGGGTGGAGGTGCAAGGTGAGTTGGTGTGAGTAAGGATGTGCAGGAGTAGGGTTGGGAAGGCAGAGTGATGAGGATGTGATGAGAGGCACAGTAGGGTGCCGTTGAGTGTGGCATTGCTGTAACGTTTCATGATCTACTGGGATCATTGAAAGTTTTGCGCCACTGCAGCCAGGGACTCCTGACGACATCCCTGCTTGTGCCCTCCTCTGCAATGTGCAACCAGGCTGCATTGGTGTCCTGGGGAGGTCTCTTCTGCCCATTGGAAGGGAAGAGAACCTCACTGTGTGCTGTGACTCCCTCCATAAGCATAGTGCAACAACACCTTTGCACTATTATTGGACCGTTACTATTTCAGGCTATGTTTTATGCGGTGTCGTTATGGACATTCACTAAAGTGCTTATTACAACGTACAGAATTCTTGGCTCCCAAGGACCATGTTATAACAAGGGTGGAGTGTAGCTGAAAACAGTCTGTGGACCTTGAATTAATGGGTTGGGAGGGCTGACCAAAACCTAAAACTATACAGTCGAAGGATATTTCTACAGCATAACAGTACAAAGAAGCATAGAAATCCTGAAGAGGAAAGTGTTCCAGTTGTAATTGTCGGGGCTCTGAGTCCTATTTTAACATCTGGAAATGAAAGCTCGAATGTTATTTTCTGTCCTAACACGTGATAATTTGGGTCAGTATCTTCCTGAAATGATGACGAGAAAGCAGTATCGGTAAATATAGTAACGGCAGCAGATGCTCAGTGTTGCTCCACTGCCCACCGGTGGCAGGGTTATGGTTGGGCACTACCAGGCCATTGTCACATGCCCATCTTTTCAAGCCAGCTTTCCTGCCAAGAAATATAAAGTTGCTGGCCTAATCCCAACTCTATTTGAAGACTTGAATTCATCATACAAGCTGTATTTAGTTCCATCTAGGCTGACCCTTCAGTGCAGTACTGAGGGAGTGCTGCATCATCAAGGAGCCATCCCTCAGATGAGCTGGTAACCAAAGGCCGGTCTGCCTGTCCCTGCTGGTTCAGGTGGACAGAAGATGCCATGACCATATCTGGAGAAGAGCCGAGGGTTCTCTCGGTGTCCAGGGCAACATTTCTTCATCAACTAACACCATCCAAAACGTATTAACTGGTCATTCATCTCATTGCTGCCGTGCATAATTCAGTCTATGCAAAGGTATTTCTGAGAGACATGATAAGGTTCTATATAAGTGCAAGTCCTTTCTATTCTCCCTTTTCATATGCTGGCTAGATATTGCATTCAGTAGGAGCTTGATGGTTTCCACGGAAATAAAATCAGGAGAGATGTAAAATGGGCTGCTGATTTGCTATCACCCGTTTCACATTATCGCACAAAGTCAAAATCTACCCCCAGGTATATTAAGAAATTGCAACAGATGTTATAGAGTAGGTGTTGCTCCGGAACTGCGCTTAATGGTGTACCCATAAAACTCAGCAAGGAATAAAACTGTCATAACAATCCAGGTGACTTAAGTATTTATTTAATTTATTCATTCACGGGGGATGTGGGCGTCGCTGGCAAGGCCGGCATTTATTGGCCATCCCTAGTTACCCTCGAGAAGGTTGGTGGTGAGCCGCCTTTTTGAACCGCAAGTAAGTGAACATAGAATGCTCTAGTCAAAGAAAGAAAGAAAGACTTGCATTTCTACAGCACCTTTCACGACCACCGGACGTCCCAAAGCGCTTTACAGCCAATTAAGTAATTTTTGAAGTGTATTCGCTGTTGTAATGTAGGAAACGTGGCAGCCAATTTGCGCACAGCAAGCTCCCACAAACAGCAATGTGATAATGACTGAATAATCTGTTTTTAGTGATGTTGATTGAGGGATAAATAGTGGCCCCAGGACACCAGGGATAACACCCCTGCTCTTTTTTGAAATAGTGCCGTGGGATCTTTTACGTCCACCTGAGAGAGCAGACGGGGCCTCGGTTTAACGTCTCATCCGAAAGACGGCACCTCCGACAGTGCAGCACTCCCTCAGTAGTGCACTGGGTGTGTCAGCCTAGATTTATGTGCTCAAATCTCTGGAGTGGGGCTTGAACCTTCAACCTTCTGAATCAGAGGCGAGAGTGCGACCCACTGCTGACTGATGGGAAGCCATGGCACGACAGCTTCCAAGTTGCTCATTGATGACGCGGCACAGTGATGGTTAGCAATGTCCGTGATCATCCATTTGATGTCCTTTGCCCTGATTCTGGGATACAAAATAACTCATGGAGTAAAAAGCCATTAGTCGCAGAGGCTGCACAGACTAAACAGCTTGGGTTTGAAATAAAATAAACCCTTGGCAAAGTCAGCATCTATAGTCAACCCTACTTAGAGGTGCAACGTGTGTGAAGTTCAGGGTCATGATGACAAGTAACACTTGTTAGACAGAGATAAAATTGGGCCAGTTGGCAGTCTATTGAATCTAGACCAGCTTTGTTTCTGCGGGACAGAGGTTGAATCGCCAGGTTGGTTGCTGGTACTCAGCCTTGGTTTTAAGGGACACCCTTCTTTCCAAAAGGTGCATTTAGCCAGAGATTAACCCTACCGTCCTGCCCAGTATTCACCCAAAATCGTCTTTCTAGTATTTCCTTGGGGACATGATCTGGACAATATATATAATCTCATTTGGCTACCATGCTTAAGTATCTTCCAAAAGAGGCAGGTTATTCATAAGTATTTAAATTTGGACTTTGAGGCCATTGTTTCCGAGGCATTCTGAGAGGAAGGATAAGATCTTATATATTCTTTTTTCTCAACATTCATTATCAGCACTTGCCCCTCAAAAAGTTGCCTGAATAAATTTTTAGAAACTGGCCCAGCTAATTTTTTGACTCTTCCACAGGGAAAGAAACATTTCAATGATATTAGTTCAGGCTCAGCACGGCAACAGATGTTTCTTCTTTGTTTTATTGGCCAGCCCCCAGCTCGCTGAGTTTCCTTTCAGTGATAAAAGCGTTTAGACTCAGACGGCCGTCAGCGTTTAGGGATGACACTGCTCGTATTATGAGCAGAAATCTGCAAAGTACCAAAGCGGAAGCACTGGGTTCCTCATTAAAGACTGAGCAGTCGGGGAGGAATTTGGTTCCACACATCATCCTATTCAAGCAGCAGGTGTATGATTTCAAGGGAAAAAAAATCGACTAGTGAAATATATAATGTGATCCCTTTTATGAGCTCTACTGAATAAATGTAAATCACAGTCATAAAAGATTTAAACCAGAAGATTTAAGGTCTAAAAGACTCTTTCTTTCAGGTGATCGGTGAATGCCACGTAACTTTGCTTCTCTCTTCTTGCCTTTAAAAGACAATGGGGGAAAATTTGGGTTGCTTTGTGCCTCATGTCGTCCGGCGGTAGGTCAGGGGGCACGACCGAAAGTTTGCAGCCAGGGCGCCAACGGGGCGCAAAGCCCGTTGCACCTGGGCGTGGTGCCGCTAGCGACTCCCGCGAAATTCAGCGGGAGGTTAGCAGCGGCGGTAGCCGGTAGCGCCTCGTGGTGCTGCGCCTCCGCCGATGAAGTCACCGCCGTGTGTAGCGCCCCCGCTAGCTCCCTGGCCGCAAACTTTGGTCGCGCCCCCCTGACCTAGCGCCGGACGATATGTCCGATAGGGTCAGGCTGCTGCGATTTTGCGGCCGCGGCGGCGCAAATTAAAGGGCAGTTGCAGGGCGGCCATTTTTTTGGGCCGCCCGACAGTACCTGCCCCCCCTCCCTTTTTATCTTCGGGGTGCCGGCCGCGATCGCTCAGCCCGGCGCTCCTCTTGAATGCCGGGCTGTTTTCCCGGCATCGCGCTCCTCACTGGTCCAGCAGGGCCCCAGTGCGCGCAGTGCTAGGCCGCTCCCCTTTAATCAGGGGAGGGAGGCCTGCAATGATGCGGCGCTATGTGCCGACGCGCGTGGGGCTGTTGCACGTAGCGCCGCGATATTCACTGGTAGCGCCCCAAGAAGGAGGGGGAGCACTTCCAGTAGCGCCCCGCCTCCTACTTGGGGCGCTACAACTGAATTTACAGCGCAGGGGCTTTTTAGCGCTCCGGCGACGTTAGCGCCCTGAAGGTGGCGCCACCGAATTTCTCCCCCAATGAGTCTTTGACTGTGCACCCCTTTCCCAAAATTCCCCTTTCTGCTTGGTGCCCAGTATGACAACAAATTGAATTCTTCAGACTTAAGCACCTTGGGACGTTTTACTATCCCCGATTCTCGTCGCTCCACCATTGGCGGCCGTGCTTTTCAGCTGCCTGGGCCCTAAGCTCTGGAATTCCCTCCCTAAACCTCTCCATCTCTCTCTCCTCCTTTGAGATGCTCCTTAAAACCTACCTCTTCCTCCAAGATTTTGATCACCTGTCCTAATAGCTCCCGACAGAAGCAAAATACTGCGGATGCGGGATATCTGAAATAAGAACAGAAACTGCTGGAAATACTCAGCAGGCCAGGCAGCGTCTGTGGAGAGAGATGTAACAGATTACATCTGTTACATCTCCAGCTTTTTCCAGTTCTGATGAAGGGTCATCGACCTGAAACGTTAACTCTGTTTCTCTCTCTACAGATGCTGCCTGACCTGCTGAGTATTTCCAGCATTTTCTGTGTTTATTTCTAATATCTCCTTATGTGGCTCGGTGTCAAATTTTATTTGATAATGCTCCTGTGAAGCACCTTGTGACGTCTTTCTATGTTAAATGTACTATATAAATACAAGTTGTTGTTGTTGATGTAAAACCTATTGGTTCCCACTAATGCTTGAGGTCCATCTGATAACATCAGCTTGCTTACCCAATTCACCACAGGATAATTTATCAAAATCAATTGTTTTGAAACTACTTCAAATTTCTCCTTCTCAGTCTAACTGCAAAGTTTTGATCAAATTAAACTGAAGACAATGATATAATCACATCCATAATTGAACCAGTCCACGCTAAAGCTTCAACTATTTTAGGAGTTTGATGTGCCGTGAAAAGGAGCGAACACAAGGCTCGTGTGGAGCATAAACACCAACACAGACTAGCTGGGCCGAATGATCTGTTTCTGTGCTGTAAATTCTATGCAATTCTACGCACTCAGTGCCCTTCGCTAAACTGCTAATCCTATCGATTTTAATTATTATTATTGCCCCTGATCACTATCCGTGGAGGAAGTGCTAATCTCTCTTATATTGGTTCCAGACCAGGACAATGGCTGCGAGGGGAGCCAATCTTTTCATGTCAATCTACTCCTGTCTCTCTCTAGCAATGCTGGTAGCAGTTTGGCAGCTGGTGAGAGAGGCCCATTTAAGGGATTAATCACATCGGAACTATCGGCAGTGGAGAGGATTCGAAAGACCAATCTTCTAATTGAAAACCCAACACTTAGCCACTGAACTATTAACTCTGGGAGTCGGCCAAAAATCATTTTCAGAGCTTTAATTTATGGATTTTTTTTTTTCCGCATGTAGTTATTCACCTCCTCTCAAGAGATGAAATAAATGTGGTTGAATCCATGACAGCAGAAACTGTACAGGGCCTGTTGGAAGGATTAGGTTTGATGAGCCAAGTAGCCTATTCTCAATCCACATTTTGTTAGATTCTTCTGTCAAGCACACCTGCCAAGGAAGCAGCTTCTGCATTTTGGCTAAACTTCTCTGCACTTAATCAGGAGCTGTTTATGACCGCACACATGCCTGACATTGCCAAGAGTTATCGTTCAACGTGGCTCATTGCCGAGTCCAGCATAAGACCTGGAGAGTCCATCCCATCTTTATTACCAAAGGTCAGAGCAAGAGTTCAAACCGGGTTTTCCTTTAAACTGTGAATTATGTTCCTACAGTGATTTAACAAAAAGAAAAGTGAAATTTACCTCTTTATACTCATTATGGTTGAGGGATGTTAGTATTGGGGCCGGGACTCGGGACACTTTACATTTCAGGGACTCAGTGGCTGCGCGCTCCAAGGTAAGAGATACAACCCCGGCCAAAGTTGAAAGTTTTGTCCAGCATGTTTAGATGTGAGGTAAGGTTCCCTCCAACCTGTCCTGACAAGGTCCTTCAACCCCAGCCTCAGAAGCACAGCTACCCCACTGCACCAGTGCAACACGTTTCCATTTCCCCAACAACCATCGTGTGGCCTAAGCACATAAGAAATCTGAGCAGGAGTAGGCTCCGCCATTCAATAAGATCACGGCTGGTCTTGTACCTCAACTCCACTTTCCCGCCCTATCCCCATATCCTCTTCAAAAAACAGTCGGTAGCTTTTTACTTGAGCACAGTGAAAGAGGACAAGGGATGCGCAAAGGGCTAGACATTGGTCTTTCACTTCTGGAAGCTGGGTTCAAAGCTGGGTTCGCCTCTCTGCAGATGCCAATTTAGTACAAAATCGGGGCAGTTTTGTGCTTTCAGCCCATGGATTAAGAGGTCCTCTGTTACCAGTAGAAATAGGAGTGAAAGACCAGTGTCTAGCCCTTTGTGCATCCTATTGTCCTCTTTCACTGTGCGCAAGTGAGAAGGTGCCGATTGTTTTTCGAAGAGGAATTATTTTTGGACGGTATTACACAATATCACGGGCGTCTCAGATGCAAAACAAACGTTTTCTTTTGCCACTGGAAAGAAGAGAAAGCGACAAAGCGCACTGCTGCCAAATCTGTCTGTCATCATCGGAGAGCAAGTACAAGTGACTTGGAACCCGCCAAGGATTCTGAAGAGCAAGGTTTTTACATTAATTCCAGTTCGCTAACATCTCAAAGGTTCATCCATCAATTACAACACGTCAACCCGCCCAATTTGGGACTTCACTTCCAATCACTGGTATTCCCTGTTCTCCAGACAACTCATCATAGACATCAAGCATCAACCTAAGGGTTGACTCTTCTTACCATTTCTGTCCGTTCGCTTCATGCTGCTGCACCGTGTATCCAAACTGTGCTTCTGCGGACCCCCTGATGATTTTTGGCCACTTGGTGTCGATGTTAAATGAGTCACAGGGAACTGTTGGATGTAAGAAGCACAATATTAGTGTTCACCATCTTCTGCATGACCAATTCTTAATCACGCCCGAAAATAATTCGCAAGCATGAGAATGAGGCATGTCATTTCTTGCCAAGTTTAAAACCAGACAGGGGGCTGGATACAAGTAAGGTGCGGGGGTGGGATACAGGCTGGGCACAGGTTGGGATTGGGCTGGGCACAGGTTGGGATTGGGCTGGGCACAGGTTGGGATACTGACTGGGCACAGGTTGGGATTGGGCTGGGCACAGGTTGGGATTGGGCTGGGCACAGGTTGGGATACAGGCTTGAGTTCCGAGAGTTATTTTGCTTCTACGAAAATGTATTGAATTTATGACCTCAATAACTTGAAACCCAGATGTCCATGGGAAAAATGGACTCTAAAAATTGGACGGGTAGAAATCCCAATGCAAACTGAACACAATAATTCACTTACAGTTATTCCCAGAGTTAAATAAATAATTTTGAAAGATGAGCGATAGTTTTATGAGCGAACGAGCCCCATCGAAAGAACAGAACATCTGAGGTTAAGTTTCACTTACGCTGCCCATCCATGCAAGCTGACTCTTGTAATGCTTACAAAAAAGAGCAAGATCATTCATAGAATCATAGAATCATAGAATGGTTACAGCACGGAAGGAGGCCATTCAGCCCGTCGAGCCCATGTCGGCTCTCTGCAAGAGCACTTCAGCTAGTCCCACTCCCCCGCCCTCTCCCTGTAGCCCTGCAAATTTATTTCCTTCGGATACTTATCCAATTCCCTTTTGAAAGCCGTGATTGAATCTGCCTCCACCACCCTCTCAGGCAGTGCATTCCAGATCATAACCACTCGCTGCGTAAAAAAGTTTTTTCTTACGTCGCCTTTGGTTCTTTTGCCAATCACTTTACATCTGCGTCCTCTTGTTCTCGACCCTTCTGCCAATGGGAACAGTTTCCTTCTATCTACTCTGTCCAGACCCCTCATGATTTTGAACACCTCTATCAAATCTCCTCTCAATCTTCTCTACTCCAAGGAGAACAACCCCAGCTTCTCCAGTCTATCAATGTAACTGAAGACCCTCATTCCTGGAATCATTCTCGTAAATCTTTTCTGCACCCTCTCTAAGGCCTTCATATCCTTCCTAAAGTGTGGTGCCCAGAATTGGACACAGTACTCCAGTTGGGGTCGAACCAGTGTTTTATACAGGTTCATCATAATTTCCACACTTTTGTACTCTATACCTCTATTTATGAAGCCCAGGATCCCGAAAGCCTTTTTAACTGCTTTCTCAACCTGCCCTGCCACCTTCAATGATTTGTGCACACATACCCCCAGGTCTCTCTCTTCATACACCCACTTCAGGATTGTACCATTTAGTTTATATGTCCTCTCATTCCTTCTACCAAAATGTATCACTTCACACTTTCTGCGTTAAATTTCATCTGCCACGTGTCCGCCCATTTCACCAGCCTGTCTATGTCCTCTTGAAGTCTATCACTATCCTCCTCACTGTTCACTTTATTTCCAAGTTTTGTGTCATCTGCAAATTTTGAAATTGTACCCTGTACACCCACGTCCAAGTCATTAATATATATCAAGAAAAGCAGTGGTCTAGAACCGATCCCTGGGGAACACCACTGTATACCTTCCTCCAGTCCGAAAAACAACCGTTCACCACTACTCTCTGTTTCCTATCACTTAGCCAATTCCGTATCCATGCTGCCACTGTCCCTTTTATTCCATGGGCTTCAACTTTGCTGGCAAGTCTATTATGTGGCACTTTGTCGAACGCCTTTCGGAAATCCATGTACACCACGTCAACCGCATTGCCCTCATCAACCCTCTCTGTTACCTCATCAAAGAACTCAATCAAGTTAGTTAAACACGATTTGCCTTTAACAAATCTGTGCTGGCTTTCCTTAATTAATCCACACTTGTCCAAGTGACTGTTAATTTTGTCCCTGATTACTGTTTCTAAAAGCTTCCCCACTACCGAGGTCAAACTGACTGGCCTGTAGTTGCTGGGTTTATCCGTGCACCCTTTTTTGAACAATGGTGTAACACTTGCAAATCTCCAGTCCTCTGGTACCACCCCCGTGTCTAAGGAGGATTGGAATATCATGGCAAGTACCTCCGCGATTTCCTCCCTCAATTCCTTCAGCTTCCTAGGATGTATCCCATCCACTCCTGGTAATTTATCTACTTTAAGTACAGACAGTCTTTCTAATACCTCCTCTTTATCAATTTTTATCCTATCAAGTATTTCCACTACCTCCTCCTTTACTATGTCTATGGCAGCATCCTCTTCCTTGGTGAAGACAGATGCAAAGTACTCGTTTAGTACCTAAGCTATACCCTCTGCCTCCATGCATAGGTCTCTTTTTTGGTCCCTAATCGGTCCCACCCCTCCTCTTACTACCCTTTTACTATTTATATGCCTATAGAAGACTTTTGGATTCCCTTTTATGTTGGCTGCCATTCTATTCTCATACCCTCTCTTTGCCCCTCTTATTTTCTTTTTCACTTCTCCTCTGACCTTTCTATGTATAGCCTGATTCTCAGATGTATTTGCAACCTGACATCTGTCATACGCATTCCTTTTCTGCTTCATCATATTCTCTATCTCTTTCGTCATCCAGGGAGCCCTGACATTATTTGCTCTGCCTTTCCCCCTAGTGGGAATGTATCTCAACGGTACCTGAACTATTTCCTCTTTAAAGGCAGCCCATTGTTCCATTACAGTTTTGCCTGCCAATCTTTGATTCCAGTTTACCCGGGCCAGATCCATTCTCATCCCACTGAAATTGGCCTGCCCCCAGTTAAACATTTTTACTCTAGATTGCTCCCTGTCCTTTTCCATAGCTAATCTAAACATTATGATACTGTGATCACTGTTCCCTAAATATTCACCTACTGACACTTGCTCCACTTGACCTATCTCATTCCCCAGAACCAGATACAGCAATGCCTCCTCCCTCGTCGGGCCGGAAACATACTGATCAAGAAAGTTCTCCTGAACACACTTCAGAAAATCTTTCCCTTCTCTGCCCTTAACACTTACGATCCCAGTCTATATTGGCCCAAAAATTAGTGCCGCTACGCGAGAGTACGCACTGCGTACTCTCGCGTATTCTGTCTCCAATTGCCGGTTTTCTGCATGCACTGCGCATGCGCTGAAAACCGGCACTTGGTGAATGGAAAAGGGGGCGGGTCCTAGGTGAACCGCGTGCGCGCTACCGGCTGCGTGCACGCTGTGCACTTAGTGGTTTCAACGCGCAGGTAAGTACGGAAGATTCTACACATAAAAAAAGGAGTAAGACCCACTTTTAACAAGGTAAGTAGTGAATTAAGTATTATTTTGAATTTTTTTTAACAGGTATATCTTTTTTAGAGACTTTAAAGACAGGTAAGTTTATTTTTATAACTTTTAAAAAGATTTTAAATTTTTTCAAAAATTTAATTTTTTATTTAAAATGGTTAATTTATTTAACTATACTTATTTTATTAATGTGATGGTTTTTATAAAAAATTTAATTGAGGTTTAGCGGTTCTTTTGGGGGGCTATAGTATTCATAACTTTCACAGCACTTATGTGAAAGTTATGAATGGAAGATGGTGTGCTGCCATTGGCTCTAACTGAGTCACGTGATCCCACAGCTCGCACGAATTAACTACGCCAGTGGGATACGCAAGCCCAGCACAGCAGCTGTCCAGAACATCAAGTTCATGCGAGCTGGAACTGAAAAAGCCAACGCGGAGTGAGAGATTGTGGGGCGGCCTTACCCTCGCACGAAGGCTTCCTCACGAATTTTTGGGCCATTAGGATAGTTGAAGTCCCCCATTATTACTACTCTATAATTCTTGCATCTCTGTAATTTCTCTGCAAATTTGCTCCTCTATATCTTTCCCACTATTTGGTGGCCTATAGAATACACCTAGTAGTGTAATGGCACCTCTATTATTTCTTAACACTAGCCATATAGATTCTGTCCTTGACCCCTCCAGGACATCTTTTTAATCTCTTTCCTAGCTCCCTGAAATCTGCCTGCAGGACCTCATCCCTCTTTCTACCTATGTTGTTGGTACCGATATGGACCACGACCTCTGGCTGTTCACCCTCCCGCCTCAGAATGTTCTGCAGCCGCTCGGTGACATCCTTGACCCTGGCACCAGGGAGGCAACATACCATTTGGAGTCACGTCTGCGGCAGCGGAAACGCCTGTCTGCTCCCCTGTTTATCTGTTTTGCAGTTGTTGCTTTTGTTGTTGTTGTTTCCGCTGGAGGTCCTCCGCCTCCTCGCTGCCGCCGCTGCTCCGGTCTGCACTCTCTTTGGGCCTCCCGCTCGATTTATACTCCGCCTCCTGCTGTCCTGTGACGTCACTCGTTGTTTTTTTTTTAAGCCGCTGCCTCTGCTGCTGCCACTCCCGCTCAGGTCCGCGCTGTACTCTGCCTCCGCGCTGCCGCCGCCGCTGCTGTTATCATTGAGATTACAGTAGCAATTTCTAACAGTAAGGAATCTCATAATATAGCTCAGGGGGGCCACTTTGGGACATCACTGTCTCACTTGCTGCCCCTTGGTGACATTACCTCAAGATATGGGCTGTGCTTCCAATGTACGCTGATACCCAACTCCCACTGCCTGTGCTGTCACATTGGCGGTCCAATATCCAGTCTTGGATGAGCTGAAGTTTCCTCCAGTTGAACATTGGTAAGACCGAAGCCATCGTCTTCAGGCCTTGTCGCAAACTCCATAGCCTTGCCACCGATTCCATTCCCCTCAACGCCCATTGTCTCATAAGAACATAGGGACAGGCTGAATCAGACAGTTTGTAATCTCGGTTTCCTATTCGATGCTGAACTGAGTTTCCAACCCCTTATACTCCCCATCACAAAGACTGCCTACTTCCACCTCCATAACATCGGCGACCTCCACCCCTGCCTCAGCCCATCTACTGCTGAAACCATCATCCATGCCTTTGTCATCGGCAGACTTGACTGTTCCAATGCTCTCCTGGCTGGCCTCCCATTCTCCACCTTCCATAAAATTCAGCTCATCCGAAATGGTGCTGGTCATATCCTATCCTGATCACTCATTACCCCGGTTATTGGCTCCTGATTCCCCCCAATGCCTTAAATTTTAAATTCTCATCTTCATATTTAAATGCCTTCATGGCCTTGCCCCTCCCCATCTCTGTAACCTGTTCTAGATCTACAACTACGCACCCCCAACCAACACCCCCCCCCCCCCGCCCCTGCTCCCCATGAACTCTCTGTTCACTGACTCCGGCCTTTTGTCCATTCTCCCACTCGCTTTGCCCCAACGTTGATGGCCCTGTGGAATCCCCTTCCTAAACCTCTTCTCCTCCCTCTCCTCCTTCAAGGCCCTCATAAAACCCACCACTTTGACCAAGCTTTTGGTCATCCCTCCTAATATCTCGTTCTTTGGCTCAGCCTCCATTTTTTGTCTCTTTGAAGCACCGTGAGATGTTTTTATATATTAAAGGCAGTATATAAATGCAAGTTGTTGCCATAATTAATATTTGTTTAATATTAATAATTAAACTATTGGAGAGGCCTTTTGTTATGCCCAGGATGAAGCATGTGTTCTCACTGTATGTAGGTTAGCCGGATATATGACAGGCATCATGTATCATGTTCAATCCAAGAGTGTTAGCTGTTACAATGTACTGAATGTTAGACCCAGGTTCAATTCCAGTCCAGATTGATGAGGTGAAAATGTCCCTCTCTCTTTATTGCCTGTAAAATGCCTCTGTTAAATGAGTTTGGGCATGGGTCCACAGGACAGAATTGCCCTAAGTTCAGTATTAATGGGTTGACAGCATTAAGCAAGCAATCTCACTTAGGGAAAAAAAAAGACTTGCATTTATACAGCACCGTTCACAACCTCAGGACGTCCCAAAGTGCTTTACAGCCAATTAAATACTTTTTGGAAGTGTAGTCACTGTAGCAATGTAGGAATCGTGGCAGCCAATTTGTGCACGGCAAGGTCCCACATATAGCAATGTGATAATGAGCATGATAATTTGGTTTTTTTTAAGTGATGTTGGTTGAGGGGTAAGTATTGGTCAGGACAGCAGGAAGAACTTCCCTGCTCTTCTTCGAAATAGTGCCATGGGATTTTTTTACGTCCACCTGAGAGGGCAGATGGTCCCTCGGTTTAACTTCTATATCTGAAAGACGGCACTCCCTCAGTACTGCATTGGAGTGCTGACCTGGATTTTGTGCTCAAGTCCCTAGAGTGGGACTCTGAACCCTAAGAGCTCTGTCTCAAAGGTGAGAGTGCTGCCCACTGAGCCACAGCTGACGCCAGTGGAGTGTTACCATGCATTAAATTGGGGACAGTTGATATCAAAACTAGCTGTCACCCGTTCAGAAAGCAGTCCATTCACCAGTACTCTCATCTATCATTAAATAATTGAATACAAAAATAATTGAATTTATAATGAGCCAATGTAGTTTTAGAGTGTTGGATTAATCAGGGGCTACCTCACACTCCTATTGCATAGTCCTAACATGCTAGTTTACTTCATTATGTAATGTATATTGTAAAATTCAGCTTTTCTTCGCCCTCCAATTTTCTCCTCTGCTTGTCTTATGTGCAAGATCTAGGAACAAGCTGTGAGGTTTATTTGTGGGAAAAGAGGATATAGTTGGGACGAAGGTTTCTGGTCTAAACTGACTTGACACCGAGGAGTCATGACCCTTGTGGTAGGTACGTCTCTTTGCCAAAGCCTCTCATGCAATGACCTGGACTAAGCACATGGACTTGGACATCTAGAAGATCGAGGCAGCTGGCATGTCACAAGCTGTCTGGCTCAAGAACTAATCAGATTCAAATCTCATAGTTCAAATAGTGAAGAGGTGAATTTGATACGAGCTTATACTAAGTGATAATATAGCTGACAATCATTTCCGGCCCACTGTTTTGAAGAATGATAAAGAATTGAAAATCACAATTAAAGTTTGGACAAGTTAACAAGTTGGGGCCTCCTCAAAATGTTTCTTAGCGGCACAAGTGACGATTTGCAGATTGCTGACAGGGCAAGCAGACCGAAAGGAATATCGTGAGCAGGACCAGGATCGTATTTCTGTGTGTTTTATTGGGAGAGCGAAGAAAGGAAGGGTAGAAGATAACTAAAGATTCACAGCCTGTGTGTAGCAGTCCAGGAGCTTAATGGAATGTGAGCTTGTTGAGTTGGCGTGCTTCAGCCATTGCATGGGGAGATCCTGTGCTCTAGCATCTATCTGTCTGCTGGCTTCTTGCCTTTTCTCCAACAGTCACTTGCACTAAGAAGAATGTCATTTCAATTAAAAAGAAAAGATGGCTTGTATGAAAGTAAACAGCCTTTTCCTTCATGGCTTGTGGTTTGCCTGTTGAACCAACTTGACAGAGTTAAGGAAAAGCAATTTTCTCTTTATTTTTTTGGAGAGGCAGCCAAATCATCACAAATGTGCTGGGTTAACTGAAGTAGTGACTTGGTGGCTGGACTCTCGCCAAGTAGACAGCACTCCGATCCAAATCTAAACTAGAAAAACAAATCACCATTCCACACTGCATTGTGCTGCCAGGCTTACTGAATTGCACAGTGCTATCATTTTACTAAGGCTAATCGCTCATTTCTCAGATTCTTCCACTCTTTCAGCTCTCCTCTCCCTCATTCTATGAACTTATACTTTCTTTATTTGGCTCATTCCAAATTAACTTTTTGCTTTCTTCCGGCGGCATTTAAGTGAGGCCTGGACAGTTGAAATTGCCTCGGGGATCTCTCGCTTTCGCTGGCAGGCGATAAATTAACTCGCCGGGGTGGTTTCCCACTAAAACTCGCTCCAAGGTAAAGTCCATCCCTCAGTGTCGACATCAAGCACTCCCACACCTCGTTAGGTTAGCATGTTTAGATACAGAGCAAAGTGTTCTCTACACTCTGCCCCAACACTGCCCTTCAGCCCCAATCTCAGAAGTGCACCTAATGAGACCTCTCACAAAAGCCATCTCGTGGCATCTCTGAATGAGACTGCCAATTCAATCAGTGTCAAATGTGGGCAGCTGTGGGCACAGGCCGACTAGGATCTGGCATAGGACCTAAAGCTAAGAGTCTAACCACCTCCCCTTGACATTCAATGGCATTACCATCGTCAAATTCCCCCACCATCAACATCCTGGGGATCACCATTAACCAGAAACTTAACTGGACCAGCCACGTAAATACTGTGGCTACAAGAGCAGGTCAGAGGCTGGGAATTCTGTGGTGAGTGACTCATCTTCTGACTCCCCAAAGCTTTACTACCATCTACAAGGCACAAGTCAGGAGTGTTATGGAATACTCTCCCACTCGCCTGGATGAGTGCAGCTCCAACACTCAAGAAGCTCGACACCATCCAGGACAAAGCAGCCCACTTAATTGGCACCCCATCCACCACCTTCAACATTCACTCCCTCCACCACCGGCGCACCGTGGCTGCAGTGTGTACCATCTACAAGATGCACTGCAGCAACTCACCAAGGCTCCTTCGGCAGCACCTCCCAAACCCGCGATCTCTTCCACCTAGAAGGACAAGGGCAGCAGGTGCATGGGAACACCACCACCTCCAAGTTCCCCTCCAAGTCACACACCATCCTGACTTAGAAGTATATCGCAAATCCTTCATTGTCGCTGGGTCAAAATCCTGGAACTCCCTCCCTAACAGCACTGTGGGAGTACCTTCACCACACGGACTGCAGCGGTTCAAGAAGGCAGCTCACCACCACCTTCTCAAGGGCAATTAGGGATGGGCAATAAATGCTGGCCTTGCCAGCGACGCCCACATCCCATTAATGAATTTTTAAAATATTCTGCGGCGAGTGACTCATTTTCTGACTTCTCAAAGCTTTACTACCATCTACAAGGCACAAGTCAGGAGTGTGATGGAATACTCTCCACTGGCCTGGATGAGTGCAGCTCCAACACTCAAGAAGCTCGACACCATTCAAGACAAAGCAGCCCACTTGATTGGCACCCCATCCACCACCTTAAACATTCACTCCCTCCACCACCGGCGCACCGTGGCTGCAGTGTGTACCATCTACAAGATGCACTGCAGCAACTCGCCAAGGGTTCTTTGATAGCACCTCCCAAACCCACGACCTCTTCCACCTAGAAGGACAAGGGCAGCAGGTGCATGGGAACACCACCACCTCCAAGTTCCCCTCCAAATCACACACCATCCTGACTTGGACATATATCGTCGTTCTTTCATCGTCGCTGGGTCAAAATCCTGGGACTCCCTCCCCGACAGCACTGTGGAAGTACCTTCACCACACAGACTGCAGCGGTTCAAGAAGGTGGCTCACCACCACCAGGGCAATTAGGGATGGGCAATAAATGCTGGCCTTGACAGCGACGCCTACATCTCCTGAATGAATAAAAAAAGACTCTTTCAGCCAGCCAGAGGAGGTTGTTATCCCATCAATGAATCCAGCTCCGAGATGTGAAAGGCCAGTGTTAAACCGAGGCCCCGTCTGCTCCCTCAGGTGGACGTAAAAGATCCCAGGGCACAATTTCGAAGAACAGCAGGGGAGCTCTCCCCGGTGTCCTGGGGCCAATATTTATCCCTCAATCAACATAACAAAAACAGATTATCCAGTCATTATCACATTGCTGTTTGTGGGAGCTTGCTGTGCGCAAATTGGCTGCCGCGTTTCCTACATTTCAACAGTGACTACACTTCAAAAGTGCTTCATTGGCTGTAAAGTGCTTTGAGACGTCCGGTGGTCGTGAAAGGCGCTATAGAAATGCAAGTCTTTCTTTCTTCTTTCTTTCTAAAGCACACTCTAATCAGGTTTGTGCCAGTTTGTTGATGCTGAACGGGAAATTGTTAGTCGTGTTGACAGCTTAGTATCAACCAATCAGCTGCTCAACAGGCAATTCCTGCTGTAAACAGCGTGACACATCTGGTCACTGGCCAGAACTGATCGAAGTGTGCTTAGCTCCCAGTACACACACCCTCGCACACTGGGAATTCAGTTTTATTTTGCCTTTCCAATTGTCAAAATCAGATTGGCAGCCAACACTGCAACGGGACGGTCCAGTTTGAACCAGATGTGTTGGCCAACTTGGTACAGGCCACACCCAGTAACGCTTCAGGGCAGCAGCCAGCGGCTCAATAACAGACAACTAAAGACTGGACGTTGACCCGTGGCACCGTATCCCCGCATGATTCAACACCTTCAGGAGAGGAGGAACAGGCAAAGAAAGAAAGACTTGCATTTCTACAGCGCCTTTCATGACCTCAGGACGTCCCAAAGCGCTTTACAGCCAATGAAGTACTAATTGAAGTGTAGTCACTGTTGTAACGTAGGAAACGCGTCAGCCAATTTGCGCACAGCAAGCTCCCACAAACAGCAATGTGATAATGACCAGATAATCTGTTTTAGTGATGTTGGTTGAGGGATAAATATTGGCCCAGGACACCAGGAATAACTTCCCAGCTCTTCTATGAAATAGTGGCCGTGGGATCTTTTATGTCCACCTGAGAGGGCAGACAGGGCCTCGGTTTAATGTCTCATCTGAAAGACGGCACCTCTGACAGTGCAGCACTCCCTCAGTACAGCACTGGAGTGTCAGTCTACATTTTGTGCTCAAGTTGTGGAACTTGAACCCACAAGCTTCTGACTCAGAGGCCAGAGCGCTACCGACTGAGCCACAGCTGACACCAAAGAAAAGGAAAGCAGTTATGTAACGCTTAAATATAACGGCATTGCATCATGGGGATTAAACCACGATGAATGAGAGCGAGAGGCCAGGGAAATATAAGAATGGCGCTTAGTCATAGAGTCAGAGTCATAACGGCACAGAAGGAGGCCATTCGGCCCATCGAGTCCGTGCCGGCTCTCTGCAGAGCAATCCAGTCAGTCCCATTCCCCCGCTCTATCCCCGTAGCCCTGCAAGTTTATTTCCCTCAAGTGCCTATCCAGTCTCCCCTTGAAAACATTGAGTGTCTCCGCTTCCACGACTTCCGTTGGCAGCGAGTTCCAGGTCCTCACCACTCGCTGCATAAAAAAGTTTTTCCTCACATCCCCCCTGTATCTCTTACCCAAAACCTTAAATCTGTGTCCCCTAGTTCCTGTACCATCAACTAGTGGGAACAGCCTTTCCCCGTCTAGCCTATCCAAACCCGTCATAATCTTGTACACCTCTATCAAATCACCCCGCAACCTCCTTTGCTCTAATGAAAACAAATCCAGCTTCTCCAACCTGTCCTTGTAGCTAAGATCCCCCATCCCTGGAACCATTCTGGTAAATCTCCTCTGCACCCTCTCAAGGGCCTTCACATCCTTCCTAAAGTGTGGTGACCAGAACTTGTCCAGTCATCATGTTGCCTGACTCACTGGAGGGTTGGTTCAGGGTGCAGTCGGGCAGTTACATAGCTGGATTGGAACGTTTCTCACGCTGGTTAAAACGCTATCTCCGAGTGCGGGTCTGAACGAGTTGTTGCTGCAGAGCGAAATAGTGCAAAAGTGAGGCAGTTTTCTGAGTCCGTCGCTGGGGTAACGGAGCCAGATTGAGCAGCCGGAAAGCCCGTTCTACGACATTGGTCTCCAAGTTACAAACTGCGGCAGTATAAAAATAGTTGAGCATTTTAATCAAAAAACAGTGTGGATTTATCTGGCGAAAGGAAGATTTGAAATAAATCAATACTGGTTAAAAAATAGAGTGCTATCACCATGCTGCACAAGCAGATAAAAGATTTTTATTTTGAAGGCAGGCTGGGCTGAAATTTCTCCTCAATAATTTTGGCAAAACTATAAACTGCTGACGAAGGAACTTTGACTCCTGTATCTTTTGGCTTTTATAATCTAACGTCCCACCACAGCGGACAAACTATTACCCCATTTGTACCACATCGGGTAAATCATTAGAGGCAACTCTGTAGCATAAATAAACCAGCACCCTTACTGTCAGAAATGCCAAAACAACAACAAATTGCATTTATATAGCGCCTTTCACGTAGTAAAACGTCACAAGTCACAAGATTTGACACCGAGCCACATAAGGAGATATTAAGACAGGTGGCCAAAAGTTTGGTCAAAGAGGTAGGTTTTAAGGAGCGACTTAAAGGAGGAGAGAGAGGTAGAGAAGCGGAGAAGTTTAGGGAGGGAATTCCAGAGCTTAGAGCCTCGGCAGCTGAAGGCACGGCCGCCAGTGGTGGAGCGATGAAAATCGGGGATGCGCAAAAGGCCAGAATTGGAGCAGCGCGGAGATCTCGGAGGGTTGTAGGGCTGGAGGAGGTTACAGAGATAGGGAAGGGGCGAGGGCCATGAAGGGATCTGAACGCAAGGATGAGCATTGAGGCATTGCTGGTACCGGGAGCCAATGTAGTTCAGAGAGCACAGGAGTGATGGATGCACGGGACTTGGTGCGAGTTAGGATACCGGAAGCAGAGTTTTGGATGAAACTCTCTCAAATTGCCGCTGGCATTGCTACTGTCTGTTGGTCTGCCATTTTGATTTGGCTGTTTGTACAGATCTGTAACACATTACCACCCTGGCCAGCCTGGAAACACTTTCCCCCAACACCAGCAAAGCTCCACAGAGCGCAAGAGAAAGTGACGACTCCAATTGGGTAGTAACTGCACGCGTATTGATCTGACGCAGTTGTACTACGGATGCTGAAATTACGCCATGGTATAAATGGGGCACATTCAGCACCAAAGGAATCAGGACATAGTACATAGTACCTGGAAGACCAAAATGGAGTCTGTTGATTAATCTGTCATATCAATGGTTTTTTGTAGTGTACAGGAAAGGGCCGAATATAACACATGGAGAAAGATCTTTTAAAACAATCATTCTTGGGATGTGGGCGTCGCTGGCAAGGCCGATATTTATTGCCCCTCCCTAGTTTCCCTTGAGAAGGTGGTGATGGGCCTTCTTCTTGAACCGCTGCAGTCCGTGTGGTGAAGGTACTCCCACAGCGCTGTTAGGGAGGGAGTTCCAGGATTGTGACGCAGTGATGACTTATCTCTCATCAATTATCCAATCAGCCTCATGCGTCAAGACACATTTATCAGATCTCTCTGCTGGCCAGGACAAGATTAGACCTCTTCCGGAATATTGGTTAAAATGACTGAAGAAGTCAAATTCTGTTGTTATTACATGGAATTCCTGGCTGTCTCCCAGTGTTTTTTGCAATTCCATCCTTTTTTAACATAAAAATCGCGAACCTGTGGCCTTGGTGATTTTCCTCTTTGCCCCTCCCGCTCGCCCCTCCGCCCACTGGATTTCCACAGCCCCCAACAGCTGTGAGTCACTCCTGATCTCGGGTCTTTTCAACAACAGTCACTTTCCGATCTGGTTACTTCACTTCCAGCACCCGGGGCTCTCAACTTGCCTTGTATTTGGATTCGGGACAGCAGTTGAGATAGGATAGCAGTTTTCTGTAGAAATGGCTCGTCAGATATTTTGGATGAGACGTTAAACCGAGGCTCCGTCTGCTCTCTCGGGTGGGCGTAAAAGATCCCACGGCAACATTTGAAGAAGAGCAGGGGGAGTTATCCCCGGTGTCCTAGCCCAACATTTATCCCTCAATCAACATCACTAAAACAGATTATCTGGTCGTTATCTCATTGCTGTTTGTGGGATCTTGCCGTGTGCAAAATTGGATGCCGTTTTACCCTACATTACAACAATGACTACACTTCAAAAGTATAGCGCTTTGGGGCATCCTGGGGTCCTGAAAGGTGCTACGCAAATGCAAGTCTTTTCTTCTTTCAGATGATTCTAATAGTTGGGGAGCCGTTGTTGCTTTTCTCAGTGACGGTGTTTAATGCTCGGACACCCCCTCCCAATAAAGCGGGACCATTGCGAGGCCAGCCAATAGCAAGGGTGGCGCTTTGCTTTACAAAAAAGGCCGACTTAAGCAGGCCTCAATACCTCCAAGGCTGACATGATCTTTTGAACTAATTATGAATGAAGTTAATCAGGATGAGCTTTTTACTAGGACTTCTACAACACGTTCAGTATATGCCCCAAACCACAATCCTGCACACATCACATCATCACAGCCCTTTCTCATTAAACGGGTTAGTTTTTTGAATTTGCTACACAGCCACTTTACATCTCGTTCCAACTCGCCCTCAGCATGTGTGACATTGTAAAGTGTTCATGGGCAAAAAAAAATTCACCCAATTAATTTTTTGTTAAAAAACAATATTTTCCACAAACAAAAAAAATGGCGTTTCTGAGCATTGGGCCGGTCCATAAACCGGATAGGGGGGGGGGGGTTGGGGGGGGGTTTGCGGGTTTGGGCAGAAGTGACTGCGCGGTCACCAAGCCACGGGCCAGCTCATTCAACCGTGCGAGGGGCGGGTTTGAAACCGGGATGCCAAAACCTTTAGTGTTCTTCGGATCTGGAAATTACCAGGAGGAAGGGGGGTATTCCAGGAACAGACGGGTGAGCACATTATCGGGAAAATGTGGGCGTGGGGTCAGAGATTGCGGCTCACGGTATGCAGTGTGTCATGGCTTGCCTGTAATGAAATACTTGTGTTTATAAAGTACCAGATCATATTGGGGAAACATCTCAAAGTGTTTTTGGAACAGCGAGACTGCTACAAGGCTACACTAGCATGACAGAGAAGCATTTTGCATCTGGTCATTTCCCCTGAATGGCACAGAATTAAGGGGCACAGGTGTTCTGTGCTGGTCGCTGGCCAGGGACAGACGGGGCTCTACATCTCACCACTATCAGAAAGGCGGATGAGTTTTAATGTTACCGAAGAGGCAATGGACCACTCAGGAACGCCTGAAACCTGGCTTCACCTTGCTTGCAGTTATACTGCAGTGGGTGTGAAGTTGAAGCGAAAAGAAAAACTTACGCCTTTCATTACCTCAGGATGTCCCAGAGCATTTTACAACCAATGAGGTATTTCTGAAGTGTAGTCACTGTTGTAATGTAGGAAACGCGGCCGCTAGTTTGCGCACAGCAAGCTCCCACAAACAGCAATGTGATAATGACCGGATAATCTGTTTTTGTGATGTTGATTGAAGGATAAATATTGGCCCCAGGACACCGGGGAGAACTCCCCTACTTTTCTGCAAAATAGTGGTATGGGATCTCTTACATTCACCTGAGAGGGCAGACGGGGCCTCGGTTTAACGTCTCATCAGAAAGATGGCACCTCCGACAGTGCAGCACTCCTTCAGTACTGGCACTGGGAGTTTTGTGCTCAAGTCTCTGGAGTGGGGACTTGAACCCAAAACCTTCTGACTCAGAGGTGAGAGTGCTGCCCACTGAGCCACAGCTGACACTATAAGTGACTGTGAGACTACCCCCTATGGGGGTGGAGGGGGGGGGCAGCGGGGGGTTGTTGCGCACAACTTGCCAATATTCGCTTTGAGTGACTGGAATTTATACCATGGTTTACTTGAGGTGCCAAGCCCCAACTGTTTCACAAGGACATAAAATGACTGTAAATGATTTTTATCCAAACAATTTGGCTCCGATTTTAACTGGCCCTGCCTGGGGGAGGGGTAGTTAAAATAAGTTGAGGCACTGATTCCCGCAAGCGCATTCCCCTGTTGCTGCAGTGTCAGCGGAGCCGATTCAGTGCAATACCTTCAAGTATTTACCCAATTCCCTTTTGAATGTTACTATTGGAGAAATTGGCTTCAAACACTGGAGGCCGATCGGTGAGATAAAACTCCTGTTAGGAATGGCGGGGCAGCAACTTCTTGCATTGAACTTCAAGGTGTTGGAGATTCAGGAATTTTATATTGCAAACTGAAAGGTGAAAGCCCTCCCGCAACCTATGCTTGCTTACATGTTATGCCATGGCGTTAATCTTGCTCTCCGGACTAGGCCACAGTTTGGTTGTTTGTTTTCTCTGCTCGCTGGCTAGTCTGGAGCCCCGACTGAAATAAAGGAAGCTCCTCCATGATACAGTAGCCCCCCCTGGACCTGAGCACGTAATCCAGTACAGCACTCAGGGCCTGCTCCTTGATCCATCGGCCAAGTCCTCACATTGAGGCATTAAACCAAGGTCCACAGGTGGATGTTAAAGATCCAATGGCACTAGTTGAGGATGAGCAGGGAGTTCTCCTCTTGCCCCTGGCTCCCTCACCAACACCAGCAAAAACAGATTAGCAGTTTCTTTCGTCTCATTGCTGAGTGTAGGATCTGTTGGGTGCCAGTCCCCTGTCTTCACTGATTTAACAACTGGGTTTCCATCTTCCACAGTGACAGCCCAGTGCTCGCCCAGCCCCCAACTTCGGGTTAGCGTTCTCCAAGGCGGCCTTCGAGACACACGACAACGCAAAATCGTCGAGCAGAAACTGATAGCCAAGTTCCGCACCCATGAGGACGGCCTCAACCGGGATCTTGGGTTCATGTCACGCTACACATAACCCCACCTGACATAGAGTCATCCAGACTCGAGTCGTCGTTGGCTTGTTCTCTCTACACAGATGCGGCCGGACCTGCTGTGATTTCCAGCAAAAAAAGTTTTTTGTTTTCCATCCAGACCCCAGCATCTGCCACATTGACCCCTTGTGACCCCACCTCATTGTCTTTGATGTAATGTTTTCCTGACTGACCTGTTTGGACACCATCCACACCTTTGATTGCTGTGATTGTCTCTCTGCCGAGGTGTGATAAAGGGCAGTTGGAAAGATTAACTGTAATCATCTGGCAGTGTTCACTGGCTATATATGCTGTGCCGATATGCATCTCTTCACTTCACCTGACGAAGGAGCAGCGCTCCGAAAGCTTGTGATTTCAAATAAAGCTGTTGGACTACAACCTGGTGTTGTGCGACTTCTCACATTTGAAAGTAAAAGGGTGAGAACACGTGGAGGTCACAGACCCTGAACAGGAGGTAAAGAACTGGGTGATTTGAAAGCCCATTTTATCTCTCTGTGAGAGGAAGCCCTCGTCTCCACTGGGTTCTCACAATTTGAGAGAATGCCATTCCACTGTTCAAGGTTGTTGTGGTGCGTGGTCACGGCAACTCTCAGTTCCCCTTCCTGCTCAGCGCTACTTTGACCCACATCCTTTACACATACAGCATGCTTATGGCGGGCAACCATTTATACTGGGCAATTAACGCTCACCATTTGCCATCAGCACAGAAATCAATTTCTGCAGTAGTAACATTCAAAAGGGAATTGGATAAATACTTGAAGGGGAAAAACAATCCAGGGCTATGGGGAAAGAGCAGGGGGGGAGTGGGACTAATTGGAGAGCTCTACCAAAGAGCCGGCACAGGCACGATGGGCCGAATGGCCTCCTTCTGTGCTGTAAGATTCTAATTACAAAGGCACCCCTTACAACAGATTATGCGCGCCTCATACTTCGGGCAATTCAGTAAACTCTTCGCACCTTCATTGCCGATGGGGAGCGTTTGAAATCCTGGAAAGTATCCCGCCATTTAAGCGGCAAAGTGAATTAATCAAGACAAAGAAAACTGTTGGCAACTCATTTTGCAATAAAAGAAGTTAAAGGGCGAAGGGCAGCGGCGGTTTCTGCCTACGAGCTGCCCGGTCAATCTCAAAGTTCCCAAACCACTGCCACCGCAATTGTGAGTGAATGAGTTTCAAAAATTAACCCTTGATCAGGAGGCGGTGACTCAACTGCATTAAAATCAACTTAAGTGTCAGCACCGTTCTGGGTAACTTTTAACGACACGGAGGATTTGGAGCGTAGGGTTTGTTGCAGCCTGTGATGGTTTTACTGCCCAACGCTTATAGCGGTCGCATCGCGTTAACACCAAGACGCTCGCTATAAACGGTGCGGACTGTGGGAGCTGAAACTGTTCAAACTGGACCTACTCGTAACACAAGAATGTGGAGCATGATATATTTTTTTAAATTCGTTTATGGGATGTGGGCGTCACTGGCAAGGCCAGCATTTATTGCCCATCCCTAATTGCCCTTGAGAAGGTGGTGGTGAGCCGCCTTCTTCAACCGCTGCAGTCCGTGTGGTGAAGGTGCTCTCACGGTGCTGTTAGGGAGGGAGTTTCAGGATTTTGACCCAGCGACGATGAAGGATCGGCGATATATTTCCAAGTCAGGATGGTGTGTGACTTGGAGGGGAACTTGGAGGTGGTGGTGTTCCCACGTGCCTGCTGCCCTTGTCCTTCTAGGTGGAAGAGGTCGCGGGTTTGGGAGGTGCTGCCGAAATAGACACCCAAAGCGGGGCAACTGTGGATAGGATTGCGGGTCGTTCTGGAAGACGCATCGAGAAGAGGCCAATTAAAGCTTTTCGTATTCGGTGGCGTGCAACTGAGTAACTAAATGCATCTCGGTCTACGAAATTTGACACAAAGGAACTGTGCTAAATTCCTGCGCGTTTGTGGGAAGTGACCTGAGGGCTTTTAAAACCAATCTGTAAATGATTTCAGATGTAACACATCAGCTCAGTAATTCAAAAGCACAGAAGAGTGCGAGCGTGTCAGCCATCTTTCAGCAGCTGCTGGTTAGTGATGCACTGCTGGTAGACCCGAGCCATTCGCAACTCCCGGCCGCCCCCCCCCCCTCCGCTCTAGCCAGGGAGGGCAGAGCTTTGGGCGCACGGGCAAGGGGCAAAGTTGGTGAGGCAGCCCGCGGGACACTGACAGTCGATTCTTTCAGGTCCGCTTCAGACCGGCTGCAATTAAAGTGCAGCGGATGAGTAGCAGAAGCCATGGGTTGTTACCAGGAGGGTGTGAGGAGAGAGCTTTGAGGATATGTCTTTAATCAGAGGGTTGTTGGAGCACGGAAGGCTTTGTCATAGAGAATAGTTGAGGCAGAGACCATTGCATCTTTTCAAGGAAAATCGGATAAACATTTGAAGCCGAGGAAGATGCTGGGTTGGGGGGGGGGTCGGGGGGTGGGGGGGAGGGGTGGTGTGGAGCCTGGGGGCAACAGGATTCGTTTTGGATTGTTTTAGCAAAGAGCCGGCACAGACACGATGGCTCGAATGGCCTCCTTCTGTGCTGTAAACTTCTATGGATACTACCTCCTGTCTCTTCCCTATATGCGATTCAGACAACTTCACACCCACGTTACCCTACATAGTTCGCGTCAATGTGCTATCGATGCAAAATGTGTCGCATAACTGGGCTATAAATCTTTCGGTGGCCCATGGCTTCAAGCCCTGTGCTCATTTGCTAACACCCTTTCTTGAGTGAACGAGGAATCGGATTCACGATCGATGATGCCCGTGGGTAGATGGAGACCGTGATGACAGTCTCACCTCAAAGACATCTCCTTTAACTGAGAGCACCGTTGCACAGCAGGTACAGAATCGAACTGTCGAGGAGCCAAGAGACAAAAGAGTGAGAAGCAGAACAAGGCAGTCGGGCCTGCGTACTGCCACATCTGCTGATTGGAAGTGGTTTGGTTTGGGATGTGCGGAAGCTTAAATGTAGCGTTGGCCATCAAACTAAAAGCTGCAGCTTCCTCTTTTGGAGACTGATGCTTGTGGAGTGCGATTCACGGGCCGCACTGCCGTGAAAGCAGTGGATACTCACGGGAAGGCACTTTGGAGCTGAGAAGTAAGTAAAATTGTCTCTAAAGTTGTGGGGCAGCCCATTTTGGCATCAACGTTGCCTTTGACTCCAGTCCTTCCTGTGGGGTGTTTAGTGAAGGGACAGTTGGAGTTAAAGACTGCAGTGAATGTCGAATTGTGTAAATAGCTGGGATGAGATGAGCCAGATAACCTGTTTTAGTGATGTTGGTTGAGGGATAAAGATTGACCAGTTCACCGGGAGAACTCCGAGCTCCAGCTCTCACTCAGCGATGAAGCATTTCCATGTATGAAAGAAAGAGCATTTATATAGCGCCTTTCACGACCACTAGACATCTCAAAGCACTTTACAGCCAATGATGTACTGTTGGAGTGTTGTAATGTGGGAAACGCAGCAGCCAATTTGCACACAGCAAGGTCAGGTCCCTGGAGTGGGACTTTGAACCTACAACCTTCTGACTCAGAGGCGAGTGTGCCTGCCCACTGAGCCTGAGCTGACACTGTATGCATGAAAGCCCACACATAAGTAGAACCCTGCTCATAGAAAGTTTTAATTTAAGAGACAGCTGGCAGTAGCCTCCGCTTTGTCCTAGCCCTGAGAATTAAGCTTAAAGACAGTGTCCGTGTAATCCAATAGATTCCTCTACCCCCACCCACCCCCAAGCACTTTTAAACGTGGCGTCACACCGGGCTGGGGTTCTGTTGCAACAGCTGAATAGCCGAGCGATGAGAGACCAGCTACTGGAGATAGTCTCGCATCTCCTGGTCTTAGTGCTCTCACAGGTCAGATCGCAAGCCAAGTTATACTGGTAGCCGTGGCTCAGTGGGTAGCACTCTCACCTCTGAGTCAGAAGGTTGTGGGTTTAAGTCCAACTCCAGGGACCTGAGCACAAAAAAATCTAGCCTGACTGCTCGCAGTGCTGAGGGAGTGCTGCACTGTTGGAGGTGCCGTCTTTCAAATGTGACATTAAACCGAGGCCCCGTCTGCCCTCTCAGGTGGACGTAAAAGATCCCATGGGCACTATTTTGAAGACGAGCAGGGGAGTTCTTCCTGGGCCAATATTTATCCCTCAACCAACACCTAAAGACAGATGATCTGGTCATGATCACGTTCCTGTTTGTGGGACCTTGCTGTGTTCACAACACCGACTACACTTCAAAAAGTACTTCATTGGTTGTAAAGCACTTTGGAACGTGCTGAGATTGTGAAAGGTTCTGTGTAAAACCTTTCTTCCTTTTACTGCACATGGAGACACAAATCCAAAACCACTTCTCATCAGCAGATGTAGTAATACAACAAGCCTGTCCATCTTAATCTACTTCTAAGGCTTTAAATGCAAGTCTTTGTTTTTTTCTCTCTCAGTTCTCAGATTATCTGATGATTGTCACATTGCCTTAATAATTCTGTTAAACATTGCCAGCTTCCTCCCTTCCCTCCCGTATGTGTGTGACTCATGGGCCATAGGTCCTGCCCATCTTCTGGTACCTCATCTAAGTGGCCATTTTTTCACGCACGAGCCTCGACAAGTGAGCCTCGGTCGGCTATTCTGCGCCTCACGGTCACATCTGCAGGTTTCAGTTGGATTGTAACCAGGAGTCCGAACTCTGGCTGATTTGCCGTGTCGAGCCCAGGCATGCTGATTTAGGTTAGCAGCTGGGATCAGCGAGCTCAGCACAGACCAGAGATCAAACGTGGGAGCTTCCTGACCTGTCCCGTTGTGTGCAGTTTTAAAAATATATATTATAAAAAGACACGGCCTCCTTTTTTTGTTGTTGTGCTGCGCAGGTCATTTCTAATCACTCAAACTCAACGCATAGACTCTAACCTCCTGCCCCATCGCTCAAAGATCCCACTGTTAAATCACAAAGAGTACAGCTAGTCTTCTGTTTACAGAGTCCCACTCACTGCTTATGTAGCAACAGGAAACTAAAATAAAAAGACAACAGTACTAAAGTTCTGTACGTTGGTCTTTGAAAGCCAAAAACAAAAGCGAGGGACTGTTCCTTTAAAAAGGTCCAACTAAACCCAACATTATAATAACATAACCCAACCTCCTGGAACAGACTTCCAGTAGCCACATATGCGAATGCCTTTATAGTGACAGGAGACGCACCATGTTTACTGGTGCTCCCTGAAGTGTGTGCTGCGTACACCGTGAGGCAATTCGCTGGAGTTAAAACACTTTCTCACTCCACTTCGGAGTTACTTAATAGACGAACTACTGTCAAGGGATAGAGACAGACAGAGAGAGAGAGAGAGAGAGAGAGAAACGCGCAAAGACTTCACATTAACTGACTTCAGAAAAGTTCTGCATGTTGATTTATCCTTTTTCTATTTTTCCACTTTGATGTATAACTTGGCTGCGTTCATTACAATTTCCCTTTGGGAAACCGGGTTAATCAGAACATTGCGTCTCTCTCTATCCGCTAGAAAGTACACACATCACAAGTCCTTTCCTGCAGCTGTATAATAAACCTATTTTTGTTTAAAAAGCACAGGCTTTGCAGAGAGGCTGCTTTCCACCAACCACCCCACCAACCACCCCAAAATCTCTTCCCCTTTCTCACCTGGCAGCAGGGTAAAGATCCACACAACAGGGAGACTTCTGTACAGATCCATGTGTGTAGGAATGCTCAAGGTCCAAATTGCTGAATCCAGTGGTGCTGCTCTGTCACCGACCTATATTTGATTAGGCTTTATTCTCTCTCTCTCTCTCTCTCTCTCAGCCACTGTCACTGTGGGAGGTAGGAGGGCTTTTGTAGGAGGGCTGCTAGGAGTAGGAGGTCTAAGAGGCTGCAAGAAGGTTTGTAGATCAGGGAACGTATTTCCTCCCCTTGCCCCTGGTCCCTCACATCCAGCACGAGCTCAGTATCTGCCTGCACTTGAAACAGCAGCAGCCAGTGGCTGGAATTATGAGGGAATGAATCGAGTACTTATTGCCAGCCTGCTTGTGATGTCAATGAAATGGAGAGGAGGGGAAACCAGACACTGGCTGCGCGCAAACCCTCAGAAGGCATTAGCTTTGCTCTGTCCACGTAACCTCACTGTCACTCTTTAGCATTACTGCTTGGGGGAAATCATTGAAGCAGGGAGGAAGTAATTAACAGCGACCATAGAAAGTTAAAGGCGCACAGTCTCCGATGCCAACGCATTACCTTTAATATAACTGACAAAAATGCACCGAAGAAAGTTTTAGCAGAATTCCTTTCAAAAAATGTTCAGTAAAAATGACAATCAGCGCTGTTCTCATCCAGATACTTAAAGTAAATTCCTATTTTAATGCAGGCGGGACACGCAGAAAGAAATTTGGTGCAATCACGTTAAGTATTCACACTGGAACAATGCGGAGTTTATTTTCTATCCCCATTCAAAGCCCAAATTTTAAGTTTCTTTTAGATACCTCTGAAACCATGCGCCGTTCTCCCTTACCCAGTGCGAGATAACTGACCCTGACCCAAGCATTGACCCCTCAAGTTGAGACCGGCCGAGGCCTACATGCCCCCCCTGCTTCTCCCCTCCTTTCTGTGGGGAATCACCTCAGCCTTACTTGGTGCTTCTGGCAGACAGGCCAGGCCCAGGCCCAGACTGGCACGGGTTGTGCGGAGATTTGTGGGGCGAGATTGTATTTTACCAACCTGCTCTCTCGATGGGATACTTATTTTTTGGTGAATTTTGCATCAGGGTGAGGGGTGTCAGTGACGGGACCGTTTATTGCCCCCAGTATCAGGTACAGGACAGGTCAGGTGCAGACTAAAGCTCCCCCTCCTCTGCCCCAACAATGTTTCTTAACTCCAATTTCTAAAAGAAGGAAATCCTTGCATTTCTATAGCGCCTTTCACAACCTCAGGATGCCCCAAAACGTTTTACAACCAATTAAGCACGTTTGACGTGTAGTCACTGTTGTAATGTAGGAAACGCGGTGATAATGGCCAGATAACCTGTTTTAGTGATGTTGGTTGAAGAATAAATATTGGCCCAGGACAGAGAATTCTCCTGCTCTTCTTCGAAATAGTGCCATGGGACCTTTTATGTCATAGAAGAGTCAGCCATGGTTCAGTGGGTAGCACTCTTGTCTCTGAGTCAGAAGGTTGTGGGTTCAAGTCCCCACTTCACAGATTAGAGCACAAAATCTAGGTTGACACTCCCAGTGCAGTACTGAGGGAGTGCTGCACTGCCAGAGGTGCTGTCTTTCGGATGAGATGCTAAACCGAGGCCCCGTCTGCTCTCTCAGGTGAAACATAAGAGATCCCACGGCACTATTTCAAAGAAGAGCAGGGGGAGTCCTCCCTGGTGCCCTGGGGCCAATATTTATCCCTCAACCCACATCACTGAAACAGATTATCTGGTCATTATCACATTGCTGTTTGTGGGACCTTGCTACACTACCACAGTGACTACATTTCAAAATTGGCTGTAAAGTGCTTTGGGACGTCCTGAGGTTATGAAAGGTGCTATACAGATGGAAGTTAATCTTTGTTTCTTTAAAAGCCCTCTTAAGACCCATCTTTCCAACTAGGCGTTCGGTTACTTCTCTTAACTCTCCCACTTGGCGTAAGTTCCTTCCACCCACCACCCCCATCAGTGAAGCACTTTGGGACATTTTTGATATTAAAGGCACTATATAAATACAAGCTGTTGTTGTAGTCCCGTGTGTGGAGATAGCAGTCTTATTAAACTCGAAGTTGCCACCACTGTTTTGATTATTCTATAAAATCTAACTAGAGGGTTTGAATTAAACTACTTGCTTCTTCCGCCCCAGTGCTGTGCAAGTTACTATAAAATAATTTTATTTGCTTTGTGTTTGAGAATATTTATCTGTTTTAATAAACCATCTCATGAAATAAA
Source organism: Squalus acanthias (assembly GCA_030390025.1). NCBI lineage: Eukaryota > Metazoa > Chordata > Chondrichthyes > Squaliformes > Squalidae > Squalus > Squalus acanthias. The sequence goes on along the minus strand of CM059446.1, from coordinate 55,764,272 downwards.
ACTTGCATCTGGTGTCCTTTGCTCACAGTCCAATGGCAGGCCAGGCCCATCGTTTCCCAGCTATTAACTTTATAACACTATTCACGGAGGCATCAGCACTCACTGCAGTCTCTAACTCCAAATGTCCCTAACATGCGTGTGGGCTTTCATGCTAGCGTGGAACTGCTTCAATCTCTGGGCTGAGTGAGGCCTGGAGCTAGGAGTTGACCTGGTCAATATTTAATCGCTCAACCAACATCACTAAAACAATTCTCCGATTACCTGGGCTCATCCTTTCCCAGCTTGATAACACGATTCGTTGAGGCATCGGCATTCTTACCGCAGTCTCTAAACTCCAACCTTCCATTCACCAAACACCCCACAGGAAGGACTGGAGTCAGAGGCAACGCTGGCTCCAGAATGGGCTGCCCCACAAATTTAGAGACAATTCTAATTACTTCTCAGCTCCAAAGTGTCTTCCCGTGAGTATCCACTGATTTCACTGCAATGATAGCAACCCAAGAGTTTGAGAGAAAGAACAATTCATTTACAAAGCGCCTTTTCACCCACCTCAGAACTGCACTTCACATAAAATGTTTAATTCGCCAATCCCGTGCCCTTGCTGCACGTGAAGGTTGCATAATTGGCTTCACCATTTCGTAGCCGTATCTCCACCAACAGCTTCCTATCGAGCACAGGTTTCTACCGGGACTGTGGACGGATGAATCTACCATAAGGAATGACCTTGAAGTTCAGTAGCTGTTACCATCTAATACCCTCTTTATATTGCAATTTTGCAACATATTTTGGTCGTAGCATGGGGGCCAGATTCAGTGACACAAGGCCAATGACTGAAACCGCAGCTAGTTCCATATTCTGGCGTCTTCTGCCTCTGTAAGCGCAGTGGCGGGAGGGTCTTGTGGTGGAGCAGCATCGTCCCATTTCCCTCTCTACCAGGAGCCCACCTCGCCTGGGTATGTAGCCCTGACCCAGGAAGATGGGACAGAGTTGCGACAGGTTTGGAGGGGGGAGGGGGAAGTACTGTGCCAAACGGCTGCCTCCGGCTTCCAAAGTGGGAAATCCTACCCATGATGTCATCACTCAGATAGGGGTGGTGCTCCTGAGAGAAGGAGTAGAGCCCGGGGACATCACAGCACCTGGCATACAGTGCACATTTAACATGACATCCCTGCACCCCCAGTGGCTCCACTTGCACATGCATTGCCTGCTGAACCATACCATCCCGAAACCGTGACTCGGTGGGTGGCACACTCGCCTCTGAGTCAGAAGGTTGTGGATTCAAGTCCCCACTCCAGAGACTCGAGCACAAAACCTAGGCTGACACTGTCGGAAGTGTCATCTTTCGGATGAGACGTTAAACTGAGTCTGCCCTCTCAGGTGGACGTAAAAGATCCCATGGCACCATTCGAAGAAGAGCAGGGGGAGTTCTCCCCAGTGTCCCGGGGCCAATATTTATCCCTCAATCAACATCACTAAAACAGATTATCTGGTGATTGTCACATTGCTGTTTGTGGGAGCTTGCTGTGTGCAAATTGACTGCCGCGTTTCCTACAACAGTGACTACACTTCAAAAAAAAGTACATCATTGGCTGTAAAGCGCTTTGGGACGTCCTGGGGTTGTGAAAGGCGCTATATAAACACAAGTTATTTCTTTTACCAACCTGGAATGGCCCAGCCTCAATCCCCAACCTGTGCTGTGTTAACCCAGGACGGCAGTAGGGGTGTTAGACTGGGTCCTGGGGCTGAGGGCGGGGGGGGGGCCGGAAATGAGTCAGAGTTCCTACTCTCAATTACTGGCCGGGACAGGCCAGGAGCAGACTTGGCTGTGATAGCCTTCCTCCCATAGCGGATTAGCTGCCCCACACTCAGCTGTCTGAATACACAGCCGAAGAAAGGCTGCTTCGGTGAGATACTAGGGGATATTCTCATTTGGAAGAGCGCATTAATTCACCCGCAAGCTCGTAGAACAGTGCAAATTCAAGCACACCCTTAAAAGCTTGCTGAATGAGACACTACCACTTTTCCCCAACCACTTTGCCAGTGTAATAAAATCCTTGCTACCTCCTCAGCAAATGAGATTAACTCCCTTTTGTGAAGAAAAGTGAAAAAATGTCAATCTCCATCTCTCTTCATTAATGCATTGAATTCACACCTAACTGAAAGGCTACAAATCAAATTCAGCGAAACATCACCCTTTACTCATCTGTAAAGATATAACTGTTGTTTCTTGCCCCTTGAATTTTCTGCTCTCTTCTGAAGGCCCTGACTCTTGCTGGGGGTACAGATCCATGGTGGGGCAGCTGTCCACTGGCACCTTGGCTAAGCGGCCGTTCTTCGTGTGCAAGTTTTGACATCGAGAGCCGGCAGGCCATTTGATTGTTGAAGGCCACCATAGCCGAGCTCGCTCCTGTCCCTAACTCGACAGCCACCCGTGCACTTTCCAGCGGGGGTCACCGGCAGGGGTCAAGGATCAGGAACGCTGACCGATTGTACCCTGCACTCTGAGTCAGAAACCTGTGGGTTCCAGTCTCACTCCAGAGACTTGACCGCATAATCCAGGCTGACACTCCAGTGCATTGCTGAGGGAGTGCTGCACTGTCGGAGGTGCCATCTTTCGGATGAGATGTTAAACTGAGGCCCCATCTGCTCTCTCAGGTGGATGTAAAAGATCCCATGGCACTATTTCAAAGAAGAGCAGGGGAGTTCTCCCCAGTGTCCAGGTCAATATTTATCCCTCAACCAATATCACTAAAACAGATTATCTGATCATTATCACAGTGCTGTTTATGGGACCTTGCTGTGCACAAATTTGCTGCCGCGTTTCCTACATTACGTAAGGACATAAGAAATAGGAGCAGAAATGGGTCATGTGGCCCCTCGAGCCTGCTCCGTCATTCAATAAGATCATGGCTGATCTTCTACCTCAACTCCACTTTCTGGTATTCAGGTATTCTGCAGCAAGTGTCTCACCTCCTGACTCCCCAAAGCCTTTCCACCATCTACAAGACACAAGTAAGGAGTGTGGTGGAATAGTCTCCACTTGCCTGGATCAGCGCAGCTCCAACAACACTCAAGAAGCTCTACACCATCCAGGACAAAGCAGCTCGCTTGTTTGGCACCCCATCCACCACCTTAAACATTCACTCCCTCCACCACCGGCGCACCGTGGCTGCAGTGTGTACCATCTACAAGATGCACTGCAGCAACTCGCCAAGGCTTCTTCAGCAGCACCTCCCAAACCCGCGACCTCGTCCACCTAGAAGGACGAGGGCAGCAGGCGCATGGGAAGACCACCACCTCCAAGTTCCCCTCCAAGTCGCACACCATCCTGACTTGGAAGTATATCAGCCGTTCCTTCATCGTCGCTGGGTCAAAATCCTGGAACTCCCTCCCTAACAGCACTGTGGGAGTACCTTCACCACACGGACTGTAGCGGTTCAAGAAGGCGGCTCACCACCACCTTCTCAAGGGCAATTAGGGATGGGCAATAAATGCTGGCCTTGCCAGTGACACCCACATCCCATAAACGAATAAAAAAAAAGCCCTCTAAGAATTTCATACGCTTCAATGAGGTCACCTCTCATTCTTCTAAACTCCCGAGAATATAAGCCCATTCCACTCAATTACAACAGTGAATACACTTCAAATGTACTTCATTGGCTATAAACGCTTTGGGTCGTCCTGAGGTTGTGAAAGGCGCTACAGAAATGAAGTTTTACTTTGTGACTCTCCTCAGTAGCCGAGGGGCACGGAGGTCAACTGTAGCGCCCCCTAGTGCTGCTGCTAGCAATAGTTTAAAACTAAAACTAAAAGCAGACAACTGCGTCTATGGGTCAATTTGTACTTAATATCAAACCAGTCACTGCTCCCAGTTAAACAATTGAGCATTTGGAAATGATACAGACTCTGTCACCATCTGTAACACTCGATGTGCAAGTATTTTTGTTGGCATGGTTCGGACCGAAATACAGTTAAACCTTTTCTGGTCAATGTGCACTCTCTTACTCAAACTGTGACAGTAATTAGACAGGACAAAGACGAAAACAATTATGAAAAAGATGAAAGCAGCAAAATACAACAGACACATTGCTAAAAAGGCATTAGCAAAAGCTAGAAAAGAACAGCTGGTCCTAATCCAAGACGTTTATGGAATATTCTGGTACATTCAGCAGAATCCAACTTATTGGGTAGGGCAAAGGAATGTTTCACTTTCCATTACTGGAAGGGCAATTTTGGGGAATGTACTAATAAAGTAAGATGCTTATAATGTTTACAGGATGTTTACGCATCACAGAGGACTGCTGTGGGACGGTTAGCTGCACACTAAAGCTCGCTCCACTCTCCGAACAGAGATTCACATGGCGGCAGGACATATCAGGAATGTGGGGGTGAAGGGCAGTGCTCCCCAACTTGTGATCGCCGAATCACAGAATCGTACAGCACAGATGGAGGCCACTCGGCCCACCGTGCTTGTGTCGGCTCTTTGAAAGAGATATCCAATTAGTCCCGCTCTCCCTGCTCTTTCTCCCCCATGGCCCCTGGAAAAAAAAAGTCCTTTTCAGGTACATATCCAGCCATGATCTGCACGACCTTCCAAAGAATGCAAAACCGTGTGGGCCACGCACTGACGCTCGTGGTGAATTCTCAATGAGCGCTCCTATCGTTCTCGGCTGTGCCCCAGCAACGCTAGCTCCTAAAGTTTAATCCTAATGTATCTGAACCCCAACCTCAGAAGAGCAGGTGTGCTGGTCAATACTTATCCTTCAACCAGCTTCATTAATACAGATTATCTGGCCACTTGTGGGATCTTGCTGTGTGCAAATTGGTTGCCCCGTTTCCTACATCGCAACAGTGGCTACACTTCAAATGTACTTCATTGACCTGGGATGTCCTCAGATCGTGAAAGACGCTATATAAATGCAAGTCTTTCTTTTTTCTTCTAACACCCCTACTGTACCAGTGAGGTATTTCAGTTCCCTCTCTGGCACACGCTGGGCACAACGGCCTCACACCAGCACTCGCCGGTTTTTGAGTTGTGCCAGCTTTTGCTCACAAAGGTCCTGAACTCCTCGGCCTGCCTCGTTGGTCTCCTGAGGTCACCACAGAATGTGGGGGTTCAGTTCTTGGCACCACGTCTCAGGAAGGACATACTGGCCTTGGAGGGGGTCCAGCGTAGATTCTGCAGAATGATACCGTGGCTAAAAGGATTAAATTATGTGGACAGATTCCATAAACTTGGGTTCCCTTGAGTTTAGAAGGTTGAGGGGTGATCTAAGCAAAGTGTTTAAAATGATAAACGGATTCAGTAGGGTAGATAAAGAAAAACTAGTTGCCCTGGTGCGGGAATCCAGAACAAGGGGCAGAATCTTAAAATTACAGCTCAGCCATTTAACAGTGAAATCAGGAAACATTTTTTCACACAAAGGGTAGTGAAATCTGGAACTCTCTCCCCCAAAAGGCTGTGGATGCTGAGGATCAATTGGAGCTTTCAAGACTGAGATTAATAGATTTTTGTTAGGTAAGGGTATCAAGGGATAGGGACCAAATGGAGTTGAGGTACAGATCAGCCATGATCTGATTGAATGCCGGAACAGGCTCGAAGTGCTGAATTGCCTCCTCCTGTTCCTATGAACTCCCCCTAAACAATATTTCCCTTCCTCTCCTAAAGACAGTGAGGTCTGCTGAGTAGAGTTCCATGGGCAATAGCAGGTAACTGTCCGACATAACTAAGACCGCCTATTTCCACCTCCGTAACAGCGCCCGTCTCTGCCCCTGCCTCAGCTCATCTGCTGCTGAAACCCTCATCCATGCCTTTGTTACCTCTAGACTTGACTATTCCAACGCACTCCTGGCCGGCCTCCCACGATCTACCCTCCTTAAGCTTGAGGTAATCCAAAACTCTGTTGCCCGTGTCCTAACTCGCACCAAGTCCTGTTCGCCCATCACCCCCTGTGCTCGCTGACTTACACTGGCACCCGGTTAAGCAACGCCTCGATTTCAAAATTCTCATCCTTGTTTTCAAATCCCTCCATGGCCTCACCCCTCCCTAGCTCTGTAATCTCCTACAGCCCCACAACCCCCCGGGATCTCTGCGCTCTTCTAATTCTGCCCTCTTGAGCATCCCTGATTTTAATCGCTCAACCATTGGCAGCCGTGCCTTCAGCTGCCTGGGCCCTAAGCTCTAGAATTCCCTCCCTAAACCTCTCCGCCTCTTTTTCATCATTTAAGACGCTCCTTAAAACCTACCTCTTTGACCAAGCTTTTGGTCACCTGCCCTAATATCTCCTTATGTGGCTCGGTGTCAAATTATGTTTTATAACGCTCCTGTGAAGGGTCTTGGGATGTTTTACTACGTTAAAGGCGCTATATAAATACAAGTTGTTGTTGTTGGCCTGTCTCAGTGAATGGTCTACTCCTGGTGCTACCTGTCCCTATGCTCCCGCTCTGGTTCGTGATCAGGCCGCAGATTTGTAAACTGGAACTACTGCAGAAAACTTTCGAATGCAAAGTAGGAATTGTTCTTGGGCATATAATAATAATTGATGTAAAGAAAAAAAATATATACATATACAGCTTCCTCAACCTAATGAGCTTAAATATGTAGGAAATTACTTAAACATGGTAGGGGATAACTGAGGGCAGATTGTTGGTCACTAATCACAGTTAGAACTTGAGTATATTCAAATTCCTTTCAGTGATTAAGTACACTTTTTATATGCTTGTTCTCCAAATAATACCACATTAGGATTCATGGCTGTCAGGGGAATGTGTGACTATTAAAGCAGACAGCAGCAAAACGCGTACCAAATGTCAGCATTTATTCACTGCCACAGGGAGTGGTTGAGACGACTAGCATAGATGCATTTAAGGGGATGCTGGAATAACGCAGGCGGGAGAAGGGAACAGAAGGATACGCTGATAGAGTTGGACGAAATGGGGTGGGAGGAGGCTGGTGTGGAGCATAAACGCCGGTATAGGCACGTTGGGCCGAATGGCCTGTTTCTGCGCTGTACATTCTATGCAATTTTATCTAATTTCACTCCAACCATCAGTGGGGTTTTTTTTTTTAATTGAGTTGTGTGTGTCTCCTTGCCCGGTGTTTTACTGAAACAAAAAAGCTCCACCCGATTTAAACTTACCGCCCTGCCTGGCCGCTCCACGCAGGCTGCTCCGGAAGGTTCAAAACGTTCTGTTGCAAAGTGCGGATGAGCGATCAGCTGACTCCCCAGCTGGCTTGTGACGATGCGACACCTGGCGCCGTGTCAGGACTTCAAACCTTCAGTGAGTGATTGACTGAGCCGGTAAATTGCACGGGAGAGACTCGGTGATGTAAAAATGTACAAACAGGAGATATGCAACAGAAATTAAAGTAAAATCATAGAATAGAATCATAGAATGGTTACAGCACAGTAGGAGGCCATTCGGCCCGTCGAGCCCGTGCCGGCTCTCTGCAAGGGCACTTCAGCCAGTCCCACTCCCCCGCCCTTTCCCCGTAGCCCTGCAAATTTTTTCGCCTCAGGTATTTATCCAATTCCCTGTTGAAAGCCAAATACAGTGGAGAGAGTGAGGTAAAATACTGTGGTGAGAGGGAGGCAGATATCTGTTACCCTTCTGGGAAAAAATATTTTTCTCTTCAGAAAGGTAGTACAGGTAGAACGTCCCGAATCCGGCAACCTCGGGATCGAGGCCGAGCCGGTTTTCGAGATTTTCCGGACTTCGGAACGTGTTTCTGATGTCCGAAGTCCGGAAACGCCCGAGCCCAGGTTGCGATATTTCCAGACTTCGGACATCAGAAACACATGCCGAGTCCGGGAATGCCTGGTTCCGGTTTTGGTAAGCCTCCCTCAGGGTGTCCGGATTCCGGAAGATTTTACGGATTCCGGACCCCTGCCACCAATCGTCCCGGAGTCCGGAACTCCGGATTTGGGACGCTCAACCTGTATTACATTACACTCCAAAATGCTGGAAAAATTGTAGAGTGTAAAAATTTCCTCAGGGGAGAGGGGAGTTAGGGTCCCACACACCTCCAGAAAGGAAATGTCGTGCCTTTTTAAAAATGTGTTCTTGTATTGAGAGTGACATTGAGTGCTCGCTGACCTACACTGGCTCCCGGTCTGGCAACGCCTCAGATTTAAAATTCCCATCCTTGTTTTCAAATCCCTCCATGGCCTTGCCCTTACCTATGCAGCCCAACAACCATCTGAGATCTCTGCGCTCCTCTAATTCTGGCCTCATGAGCATCCCCGATTATAATCGCTCCACTGTTGGTGGCCGTGCCCTTCACGACCTCAGGACGTCCCAAAGCGCTTTACAGCCAATGAAGTACCTTTGAAGTGCAGTCACTGTTGTAATGCAGGAAAACACATGCACACTGTTGTAATGCAACCAATTTGCACACAGCAAGGTCCCACAAACAGCAGAGATACATGACCAGATATTCGATTTTAGTGATGTTGGTTGAGGGATAAATGTTGGCCAGGACACCGGGGAGAACTCCCCTGCTCTTCTTTGAATTTACATCAACCTGAGAGGGCAGACGGGGCCTTGGTTTAACGTCTCATCCGAAAGATGGCACCTCTGACGGTGCAGCACTCCCTCAGTACTGCGCTGTGGTATCAGGCAGAATTATGTGCTCAGGTCTCCGGAGTGGGACCACATATCCGCGCCATCACTAAGACCGCCTATTTCCACCTCCATAACATCGTCCGACTCCGCCCCTGCCTCAGCTCATCTGCTGCTGAAACCCTCATCCATGCCTTCGTTACCTCTAGACTTGACTATTCCAACGCATTCCTGGCCGGCCTCCCACATTCCACCCTCTGTAAACTTGAGGTCATCCAAAACTCTGTTGCCCGTGTCCTAACTCGCACCAAGTCCCGTTCACCCATCACCCCTGTGCTTACTGACCTACATTGGCTCCCGATTAAGCAACACCTCGATTTTAAAATTCTCATCCTTGTTTTCAAATCCCCCCATGGCCTCGCCCCTCCCTATCTCTGTAATCTCCTCCAGCCCCACAACCCCCCCCGAGATATCTGTGCTCCTCTAATTCTGCCCTCTTGATCATCCCCGATTTTAATCGCTCCACCATTGGTGGCCGTGCCGTCTGTTGCTGAGGCCCTAAGCTCTGGAATTCCCTCCCTAAACCTCTCTGCCTCTCTACCCCTCTTTCACCTTAGAGGCTCCTTAAAACCTACCTCTTTGACCAAGCTTTTGGTCATCTGCCCTAGTGTCTCCTCATGTGGCTCGGCGTCAAATTTTGTTTGATTACGCTCCTGTGAAGTACCTTGTGACGTTTGTGCTACTAACCGACTGAATTGTTTGCAGATGATGGTTGTGAGAAGTGGCTGGTCTTCCGTATGTGAAAGGTGCTATATAAATGCAAGCTGTTGTTGTTGTTATTGCTGACCCCAGAACTAGTGGTGAGAGTGTGACCCACTGAGCCAATTCTGACACCTTGGAAGACATGAAAGATAAAGATATGGCGGCAAATAAAACACACGCCCCTCCAACATGCCGTCCATAGTCTCAGGCTCCGCTGAACTGGAAGTCTAAATTAAGATGTTCTTTTAATCTTCAAGCAGTGGCACAGACATTTCCCAAGCTAGTCTTCACGCAAACTCTTCCAACCTCCAATTTACACCTTCTCATATTTCAACCGCACTAATCTGCCATAGGCACTGAACTGGGTCTTAAAAATCTCAGTGCCTGCTGTGGTCATAAAATAATGCCACGTCTCGATTTGGCATGCTCAGGATCTTATGTGGACTGGGAAAGGTTAAAAAGAAAGGAAAACACATTTTTATTTCTCGTTGTATTCTTTGTAGATTCTGGAAACTAGGCCAATTTATATGGGCGTGACCATTCTAAGTATTTTGGCAATTCCTGACCGACCTCAGACAAGCCACAGCGTTCTAACTTTCCGAAACATACAGTACATCAAATGCATGCACTTTGCTGGGCATGTTGGCTTCAGCTGCCCTCGCTCTCTGAATGGCAGGGAAATGGTCTTACCATGACTTTAGGGAGGGAAGACCAGCCACTTCTCACAACCATCATCTGCAAACAATTCAGTCAGCTAGTAGCACCCACGCATGGTGAGGCTATCTTGATCATGATGCCGAATTCTTGGCAAGTTAGTCTTAGTCTCATTTCCTTAAAAGTGCCTCTTCAAGGATCATCTTTGATGTCTCTCTCAGAAGATGTCACAGCAGATGTAAATGGATCGGATGTTAAAGCTTTGCTGTGTGGAACTTGCCGTCATTTTCAATTTTGGGCACAGTAGTGTAGGGTTCTGATTTTTATCTCGTAACCCAGAGGTCATGAGTTCAAGTTGGGATCATAGAAACAGGAGGAGGCCATTCAGCCCCTCAAGCCTGTTCCGCCATTCAATTAGATCATGGCTGATCTGCAGCTTAATTCCATCTACCCGCCTTGGTTCCGTAACCCTTAATACCCTTGCCCAACAAAAATCTATCAATCTCAGTTTTGAAATTTTCAATTGACCCACCAGCCTTAACAGCTTTTTAGGGGAGAGAGTTCCAGATTTCCACTACCCTTTGTGTGAAGAAGTGCTTCCTGACATCACCCCTGAACGGCCTGGCTCTAATTTTAAGATTATGCCCCCTTGTTCCTGACTCCCCCCACCAGAGGAAATAGTTTCTCTTTATCTACCCTATCAAATCCTTTAATCATCTTAAACACCTCAGTGAGATCGCCCCTTAATCTTCCATACTCGAGGGAATACAAGCCTAGTCGGTGCAACCTGTCCTCATAATTTAACCCGTTTAGCCCCGGTATCATTCTGGTGAATCTGCGCTGCTCCCCCTCCAAGGCCAATCTATCCTTCCTGAAAGTGCGATGTCCAGAACTGAGCACAGTACAGTGCTCTAAAAGGGGTCTAACCAGAGCTTTATATAACTGTAACATAACTTCTCCCCCCTTGGTATTCCAGCACTCCTGAGATAAAGGCCAACATTTCATTAGCCTTTTCAATTATTTTTTGTACCTGTCCACTAGCCTTTGGTACATGTCCCAATGTTCCCTTTAAGCTGTGCAACCGCGCAGCTCTCTGAAGGTCCTGCTCAGCTGACTTGCCCGCTTTTAAATGGAAAAACCCGCCTGTGCACGGTATTTTGAATGGGCCGCGCGGCCCCCCCAAAAAATTGCAGGGAGCATTGCATGGACCCCTAAATCTCTCTGCTCCTCCACAGTTCCTAACTTCTCACCATTTAGAAAAGTTCCACTACGGCAAGTTGTGAAAAAGGGACTTCAATAAAATCTGGTAATATGTGGGTTGGCACCAGAAAAAAAAAGATCATGAGAGTCTCCAGATTGTTATAAAATCCAACTGGGTCACTGATGCCCTTCAGGGAAGGGAAGCTATCACTCCTACCTGGTCTGGCCCACACGTGACTCCAGGCCCACGCTACGTAGTTGACTCTTAATGGGCTCTGAAGTGGCCGAGCAAGCCCCTCAGTTGTAAATAATCACTACAAATAGAAGACCCACCACCACCTTCTCAGGGCGACTAGGGACGGGAAATTAATGTGGCCTTGCCAGCATCACCCACATCCCCTGAACAACAAAAGTAAGGTTTCACCAGCTTACTATCTGTACCTCACATCTGGACTGGGCAATTCATCTCATATACGTCACACATCTGGGAGGCCCAGATATATACACAAACCACTAAAAGCCAGTGCACATGGACAATCAGCAATCAGAAAGGATAATGGAATGTTGGCCTTTACCTCAAGCGGGTTGGAATATAAAAGGAAGGAAGTGATGCTTCAGTTGTACAAAGCCTTGGTCAGACCCCATCTGGAGTACTACGTTCAGCTTTGGGCACCGAACCTCAGGAAAGACATATTGGCCTTGGAAAGGCTACAGCGTAGATTCACCAGAATGATAGCAGGGCTTAAAGGCTTAAATTATGAGGACAGGTTGCGTAAACTTGGCTTGTTTTTAGAAGGTTGAGGGGTGATCTGATCAAGGGGTTTAAAATGATAAAGGAATTTGATAGCGTAGATACAGAGAAACTATTTCCTCTGGTGGGTGAAATCCAGAACAAGGGGGCGCAATCTTAAAATTAGAGCTAGGCCATCTAGGAGTGAAATCAGGAAGCGCTTTTTCACACAAAGGGTGAAGAAGTGCGACTGGTAGGTCGCCCAAAAGTCAAAGTAGACCTCAGATAGTGCGAGAGTGAGGATGGAGGGGAGGAGAAAGGGTTTAGGAGGTTACCTGAGTTGCTGGGCTGATCGGGGATACAAGTAGTCTAATTGACAGGTAATCCAAGGTCATTCATGATAGTGGATGACTCTATAATTACATCGGCTTGAGCGGTGGAAGGGAAAGTGGACTAGTGATGGTCAGCAATGAAGCTACCAAGAATGGTGATTTGACAGAGAGGATGCTAGAGTCCTTGGAATCGATTTTGATTGACGGAATGTTGAAAAGATAATTGGCCCGGATTTTGTGGTCCGCGGCGAAAGAGTTTTCGCGAGTTTTTGAATGGAGACTTGCTGTCATCGGGGCGTCTGATCCAAATGCGGCCCCTTCACAGGGGACCTGTGACGTGTGTGAGCAGGACAGGCAACAGTTTGGCTCTTCAACCAATCAGATTGAAGAATCCTCACTGAGACACGCAGCGTCTAAACCAGGAAGTATTAAGCAGGAAGTATAAATTAGACTTAAATCATGTGCATAAAGCAAAATAAAGATTGGAAAAGACAGGTGGGATTAGGAGAGAGAGATAAAAGAGACAGACAGGAAAAAGTAAAAAAATGTTTTGAATTTAAAAAAAAAAATCTCCAACACTAAATAACTTCTGAAGGAATAAGACTCCACACTTGTAAAATTAAATTTTCAGGGCCAGAGTGGTTGTTTGGCAGTAATTATCACTTATCACGCCGTTAAAAATTCACACCACAGATCCCCTATAGAGGGCGCTGTGCTGGATCAGAAGTCTGATGGCAGTAAGTTGCCACTCAAAAGCCCGCGAAAAGTCTGTGGGCAGCTGTCAGTGAGGTGAACAGTGAGCGCCATTCCTTCACCGCTGGCCACAAAATCTGGGCCAATGTGTTTTTAAGAGTTGAATTAGCAGTTTAAAAAGAAAATATATATGTTAGATTTCTAAACACCTTATCATATCAAAACATCTGAAAACTTCACACAGTGATTTACTTTCACAGAGCAATGACTCTTTAATGGTTAATTTACAGTAATAAAACTATTCCTGTTGTTAGAGCATCTTTAAGTATTGTAATAATGTTTATTTTAGAGTCACATTGCAAGTGCTGGGAACAAACTAAACTAGTGGGCCCAGAGAGAAAGTGGCCGCAAATTTAATTCTGGAGGTCGGATGGGGGGGCGGGACAGCTGGTTTCCAGGTTCCGATCCCGCCCCCAGCTGCCTCCACTCTGCAGATTTGATTTTCCCTTGATTGGCCTTGTTAAGCCCACCCTGCGGGCTTCCCTGCCAATTAACAGGAAGCGGGTCTGATGACGTAATTTGATGACGCATCATCAGCCGGTTTCCTTAAAGGGACCATGCACAATTTTATTTTGACAGTTGATCTGTCAGTGTTTGACAGCATTGAGGTGCTACAAACACTGACAATCACTGCACAAAGGTGAACACATGCACCCAGGCTCTCCAATGACTCCCTCCATATGCTTATGGAGGAAGTCACAGCACGCAAGGAGGTTCTCTTCCCTTCCAAGGGCGGAAGAGACCTCCCCAGGACACCAACTTACCTTGAACCTCCACCCAACCCTCTCTATCTACATTATCACTTCCCCATCTCACTAGCCACCCCTCACACTCACCCTCATCCTACTGCAAGCATACCAACTAACAACACACGAGGATAGGCACTTGAGAGGTTTAGCCAATGTCCATGTGAAGTTTCTGGTAATGTGTTGTCATACAGTGTAATATCTTTTTCCAAAAGTGCCCCTTATTGGACAGATCTGAGTGCACATTGAGAAGTGTCTTACTGAGTTCCAGTGATTGTTCAGTCATAACTCCCCCCCCTTGCTATAGTGTGCAAGGAATGGCTTGGACATTAAAGGGATGCTTCACGGTGCTGGTGTGGGATGGTGTCAACCTATTGCATCATGTGGTAGCCAGGGTTTACAGCATCAAGTGAAGAAAATCTGGTCATGATGAAGCCATCGCTGGCCTCCCGGCCAGCATATTTATCAGGGGCTGATGCCATGTGTCCAGTGCAGCATCAGGTGGGTGAGGAGGAGGTTGGCGCTCCTGGTGCTGGTGCTGCTGTTGTGGCTGGTTGTGGTGCTGCCGCGGCTGCTCTTCCTCAGAATCTGACGACCAGGATGAGAGGACATAAATGGTTCCCATCCCCTTGCTATAGATTCCAGTTGAAGCAAGAAGCTTGCAAGCGCGCACTCAAAGTGGCCTGAAATTATTCCAATCAGGTAACACTGCAGATGGGTGTCAGCTTGAACAGTCACAAGGTCAGTAGATTTGCAAAATCTTATCCCAAACCTCCAACAACAAAGTTATTGCATTTGAATGTCAGCCATGTTACAGGAGCGCTATTAAATTGCTGCACCAATGACTACAAATCATGTCCTCCAGCAACTCGTCTCCTTGCAGCTGGCCTGTTTCTGACAAGACGGGAAACAGGAGCCAGAAGCACGAAAATGGGAATCCGCTATCAAAATAGGATTAACTACCTGTCCCACCGGTTCCAGGCGGGTCAGTTTGGGAGAGGCTGACCCGACACTCACGAAAATCACGTGAGAATTAAAAACTTTTAATGTTTTTACTTTTCATAAAACTAAATTAAATTTAGCAAGTAATTCACAGTCCATTCAATCTTATTTTTATCTTTGGGGCTAATGTTAACAGTGCTCAGACATTGAGCCTTGTATGATTGATAGATTAGAATTTCCCCTCCCCCATATATCAATCGGAGGCTGGGCTTCCCCCTAGCTACACAGCTATGACCGGGAAATGCTAACGTGCCTGAGGAAAAGGTGGAAGAGAATATTATGTTTCTTTAACAGGCCATTCGGCCCAACCAGTCCATGCCGGCGTTTATGCTCCACTCGAGCCTCCTCCCGTCTTTCCTCATCTAACGCTATCATTAGCCTGAACATATAATCAGATCAAAGTGGCTTAAGTTAAGGAGATTGTCTGGCTAGGTACTGGTCATAAAGTTTCCACAATAGAGCAAAGCATGTAGCTGAATGAGTAACGGCAGTACACCCGTGTTGTGCTTAACCTGGTGGATCAAAAGGTTCTGGGTTCAATTCCTACTCTGAGCTGCACTCGCTGTTCTTAGTGGGCAGAACAGCAATTAGGCTGCTAAAATTAGATTCTTTTTTGTGGAGAATCCTGCTGGCAAGCATGGGAGATTTGGGCTTTGTTTTCGATCAGCTGTGATGTCAACAACAACAACTTTGAGGCCCCAAGGCTTTACCAAACTATATTCGACACCAAGCCACAATAACACTCTTCAAGAGACAGCTGGACTGGTTCTTGGCTGGGACAGAGTTCGCATCGTATAAAAGGTAAGTGGATTAACAGATAACGTGCGCATGGTCCGTGTGATCTCCTGGACTGGTTTTGATCCCCTGAGGGGGTCGGAGAGGAATTTTCCAGATTTTTCGCCCCCCCCCCCCTTATTAGCCCTGGGTTATTCTATTTTTCTGCCTCTTCCAGGTGATTATATGACTGAGGTAGGGGAGGGGGTGGGTGTTGGGAAGTGTCTAGTTACGATCCTCCGGCCATTACGAGTGTGGGGCAGGCTTGATGGACCAGTTGGTCTTTGCCTGCCCGTCATTTTCGTATGTTTATATAGCGCCTTTAACGTATAAAAAGTCCCAAGGTGCTTTGTGGGGGTGTAATCAGACTAAAATGGACTCAAGTCAAAGAAGAGGATATTAGGAGGCATGAAGCAAGTTTGATCAAAGACCTGTGTTTTAAGGAAGGAAGAGAGGAAGGTGGAGAGGTTTAGGGAGGGAGTTCCAGAGTGCAGAGCCTAGACAGCTGAAGGCACGGCCGCCAATGGTGGGTGTGAAGGGAGGAAGTTTCCGTAAAAGGCCAGAGTCAGAGGAATGGATAGTTCGGGGAGGGGGGTTGTTAGGCTGGAGGAGGTTACAGAGACAGGCAGGGACGAGGCAATGAAGGGGCATAAACACGAGGATGAGAATTTTAAATTGGAGGCATTTGGGACAAGGAGCCAATGCAGGTCAACAAGGAAAGGCAAGCAGAACCTGGTGGGGAATAGGCAGCAAAGTTTTGGATTAGCTGAAGTTTACAAAGGGTGGAGGTTGGGAGGCCAGCCAAGAGAGCATAGGAATAGTCAAGTCTAGAGGTGACAAGGGCGTGGATGAGGGTTTCATAAGAACATAAGAAATAGGAGCAGGAGTAGGCCATTTGGCCCCTCGAGCCTGCTCCGCCATTCAATAAGATCATGGCTGATCTGATCTTGGCCTCAAGTCCACTTTCCCGCCCGTTACCCATAACCCTCGACTCCCCTGTAGCTCAAATATCTGTCTATCTTAGCCTTGAATATATTCAATGACTCCGCCTCCACAGCTCTCTGGGGTAGAGAATTCCAAAGATTCATGACCCTCTGAATGAAGAAATTCCTCCTCATCTCCGTCTTAAATGGGTGACCCCTTACTCTGAAACTATGCCCCCTCGTTCTAGATTCCCCCACGAGGGAAAACATCCTCCTGCATCTACCCGGTCAAGCCCCCTCAGAATCTTATATGTTTCAAGGGAGTGATGACGGTGGTTTTGAAAGGAAGGGGGACAGTACCAGAGGAGAAGGAACACTTTTACAATGTCATATAGCATGGGGGCCAGGAAGGTAAGCTGGGTAGCAATTTACTGGGAATAGGGTCACGGGAACAGGAGGAAAGTTTCATGGACAAGATGAGCTTGGAGAGGGAATAATAGGAGAGAAATTAGAGAAAGATGTTCAAGGCTAGGACATGGGGGAGCCCGAGGGAGCTTTGGTTTCGTGAGCAAGGGGACGGGAGCGATGCGGCAGAGGCAGCTAAAGGGATGGTCTCAATCTTAGTGATAAAGAATTCCACGGAGGGAGCAGGGGAGAGGGGTTTAAGAAGACGGCGGGTAGTGAAGGAAGGAAGTCGGAGGTTAACTTTGCTCTGTAGAATGATCCTGAAGTCGTGGGCAGTTTTGGCAGAGGGGAGCGAGGCCCAATAGCACTCAACGTGGTCCAGCCAGATGGATGGATAAACCAGTTGTGCATGAGATACGTTTAAGTCTGCGTCCCTTGGAATTAAGGGAGTGAAGATGGGGGGACATACCAGGGGGGATCGACCAGAACGAGAGAGAGTATAAATTTTGCTGGGGACAAGAACATCAAAGGTGGACCAGGGGGACTGGTTGAGCAGATCAATGGCCGCAGAAGTATCATGGGTGAATGACCACTATGATCGACCAGCTTGCCAACGCCCACCGTCCAGGGTCATGCGTAAAGGATGGGCACTTGAGCGAGGGCTGGTTAGGCCCATGGAATTGCAACCCAGCAAGAACCAGTACCTTGAGAAGAGGAGAAAAACTAAGCAAGGTTTTTTTTTTAAAAGAAGAAAAAGATTGGCATCATGCAACATGTTCCCTCACCACCAGACTCATCAGGGATCGTTGATTAGCCTGCCCTCTGTTTCCTAACATCCTTTCATGAGGAACTTCACTTTGCTTACTTGCAGCATGCCCTTTAATCTTTAATCCTTTTCAACTTTTACTTCGCCTTTCTAACATAATTAAGAGCAACCCTAACCCAGGAATGTTGAGGTTTATGTTAATTGCAGAAAATATTTTTTGGTTAAAAAAAAAACCACTATAGATTTTTCCTATCCCGTGAGCAAGGTTCGTGTCAAATGGACTGGAACAAAACACATTTGCCTCGGAGAACATTCTTTAGTCTAAGGAAGGAAGAGAACTTGGAACAAAAGATAGCTTACTACTGTTTTCATGAAGCCTTTAAAAAAATGGATATAGTAGCTTATATTGACATTTTTTAACCAGTGTTTGCTGACTCAAGAGCTTGTCTCGTCGATGGGGATGAGCTCAGATGAGATTGTTGGTATCCAAGAACTTCCACATGTATTTCTTACCGAAGTGACATTGACTGCATCCAGAGACAGAAAAGAGAAATAGATAACGTCACTGTTGGATTCCTCCCAGCAAAGCAATTGTCTGGTTATCATAATTATTCCATCCTTAACATGCTGTTATTAATAACGGATTCATTTTCCTCCTTGCTGTACTGAAATCAAGACTCAGCACGCTGCCTCCTACTCTATCTCTGTTCCATGACCTCAAAACTGTGGACCTCCTCGTCTCACTCCTCCCCTTCTTCCTGCAATCTACCGGCTTTTCAAACCCAAATTTGGTGTCACTTAATTACTACTTCCTGATTTACCTCATCTTCGCTCCTGCTGTCTTCGTCCTACATGGTGCTCATACTGTGGGCTTTGTGTTCACCCAGATTCCTTATATATATAAAAAAATTCATCTTACCAATATCCTCATAACTGATCTCCTTGCACAACATCGATAGCCCAATAAGGCAGGAATATTATCTTGACATGGTAGTCGTTAAGAGTTTAAGCATGTGCCACATAAGTGCCTTTCCTTCACCAGTTAATTTAGGATAATTAACAGAATGATTAAACTAAAAATTTTAAACATGATCATGAGGGATCTAGACAGAGTAGATAGAGAGAAACTGTTCCCATTGGTGGAAGGGTCGCGAACCAGATGACACAGATTTAAGGTGATTGGCAGAAGAACCAAAGGCGACATGAGGAAAAGCTTTTTTACGCAGCGAGTGGTGGTGGGAGGCAGATTCAATCATGGCTTTCAAAAGGGAATTGGATAAGTACCTGAAGGAAAAAAATTTGCAGGGCTACGGGGAAAGGGCGGGGACTAGCTGAAGTGCTCTTGCAGAGAGCTGGCACAGGCTCGACGGGCCGAATGGCCTCCTTCTGTGCTGTAACCATTCTATGATTCTATGATAAGAAATTCCTTTGGCTAGGGTGTACAGCAACATCATGTATGCATTTGGGAGCTCTAGTGAAATTGCAAATGTTTTATTAAAGGGAATAAATGCGGACTCTATCCTCACCTGCCCCTCCCTCCCCATAGAACATCCAGACTCACTACATTGGTAAAGAGAATTGACACATACCTAGATTGACGGGGGCGTATTTCACAATCCCCTAACCAGTGAAAATGTATATACATAGGAACAGGAGTCGGCCATTTAGCCCCAGGAGCTTGTTCCACCAAACAATGAGATCATGGCTGATCTGTGGCCGAACTCCATGTACGTATTGACCATGAGTCTACAGGAGATTAGACACACCATCTAGCAGGGATATAACATCGAAACCCAATTTACAGACCAGCCAGTCAATACTAGCAAACAAAACCGGTGTGTATGTCGTCACTCTATTGCTAGGAGTCAGATGACTCCACCCTACCCCGCCAAAAATCGGGACTCATACACTAGTAGGTTAAAAAGGAAAAAAAGTCCTACCTATACTTGGGATAGTTCCAGACATGGACAGCAAATTCCTGCCCACCATTTACCATATGGTGTCCTGGCCAATATTTATCCCTCAATCCACATAACTAAAACAGATTATCTGGTCATTATCACTTTGCTGTTTGTGGGAGCTTGCTGTGCGCAAATTGGCTGCCGCGTTTCCCACATTACAACAGTGACTACATTCCAAAAGTACTTCATTGGCTGTAAAGCGCTTTGAGACGTCCAGTGGTTGTGAAAGGCGCTATATAAATGCAAGTCTTTCTTTCTTTTTACCAAGGATGATAGTCAACTATGGTGTCCCCAATGGCCAGGCGAACGTGCAAAGTGACTCTTCCAAGTGCTTTGTTTTTCAAAATACAAATGAGACTGAGTATTTCAGTGGCCTATGGAGACTGATGGGATGAAAGACTGCTTGTTGGAAGGACACTATGTGATATGAGTTCGAGAGTTCAACCCCACAGACGATAAATACATTTTAAAAATCCAAATGACTCCAGTTTTAAAACTTTTAATTTTAATACTTTAAAAATAAGGCCAAAAACCAATAATGATTCGAACCTTAATGAACTTAACCGAAAGACAAGTGATGTTGAAGCACCTAGTCCTGAAGTTGGCTCAGTCCTGCTGTCCTCACACACTAGCTTCTCTAATCAGTGAGGTAGTGCATGGCACAAGTAATTCCATTAAAGAAAATACTCTCCACATCTGTCCACAAATACAGACAGTAGCCTGGAATCTACCCAGAATCAATTTTTGTAAACTCCAGGGATTGGTGCAGAATGCACTCAGCTGGTATCCAGTTACTGTGGAATGTTTTCCCGACTTCTTATTCCTGTCTGGATTGTGTAGCTGACCAGCTGATGGATAGCAACAAACGACAAAACCAACTGAAATAGTTCAAGTCGCAGTGCTACAGTTGCCAACCCTCCAGGATTGCCCCTGGAGTCTCCAGGAATGAAAGATTAATCTCCAGGGGGGAAAAATTGGGTCTTTGCCGGGGCGCTACTTCTAGCGCCCCTGAGAAAGTTAGCGCCGCCGCGGCCGAAATTCAATGGTAGCACCCCAAGCTCCCTCTTGGCGTGCTCCAGCTCAATATCGCGGCGCTACGTGCCGCAACGCCACATGCGCCGGCACGTCGCGCCACGGTACTGCAGGCCTCCCTCCCCTTATTAAAGGGGAGGGGCCTTGACCACCAGGGAGTGGGGTGCCGGCAAAAGAGCCCAGCACTCAAGAGGAGTGCCGGGCTGACACACCGCAGGAGGAGGCCAGAGGGGGCAGGTGCTGGCAGGCGGCCCTAAAAAAAATGGCCGCCCGGCACCTCCCCTTTAAATATCGCCGCCCCAGCCGCACGTACGCCCCCCCGACCCAAGTTTGCAGCCGGGGCACGAGCAGGGCGCTGCGCACGGCAATGACGTCATCGCTGGAGGCGCAGCGCCGCAGGGCGCTACTGGCTACCGTTGCCGCTAACCTCCTGCTGAATTTTGTGGGAGGTGCCGGCGCTAACGGGAGGTGCAAAGCAACTGGATTTTGCCCCCCAGGACACTGCTGTGAGCAAAAATCCAGGAGAAAAATTATAGGGGGCATTAAAACATTTAGGGGTTTTAAACATTTATCTTTGAACACTTTTGTTTATTAGTTATAATAATATCGGACATGCGGGGGGGGGGGGTGGGGGGGAAGGCTGTTTTTGACTGACGGTCAAGAATCGTCCAATCGGCTAATGAAGAGTCTGTTCGTTTTCCAATTGGCCTGTGGGTAGGCGGGGCGGCGCGAGGATGGGCAGGTTGGCTGAGCAATGGCAGGAGTGTGGGGGCGGGGCGGTTGGTGGCAGGAATTCACCTGATGAAACCTCCAGGAATATGACCAGCCAGAGTTGGCAACCCTAAGTTGCACTTATACTGAAACAAGCAGTCTGACCAGTGGCAGACAGGTAGTAGCTCCTTTCTGCTTGGGGCTCTTTTCTCTTAAAAAAAAGAGAAGGCTGAGGACTTAATTGAGGTCTTTAAAGTTATGAAAGGGTTTGATAGGGTAGACATAGAGAAGATGTTTCCACTTGTGGGGAGACCAAAACTATGGGCCATAAAAGTAAGATAGTCACTAATAAATCCAGTAAAGAATTCAGGAGAAACTTCTTTACCCAGAAAGTGGTGAGAATGTGGAACTCTCTACCACAAGGAGTGGTCGAGGCGAAGAGCATAGATGCATTTAAGGGGAAGCTAGATAAACACATAGGCCCAGAAATTTGACTCGGAGGCTTGCCGCGGGGGTAAGGATCGTGCGCGATATCACATACCGCGTCTGCCGTCCTTGTTTGCCCCCGCAGGAACTTCGGGTCCTGGGCCTCTCCCTAGTGCCGGCGCGCAGTGTGTGCGTGTCCCAGGGGCGCAGTTAGCGCGATGCGACCCCTGGGATCACGTGGGCCATGGAGAGCCAATGGCAGCAGACCATCTTTCATTCATAGATTTGACAGGAAGACCTGTCAAATCTGTGAATTGAAATCGGCCCCAAAAGAACAGCTAATCCTCAAATAATTTTTTAAAAAAACATCACATTAATAAAATAACTATAGTTAAATAAATTAACCACTTTAAACAAAAATTTACATTTTTGAAATTTTTTTTTTTTTTAAAGTTATAAAAATAAACTTACCTTTCTTTAAAGTCTCTAAAAAAGATACACCTGTTGAAAACAATTTAAAATTATACTTAGTTAACTACTTACCTTGTTCAAAAGGGGTCTTACGCCTCCTTTTTACTTGATGCGGAGATGCCGGTGTTGGACTGGGGTGGACAAAAATGAGAAGTCGCACAACACCAGGTTATAGTCCAACAGATTTATTTAAAATTACAAGCTTTCGGAGCTGTCGCCCCTTCGTCAGGTAAAGGTGCACCTTTACCTGACGAAGGGGCGACAGCTCCGAAAGCTTGTAATTTTAAATAAATCTGTTGGACTATAACCTGGTGTTGTGCGACTTCTCATTTTTGTCCTTTTTACTTGTGTAGAATCTTCCATACTTACCCTCGCGTTGAAACCTGAAAAAAAACCTAAGTGTGCTGCGTGCGTGCAGCCTCTAGTGCGCACGCGGTTCACCTAGGAACCGCCCCCTTCGCCACACCGGAAGTGCCGGTTTCCCGCGCATGCGCAGTGCATGCAGGAAACCGGCACTTCGGGAACGAATACGGGTGAGTACACACTGAGTACTCACCCGAGAACAGCCGAATTTTTGGGGCCATGAAGGAGAAATGAATAGAAGGATGTGCTGATAGGATGAGATGAAGAGGGGTGGGAGGAGGCTGGTGTGGAGCATAAACGCCGGCACGGACCAGTTGGGCTGTAAATACTATGTAATTTGCATGGCTGGGCCTGGAGGGATCTCTGAGATCGCTCACTTAATGATCTGACATAAATATTGGGGTGCATTTTGAACTCCCAACGGGTTTCCGGTGGGAAATTGGGCTGGCGGTTTAGTTTCCCGCCTGACGGCAGCGTAGGACAACGAGATTTTAACTGCCGCTGAGATTGGCAGGCAGCGAGTGCTGGGCGTGAAAAATCATTATGCAGGTGCGTGTGTGGCCTGGGGTTCCAGGAGGATCTCACAGGAGGGAAGGCGGTGGTGGGGGGGTGGGAGTCCACGGCAGAGTAGGCTTAAACTCTGAGCTGGAGGAGCGCTCCTGCCCCTCTTGGACCCCAGTGATGGGAAAAAAAAATCAGCTAGCCTTTCAGGGTCTCTTCAGCTCCCGATTCTCTTCCGACCGGCTTCAGCCTGGCAGGAGAGCTGCATCGACTCCCCCCCCCACCGCCCCCCGACTTAACATCGAAATCGGGGCCCATGAGGCCATCGGACTGCGATCCGCATGTTTAAAGAAGGACCCCGCAGGCTTCCGGCTCTTGTCTCCGCCACCTGCTCAGGTTAAAATCGGCATCGGCGCGAAATCGACGGGCAATTCACCCGGGAATTCTAACTGCCCAACCGTCTGGTTTCCATCGGGCGAGTTGGGTTAACATCACTCCCCCAAACTATTTTTTGTCCTGTTTGAGTTTAGGTTCCTTTAACTCAGCCACTAGATACGGGAGTAGATTTTCCTCTGCCTTGCGCTTGGGGAATGGTTGTTCCCCAGACACGGGAGAAAGGGAAGATGGAGCAGCGTACCCTTTAGGTGAGGCCTCTGCTCCTCTATATCAGGCCCAGGTCCAGTGTTGGGGGTATTATGAGGCAGGAGGAGGCGCATGTGAAAAGTTGGCCTCGGCTCCTTTCCCTGGACCCCAGCTTACTAGAGCGCCAGTGGGGTTCCAGGGCAGGCTGAAGAGTCAATAGGTAAGAGTTAACATTTTTTTTAATCGCACCTAATGGATCATCTAAAGGCCTCCAACAGCAGCCACAAAGCCCCAATTTGTCAGTCAGATGCACAGCTGCAAGCCTCTTGTACTTCCTCCTTTTTCTTCAGCCAGTGGGTGGGCCTGCACCTGGAGGCTGCCCAGGGCACACCCAAGGGTGGGCCTGCACCTGGAGTCTGCCCAGGGCTCACCCAAGGGTGGGCCTGCACCTGGAGTCTGCCCAGGGCTCACCTAAGAGTGGCTTCTTTGAATTAGTCGTAGACATAATGGCACAGAAGGAGGCCATTTGACCCATCGAGTCCGTGCCGGCTCTCTGTAGAGCAATCCAGTCAGTCCCATTCCCCCGCTCTATCCCCGTAGCCCTGCAAAGTTTATTTCCCTCAAGTGCCCCTTGAAAAATTATACCATGCAATCTTTGACATCCACCTGAATAGGGCTCCTAGTTTAACTTTAAGAGATTGGGGAGAACCAGGGGACAGGAGTTGAAACTGTGTAAGAGGAGGAGTAGACTGGATGTTGGGCAGTTCTTCTTTGCCCGGAGAGCAGTGAGCCTCTGGGATGTGTTGCCGGCTGGTGCCGACTCTCTCTATACCTGCGAGAGGGAGCTGGACCGGTTCCTGACTGGGGGAAGAGATGGCATCACAGGGAAGGTCAGTGTCTTTATAGATGGTCCGTGTGATCGCCTGGACTGGTTTCGATTGCCTGAGGGGGTCGGACGAGGAACTTTCCAGAGTATTATTTCACTTATTGCCCCGCGTCTGTTCTAGTCTGAAAGACTTGCATTTATATAGCGCCTTTCACAACCACCAGACTTCTCAAAGCGCTTTACAGCCAATGAAGTACTTTTGCAGTGTAGTCACTGTTGTAATGTGGGAAACGCAGCAGTCAGTTTGCACACAGCAAGCTCCCACAAACAGCAATGTGATAATGACCAGATAATCTGTTTTTGTTATGTTGGTTGAGCGAGAAATATTGGCCAGGACACCGGGGAGAACTCCCCTGCTCTTCTTCGAAATAGTGCCGCGGGGTCTTTTACATCCACCTGAGAGAGCAGACGGGGCCTCGGTTTAACGTCTCATCCGAAAGACGGCACCGCCGACAGTGCAGCACTCCCTCAGTACTGCACTGGAGTGTCAGCCTAGATTTATGTGCTCAAGTCCCTGGAGTGGGTTTTGAACCCACAACCCTCTGACTCAGAGACGAATGTGCTACCCACTGAGCCACAGCTGACACTTTGAAGGATAACACATCTAACAGTGCAACACTCCCTCGGAGCTGGAGTTTCAGCCTAGGTGATGAGATCAATTCCTGGTGTGAACGAAATGTACAACAGCTGCATCACACACTGATGTGTAAACCAGTGTAACATTGTGATAAAGTACTCTTTCACCAAATCATACTCCGGAAGGAAATGCACTGACAATGATGGATTAAGATCTACTGCTATGCAACTAGGTAAACTGAGAGCAGGTTGCCAGTATTCATTACAGTGAGCATTGGAATCATTTGAGGAAAATATTATGCCTTGAGTCAGGATTATACTTGCAAGTGTTGCATCTGGATTCAGAATGATGTGTCAGTCAATGGGAAATGATTTGGCCCATTGGAATTCTGTGCTGGGAGTAAAGTCTGCACTCATGTTAAAGTCAAGTGTACTTGTAAATACTTTAACAATTGGATAGATCATTTTCTAAGTTCACCTGCGAGCAAGTTCTTTCCCCAATGAATACGCATTCATGTAATATTATTAGTAATGACATAGGGTTAGGTTTGATAAATGGTCCACAAGGCCCTAAGGTCTCAACAAGGGTTTGTAACAAATTCAGAACGCTCGTAGATACCTTCTACCAGGGAGCGCTGCACTGTCGGAGGTGCCGTCTTTCGGATGAGACGTTAAACCGAGGCCCCGTCTGCTCTCTCAGGAGGACGTAAAAGATCCCACGGCACTATTTCGAAGAAGAGCAGGTGAGTTATACCCGGTGTCCTGGGCCAATATTAATCCCTCAGTCAACATCACTAAAAAAAGATGATCTGGTCATTATCACATTGCTGTTTGTGGGAGCTTGCTGTGTGTAAATTGGCTGCCGCCTTTCCCACATTACAACAGTGACTCCACTTCAAAAAGTACTTCATTGGCTGTAAAGCACCTTGAGACGTCCGGTGGTCGTGAAAGGCGCTAATAAATGCAAGTCTTTCTTTCTTTTCTCTTGTTAAATGGTGCCAATCGCTCCCTTAGGTGCTTTGAGCATTTGCCTCCCACTGCCTTATATCTACTTGTGCGGGACCCGGTGCATAGCAGTGAAATTCTCTCCTGATCTGGGCCGTATGTCCGCCTTTTACAACAACTTGCATTTCTATCGCCCCTTTAGCTTTATCAGACAAAATCTGACACTGAGCCACATAAGGAGATATTAGGAGAAGTAACTAAATGCTTGGTCAAAGAGGTAGGTTTTAAGGAGGACCTTAAAGGAAGAAAGAGATGGAGAGGTGGAGAGGTTTAGGGAGGAATTCCAGGGATAGGGCCAAGACAGCTGAAGACACGGCCACCAATGGTGGGGCGAAGGAAAGCGGGGATGCTCAAGAGGCCAGAATTGGAGGAATGCCGAGTTCTTGGAAGGTTGTAGGGCTGGAGGAGGCCACAGAGATAGGGAGGGGCGAGGCCATGGAGGGATTTGAGAACAAGGTTGAGAATTTTAAATTTGAGGCACATGCACTTCTTCAGTCTCTGTGAAGGCCGACCGAGCTAACACTGGGTGAGACAATGCCTCATGAGCTGCTTTATTCCATGGTAGGTAAGACACACAGAGCAATGAGACTGTCGAGAATTGCTCAATACGATTGGGACAACTTCTATCCGCACACTGTTACAAAGACAAAGAACAGCTGAGTGTTACCCACTTCACTGGGTTGTCTAAATCGACTTAAAAGGTACAAATAAAAACATAAAATGCTGGAAACACTCAGCAGGTCAGGCAGCATCTGAGGAGAGAGAACCAGAGTTAACGTTTCAGGTCGATGACCCTTCATCAGAACTGGAAGAGTTTTAACAGTTTTTAAGTAAGTACAGAGCCAGGGAAAAGGTGGAGGGTCGGGATGGGGTTGGGGGTGGTGGGGGGGGGGGATCACCAGGGGATAGAGCAGAAGGAAAGGTCTGGAATAGGGAGGATCACAAAAGGGATGATGGTGCAAGGCAAAAGGAGGTGATAATGGGACAAATAGAGAGACAAAAGATGAGTCCAGAGGAAGTGTAAAAAGCACAATCTTTCTGCACCCTATTCTTCTGCCCAGGATGGCAATTCATGCCCTTTGCAGCCTTCTGCTGCTCCACTTACTCTTTGCTTCTGTGTTCTGATTTTTAAAAGCCTCTTTCTCAGCCCCCATGAAGATCAGGAATGGTTTCCAACATCCAGGTACAAAGTGTCTCTCTGAATAGCCAGACATGGTTAATGAATCGGAGGAGAAGCACCCGGGAAGGCGCCGAACACCTCGAGTCTCTTCGCCGGGAGCAAGCGCAAGCAGCGCAAGGAGCGCACGTCAACCCAAGCACCCCACCCACCCGCCCCCTTCAACCACCGTCTGCCCCACCTGTGACAGAGACTGTAGGTCCCGCATTGGACTCATCAGTCACCTGAGAACTTATTTCTAGTGTGGAAGCAAGTCATCCTCGGTTCGAGGGACTGCCTAAGAAGAGAAGAAGTTTAGGTCTCTGAGAGAACTTCTCATCTTGTATTGTAATTACCATTCATCTGCCTATTCATCCACAACTCACCCTGGGGCCTGCCTTGGGAAGCCGGTTCCTGTTACGTAAGCTTTAGCTAAGATAAAAACCAACATCCGAACGTAGTTTATGCCCAAACCCTTTCTGTGAAAAAATGGCCAAATAATCCCAAACAGCGACAGTGTCCTTAAGGTCTTGTGTTGTTCCACTTAAGAGGGATCAGCCCAATTATACAGTGGCATCATCAGCTTGGTACAGTCAACTTCATGTGGCACGCACTGGGTGGTGCTGTGGGTTGGCACACTGTGCTTTCATTTCTGAGACCTGGGCTTGAAACCAACCCAGACTTCCTCTCTAACAATTATAGAGTGAAGTTACTTTGGGGCCAGTCCTAACCCAATTCTTCTGAGGGTGGGGTGAAACAGAGAAAAGAAAGAAGAAAACAAAAGAGAGCGAGAGAAAGAGAGAGAGAGAGAAATAGAGAGAGAGATAAAGAGAGAGAGAAAGAGAAAGAAAGAGAGAGAGAGAGAAAGAGAGAGAGAGAAAGAAGAGAGAAAGAGAGAAAGAAAAAGCGAGAGAGAAAGAGAGAGAGAAAGAGAGAGAGACAGACAGAGAAAAAGAGAGAGAGAAAGGGAATTTGTATTTATATTGTGCTTTTCAGGTCCCCAGGATATCCCAAAGCCACAGCCAATGAATTACTTTTGAAGGGCAGTCACTGTTGTTATGTAGGCAGGCACAACAGATCCAACCAATAACAAATGAGATAAATGACCAGTTAATCTGTTTTGATGGTCTTGGTTAAAAGATAAATATCGGCTCGGCTATTAGGAGAACTCTCTTGCATTTCATCGAATAATGTCAAAGCCTTTTGACTCAGAGGTGAAAGAGCTACCACTAAACCAAGCTGACAGAGGGAGCTTACGTTGCGTCTACCCGTGGTGTACCTGACACTTTGGCAGTAAGTAGAAAAGTGCGACATTCCTCAGCCCCGATATCCTTTGCCTCGATCAATACTAAAACACATTTTGGGGTAACTTTAACTGTGGCCGATGGTGTAAAATGGACGATATCAAATTGGCCACCCCGTTGTACATCCCCTCCGATTTTTCCCTTTCATTGACATTGTGGGAAGTGTGGGGAAGAGGCCCGAGTTGGAGGCTTGTGGCGCTGGAGGAGGTTACAGAGATAGGGAGGGACGAGGAGGCCATGGGGGGGGGGGGGGGGGGGTGGGGGGGGGATTTGAACACAAGGGTTAGAATTTTAAATTTAAGGCGTTGGTGGACCGGGATCCAACGTAGGCCAGTGTGCAGATTGAGGGTGATGGGTGAGCGGGACTTGGTGTGGGTTAGGATACCGGCAGCAGAAATTCGGATGAACTCAAGTTCATGGCGGACGGAAGAAATAAATAGCACTTATCTGAACATTTCCTATTGAAGCATGTACACAGAGTGCTCCAGTGGTTAAATGGAGACACACTCTGCCTAGTGTGGCACTGAACCATACAGAACCTGTAGTCTGTATGGTTCCTAGTTAGATGACCTCCGAGCTGTAACAGTGTTACAACTGGCTCAAGTTCTCTTGGACAAAAGCAGGGGAACATTAACCAGGGCTCCCTGCTTCTGACCACTGTCCAGTGCCCTCTACTGAAAAGTGCAGATAGGTGGCTGTTGGGTGAGGACAGAATTAGGTTTGATTGCGATGCCCCCCCACTGCCTAATCGCTAGCTGACGAGCACTGTCTAGACTTGCACATGAAGAATGGCCACTTGGACAAGCTGGTGGAGTGCTGCCCAAACCCATGGAAAGAAATCCCAGCTTAAGCCTCCAAGGAAGAAATAAGAGCTATAAAAGGCCAAATTAGTCACAGACTATTAAATGTTTTTACATTGTCATCAGCATTTATATCCTTCCTGAAACAGCACTCGTTAAACTGATAGGTACCCATAAACCTCTGAAGCGCTTAGTGGGTACATGTAGCCAATCCCAACCTCAATGGGTGCCTCAGTTCGATCCTCCATTAGCCACAGTCCTGCTCCCAAGACAGCCAGGAATAACGACAGTGATACTAGTACTGAGGCAGGTATGTTCTGTTATGAAGAGACATTCACTGAACAAAGTGAATGGTTCAGCCAGAGCCTAGGTTAAATAGAGGTCTCTTTTGCACTCTTAATCCCCAGCACAGGTCCTTGCCAGCACAGTGTCAAATTTGTTTTTAAACAGTCTGTTACTACTGTTGTTGGCAGACGGGATACCAACCTTACCCTGCCAAATGCAGCTTCCCAATAACTTAACTTGCCGCTGCTATTCTGACTCCCACCACAGTTGATCAACCAACACCCCGGCCAACTATTACATAGAATTAACATCACAGAAACAGGCCATTCATAGAAACATAGAAGATAGGAGCAGGAGTAGGCCATTCGGCCCCTCTAGCCTGCTCCGCCATTCAATGCGATCATGGCTGATCATCCAAATTCAGAACCCTGTCCCTGCTTTCTCCCCATATCCCTTGATCCCTTTAGCCTTAAGAAATATATCCAACTCCTTCTTGAATATATTTAATGAATTGGCCTCTACTGCCTTCTGTGGTAGAGAATTCCACAGGTTCACCACTCTTTGGGTGAAGAAATTCCTCCTCATTTCTGTCCTAAATGGCTTACCCCTTATCCTTAGACTGTGACCCCCTGGTTCTGGACTTCCCGACCATCGGGAACATCCTTCCTGCATCTAGTCTGTCCAGTCCTTTCAGAATTTTATAAGTTTCAATGAGATCCCCTCTCATTCTTCTAAACTCCAGCGAGTATAAGCCCAATCGACCCAATCTCTCCTCATACGTCATTCCTGCCATCCCAGGTATCAGCCTGGTGAATCTTCGCTGAACTCCTTCCATGGCAAGAACCTCCTTCCTCCTTCCGGTCCATGCCGGTGTTTATGCTCCACGCCAGCCTCCTCCCGCCTTACTTCATCTAACCCTAACAGCATATCCTTCTGTTCCTTTCTCCCTCATGTACTTATGCTGACTTGCAGCGTGATAAACTCACTCAGCAACTGGCGGAGCTAACAGGTAGCAAGGACACTGCAGGAGCGCTATTTAAAGGGTTCATCCACTACATACAGCTTAGTTGCTGGTTTGTCCCTTTGCGCTGCTGGTTAACTTCTGGGGGTTTTTTTGGCCTGGTTCATGACGACTAAAACATGGTCGTGAAAGGCGCTATATAAATGCAAGTCTTTCTTTCTTTCTTTAAAATGAGAAGTCGCACAACACCAGGTTATAGTCCAACAGATTTATTTAAAATTACAAGCTTTCGGAGCTGTCGCCCCTTCTTCAGGTAGGGTAGCTGTGAGAG
Source organism: Squalus acanthias (assembly GCA_030390025.1). NCBI lineage: Eukaryota > Metazoa > Chordata > Chondrichthyes > Squaliformes > Squalidae > Squalus > Squalus acanthias. The sequence goes on along the minus strand of CM059446.1, from coordinate 55,733,312 downwards.
AATCTCCCAGAATTCACAATATAAACACAGGAAAAATGTATTCAAATCTTTCTTTAGTTCTGACTTTTGAGAAGAAGTTTTTGCTGGTGCTGCACTGTGTTTGACTGCCATCAAATCAGTTTGGCTGCAGTCATGGATGGTCTGGTTGGTCTGTCTTTGGGGCTGGAGGATGAGGGGGAGCAGCAGAGCAGACAGGAGAGAGCGGGAGAAGCTGGGAGAAGAGGGAGGAGGAGGGCACTACACAGGAGGCCATATCCACAGCGGGTCTTCAGCGAGTGCTTCTCCTACCTGAACCTCTGAAGATTAACGTCTCAGGCCCCTTCACTTCGCAAAGCAGGCTGTCACCCAGCTACGTCACCTGCTGCGGCCACACTTCAGAGCAGCACTAGGCCTAGGCGCTAAGAGCTTGCACAAGATTCAGAACCAGCCTTCAGTTCCTTTCGCTGTGATGTCTCCACAGTGGGGAAGGTGAGAGGGCGAGCGCACTGTGTTAGTGACAGTCGTGTGGGGTGTTTGGAGAAGGCACCTGTCATGGATGAATAGTGTGTAAGGTGTGAGGTGTGGGGAAGTGAGAGTTGAAATAGTGGTGAGTGTGTGAGTACTAGGGGAAGGAGGTGGAGTCAAGTGTGGTGCAGTGATTGTAGGAGAGTGAAGGGAAGCAGGGAAGGGACAAAGAGAGGGTATAAGAATAGATTGGCAGCTAACATAAAAGGGAATCCAAAAGTCTTCTATAGGCATATAAATATTAAACGGGTAGTAAGAGGAGGGGTGGGGCCGATTAGGGACCAAAAAGGAGACCTACGCATGGAGGCAGAGGGCATGGCTGAGGTGCTAAATGAGTACTTTGCATCTGTCTTTACCAAGGAAGAAGATGCTGCCATAGACATAGTGAAAGAGGAGGTAGTTGAGATACTGGATGGGCTAAAAATTGATAAAGAGGAGGTATTAGAAAGGCTGGCTGTACTTAAAGTAGGTAAGTCACCAGGACCGGATGGGATGCATCCTAGGATGCTGAGGGAAGTAAAGGTGGAAACTGCGGCGGTACTGGCCATAATCTTCCAATCCTTCTTGGATACGGGGGTGGTGCTAGAGGACTGGAGAATTGCAAATGCTACACCCTTGTTCAAAAAAGGATGCTAGGATAAACCCAGCAACTATAGGCCAGTCAGCTTAACCTTGGCAGTGAGAAAGCTTTTAGAAATGATAATCCAGGACAAAATTAACAGTCACTTAGACAACTGTGGATTAATTAAGGGAAGCCAGCACGGATTTGTTAAAGTCAAATCGTGTTTGACTAACTTGATCGAGTTTTTTGATGAGGTAACAGAGAGGGTTGATGAGGGCAATGCGGTTGATGTGGTGTACATGGACTTCCAAAAGGCACTTGACAAAGTGCCACATAATAGGCTTGCTAGCAATGTTGAAGCCCATGGAATAAAAGGGACAGTGGCAGCATGGATACGAAATTGGCTAAGTGACAGGAAACAGAGGGTAGTGGTGAACGTTTGTTTTTCGGACTGGAGGAAGGTATACAGTGGTGTTCCCCAGGGGTCGGTACTAGGACCACTGCTTTTCTTGATATATATTAATGACTTGGACTTGGGTGTACAGGGCACTATTTCAAAATTTGCAGATGACACAAAACTTGGAAGTATAGTGAACAGTGAGGAGGATAGGGATAGACTTCAAGAGGACATAGACAGGCTGGTGGAATGGACGGACACGTGGCAGATGAAATTTAACACAGAAAAGTTAAAAGTGATACATTTTGGTAGGAAGAACAAGGAGAGGCAATATAAACTAAAGGGTACAATTCTAAAGGGGGTGCAGGAACAGAGATATCTGGGGGTATATGGGCACAAATTGTTGAAGATGGCAGGGCAGGTTGAGAAAGCAGTTAAAAAAGCATACGGGATCCTGGGCTTTATAAATAGAGGCATAGAGTACAAAAGCAAGGAAGTTAAGCTGAACCTTTATAAAACACTGGTTCGGCCACAACTGGAACATTGTGTCCAATTCTGGGCACCACACTTTAGGAAGGATGTGAAGGCTTTAGAGAGGGTGCAGAAAAGATTTACAAGAATGGTTCCAGGGATGAGGGACTTCAGTTACGTGGATAGACTGGAAAAGCTGGGGTTGTTCTCCTTAGAGCAGAGAAGATTGAGAGGAGATTTGATAGAGGTGTTCAAATTATGAGGGGTCTAGACAGAGTAGATAGAGAGAAGCTGTTCCCATTGGCGGAAGGGTCGAGAACCAGAGGACACAGATTTAAGGTGATTGGCAGAAGATCCAAAGGCAACATGAGGAAAAACTTTTTTACACAGCGAGTGGTTATGATCTGGAATGCACTGCCTGAGAGGGTGGTGGAGGCAGACTCAATCACGGTTTTCAAAAGGGAGTTGGATAAGTACCTGAAGAAAAAAATTTGCAGGGCTATGGGGAAAGGGCGGGGGAGTGGGACTAGCTGAAGTGTTCTTGCAGAGAGCCAGCACGAGCTCGAGGTGCTGAATGGTCTTCTACTGTGCTGTTACCATTCTAGGATTCTATGTATTGTGAGGCTGGAGGTGGTTGAGGTGTGAGCAGAGAGTCAGAGAGCAGTATTCTTACCTTGACAACTCTGGTGAGGTCATTCTTTCTGCATTGCAGCAATGTCCTGGGATTTAAGTTCCTGGCATTGACCTCCTCTGCAATCTCTTCTCACTGGCGGCGGGGGTGTTGCCTGGTGGGCTTTCTCCACCCCAGGGGATCCCCACCCCAAGCATCAGCCCACACATCCTGCACTCCCAGTGGCTCCAGTGCAGCCATCCTCCATTACATGCCTCTGCTGTCTGAGAAAATGGGCAAAAATGAGAAGTCGCACAACACCAGGTTATAGTCCAACAGTTTTATTTGAAATCACGAGCTTTCGGAGCACTGCTCCTTCGTCAGGTAAAGTGAAGGAATACAAATCAGCAAAGCATATATAGACAGAGAACAATCTCTGTCTATATATGCTTTGCTGATTTGTATTCCTTCACTTTACCTGACGAAGGAGCAGCGCTCAGAAAGCTCGTGATTTCAAATAAAACTGTTGGACTATAACCTGGTGTTGTGCGACTTCTCATTTTTGTCCACCCCAGTCCAACACCGGCATCTCCGCATCATGAGAAAATGGGAGCAGTGGTTAAACTCCCCTGCTCTTCTTCGGAAATGGGTACCACGGGATCTTTAACAACCACCTGAGGGGGCAGACGGCCCCTGGGTTTAAGACAGCACCTCCGACAGTACTCAGGTCTCTGGAGCTAGACTTGAGCCAGCAACCTTCTGACTCAGAGGCAGGAGTGCTACCACTGAGTTACGGCTGACACCTGACCTGCTCGACCGATTAACTAGGATAGTTTCCCGCTATGAGTAGTGCTGATTGGTTTACCGCTAATTAAACACGGGCATTTTTTTTTCCCAAACGCAACTTTTAGATTCAGACTTTAGCTCCCAACGAAGGTGACCAGCAATGGCTGAGATTGGAGCACCAGTTCTCCCCTAAACCTTGGCTTAGAGGCAAGTCACTCTGAGCAAGAGAGAGCAGGAAAGCGAGGGAAAGGCTTTGGGCAATTTCCCAAGTACAAGTCTAGTCTGATCTTTAAAACAGTTCAGAAAGAGCCAAACTATGGCACAACTGATGGAAAATTAGATTGGTGAAATGAAGACAAGTATCAAATTCTCCTTTATTGAAACAAAACATTTGATCATGTCATTCCAGTTTGTTAATAATCTGCACACCTCCTCCACTGCTACACTTGGAAGCTGCTTATCTATCGGCCTGTGTCCGATATGAGACATATTTATGGGTATTACTTGGCTGTGTGTCACATACTCTCAAATTAGAATCAGACATAGATCTCTCTCTGCTACGTTCCCAGCAGTAGCACACTCATCTGTACTTACTAAACGTTGATCTTCATTCTTTATCTATCTCCAAGCAGAAAATGATCCTGGATTATTGCTTTAAATCACAGAAAGGAACTTAATATCAAGTGTGTGAAAGGAAGCTGGTCAGGATTTTCCAGACACTGCTTAACGTTTGGCAATGTTAGGTTCTATTATAAATAGACGATTTGTTAACTGTACCTAGGAGATGTTCCCTAGTGTACCATTAGCACGACTCTCTGGTAATATGGACATAAGAAAAGACCAGCTGGTCATCAAGCCTGCCCCATGCATCATGATGGTTGGAGCATCATAGAAATAAGGAACAGGAGGAGGCCATTCAGCCCTTCGAGCCTGTTCCGCTGTTCTATTAGATCATGGCTGATCTGTACCTTAACTCCATCGACCAGCCTTGGTTCCGTAACTCTTCGTACCCTTGCCTAACAAAAATCTATCCATCTCAGTCTTGAAAGTTTCAATTGACACCCGGCCTCAACAGCCTTTAGGGGCAGAGAGTTCCAGATTTCCAGATTGTGTGAAGAAGTGCTTCCTGACATCACCCCTGAACGGCCTAGCTCTAATTTTAAGCTTACGCCCCCCCTTGTTCTGGACTCCCCCCACCAGAGGAAATAGCATCTCTCTATCTACCCTATCGAATTGTTTTATCATTTTGAACACCTCACTTAGATCACCCCTCAACCTTCAAAATTCAAGGGACTACAAGCCAAGTTATGCAACCAATCCTCATAATTTAACCCTTTTGCCCCTTGTGTTGATTTTAGTCAGAGTGGGCGCTTGAATTGACATCAGTGTTCATGGGCTAGGAAGTGGGGGGGGGGGGGGGAATGGGGGGAGGAAAAAATATATTGGCCAGGGTCATGGTTGACCCTATGGACATCAGTGAGGACAAGTGCAGATTCAGGTGTGTCGTAACCTCCAACCCCAACCCCACTGCACCCCCGCCCCCCCCCACTCCCATAATTGGACAGACTGCTGACACTACTTGAAGAATGGGCAATTGGGTGAGGTATAGGTGCAGAGTTGGTGCCTGTGGAACCAGCGAGTTCATGAGGGAAGGGGAGAAAACTGGAAAACCAATTAAATTCACTCAGGCATTGAGTTTAAAATAGCTCTTGGGCATTTTGCAATGTGCGCTGTTCCTCAGACTCCCAACACTTGGATATATTCTCCAGTATCGCTCTTCTCTTTAACATGTCCAAACTATTTAAGTAGTTGGGCTATGGAATATTTTTTTCCATATTTGAAAGATTACGTAAACTTTCTGGGAACGCGTTGCACAATAAACCTCAATGGTTCTTCAGAAATTGCACATTCCTCCCATTATGTGTAAAGCTGGAAAAAACAAACAGTTGTTGATCACCAGCAGGGTAAATATTGAGATTACTGGCACCCGCGGAGCTCCCACATCTAAAACTAGTCACAGCTCCCCAGTCTGTACCCAGTTAGAGGATCTTAGTTGGGCAGCAGCTGGCTGTTACAGTGGAGCTCGGTGCACTGGGCTCAGGAGAAGAAATTCAATTGATTGTTATTCAGTAACTCCACCTGGAGTGTCTGTGTGTGTGAGTGTGTGAGCGTGAGTGTGAGTGTGTGTGTGTGTAGGTGAGTGTGTGAGTGAGTGTGAGTGTGTGTGTGAGTGAGTGTGAGTGTGAGTGTGTGTGTGAGTGAGCGTGAGTGTGTGAGCGTGTGTGAGTGTGCGAGTGAGTGTGTGTGAGTGTGAGTGTGTGTGTGTGTGTGTGTGTGTGAGTGTGTGAGTGTGTGTGTGTGTGAGTGTGTGAGCGTGAGTGTGAGTGTGTGTGTGTGTAGGTGAGTGTGAGTGTGAGTGTGAGTGTGAGTGTGAGTGTGTGTGAGTGTGTGTGTGTGTGTGTGAGTGTGAGTGTGAATCTCACCAGTGACATTCCCCAAGGTTGAATAGCCTGCTAACACTCACTGTCTAGGCTCGGGCATGAAGTATGACCACGTGAGCGAGGCACCACATCCTGCCACTGCCCCTGGAAACGTATCCCAGTAAATAGTAAATCCCTTCAGGAGGGAAGGGGACAAATTGGCAGTAAAGTAAGCAGAATGCTCCAGCAGTATTTTGTCAGTGTCGGAGAAGGGTCATTGTTATGTTAAGTTGGGCAGTGCCAAAGGGCATCATTACACACACAGCCACCACATGCTGCTGTGGTATTCTGCACTATATTATGCCTTGGTTCTAATTTCTGTTGCCGTGCCAGTGCAACTCATGTTTTTACTAATTATAAACATACTCACCATTTGAAAAATCCAATTTTCTGGTGGTTTGACCTTTCGGGTTTACAGGCAAAACAGAAAACCACCAGCTGAGAGCCACCCGACCTCTCGGAGACCGTCGAAGTCCGGGGATGTGCACATTTCAGATATGAGATACGGAGTTTCAGCCATCGCTTTTGTTCCTGATTGTAACCTTTCACTTGAGAGTATAACCCAGCACCGACACGAGGGAGTCAACTTTTAGCCTCTCTGGTCGTCCGTGTAAAGGCACAACCAATGTGGCGGCTGTCATACCGGGAGTAGATTAGTGCACTGCCATCTCTTGGCCCACTCCCACCCTGTTCCTGCTGGGCGGATGCCGTGAAAATCAGCCCTGAGTTATTGCATCCGCACTGGTGAGCCTCCCGTGGCATTGCTCGTGGTGTGTCAGCTGATACAAGGAGGGAGGAGGGGCGATTTTCACGTCGAGGGTACATTGGGCAGGCACTGGGTGGGGTGGACTTCCTTGAGTGTAGGAGATTCAGGGGTGATCTGATCGAGGTATTTAAAATGTTAAAAAGGGTAGGTACAGAGAAACAATTTCCCCTGGTGGGGGAGTTCAGAACAAAGGGGCGGAATCTTAAAATTAGAGCTAGGCCGTTTAGGAGTTTTAAAAAATTTGTTCATGGGATGTGGGCGTCATTGGCAAGACCAGCATTTATTGCCCGTCTTAATTGCCCTTGAGAAGGTGGTGGTGAGCCGCCTTCTTGAACCGCTGCAGTCCGTGTGGTGAAGGTACTCCCACAGTGCTGTTCGGGAGGGAGTTCCAGGATTTTGACCCAGCGACGATGAAGGATCGGCGATATACTTCTAAGTCAGGATGGTGTGTGACTTGGAGGGGAACTTGGAGGTGGTGGTGTTCCCATGTGCCTGCTGCCCTTGTTCTTCTAGGTGGAAGAGGTCGTGGGTTTGGGAGGTGCTGCTGAAGAAGCCTTGGCGAGTTGCTGCAGCGCATCTTGTAGATGGTACACACTGCAGCCACGGTATGCCAGTGGTGGAGGGAGTGAATGTTTAAGGTGGTGGATGGGGTGCCAATCAAGCGGGCTGCTTTGTACTGGATGGTGTCGAGCTTCTTGAGTGCTGTTGGAGCTGCACTCATCCAGGCAAGTGGAGAGTATTCCATCACACTCCTTACTTGTGCCTTGTAGATGGTGGAAAGGCTTTGGGGAGTCAGGAGGTGAGACACTCGCCACAGAATACCCAGCCTCTGACCTGCTCTTGTTGCCACAGTATTTATGTGGCTGGTCCAGTTAAGTTTCTGGTCAATGGTGACCCCCAGGATGTTGATGGTGGGGGATTCGGCGATGGTAATGCCGTTGAATGCCAAGGGGAGGCGGTTAGACTCTCGCTTGTTGGAGATAGTCATTGCCTGGCACTTCTGTGCGCGAATGTTACCTGCCACTTATCAGCCCAAGCCTGAACGTCGTCCAGGTCTTGTTGCATGTGGGCATGAACTGCTTCATTATCTGAGGAGTTGTGAATGTCGCTGAACACTGTGCAGTCATCAGCGAACATCCCCATTTCTTATGTTGGAGGGAAGGTCATTGATGAAGCAGCTGAAGATGGTTGGGCCTAGGACACTGCCCTGAGGAACTCCTGCAGCGATGTCCTGGGGCTGTGATGATTGACCTTCAACCACCACAACCATCTTCCTTTGTGCTAGGTATGACTCCAGCCAGTGGAGCGTTTCCCCCCCCCCCCGATTCCCATTGACCTCAGTTTTACTAGGGCTCCTTGATGCCACACTCGGTCAAATGCTGCCTTGATGTCAAGGGCAGTCACTCTCACTGAAATCAGGAAGCACTTTTTCACACAAAGGGTGGTGGAAATCTGTAACTCTCACATCTAAAAGGCTGTGGATCTAGGGTCAATTGGAGCTTTCAAAATTGAGACCGATAGATTTTTTGTTGGGTAAGGGTATCAAGGGATATGGAGCAAAGGCGGGTAAATGGAGTTGAGGTGTGGATTAGCCATGATCTAATTGAATGGCGGAACAGGCTCAAGGGGCTGAATGGCCTCCTCCTGTTCCTATGTTCCTATTATGCAGTGGCCACCCAGAGGCATCACCATGGCACCCAGTCCATTTTGTTCCTGGGTCCTCATTATAATGTGGCCAGCGAACTGCCAGTGAGAGGAACACGGATTCCACGATCCTGCTTTTCCAGTGGGAAGCAATGCTGGCAGAGAGTTCATCGTGGGAGCGCAGACTAGGATTTTACTGGCCGGAAAATCATGGGTTATGTTCCATGATGTGCTGCCTGCGAGGGAGTTAAAGACATAAGAACATAAGAATTAGGAGCAGGAGTCGGCCATTCGGCCTCTCGAGCCTGCACCGCCATTCAGTAAGATCATGGCTGATCTTTGACCTCAACTCCACCTTCCCGCCCGATCCCCATATCCATTGAATCCCTTACAGTCCAAAAATCCATCTATCTCAGCCTTGAATATACTCAACAACTGAGCCTCCACAGCCCTCTGGGGTAGAGAATTCCAAAGATTCACAATCCTTTGAATGAAGAAATTCCTCTTCATCTCAGTGCTAAATGGCCAACCCCTTATTCTGAGACTGTGACCCCTGGTTCTAGACTCCCCAGCCAGGGGAAACATCCTCCCTGCATCTACCCTGTCAAGCCCTGTAAGAATTGTATATGTTTCAAAAAGATCACCTCTCATTCTTCTAAACTCTAGGGAATAGAGGCGGAGTCTACTCAATCTCTCCTCATGATAGAAAGGACTTGTATTTATATATAGTGGGGGCAAAATTGGGTCGCGCCTCCCTTTTAGCGCCCCGAAAAAGTTAGCGCCCCACGCCCAAAATTCACTGGTAGCGCACCAAGAGGGAGGCAGGGCGCTGCGAGTGAATATCGCGGCGCTACTTGTAGCAGCACCATGCTCTGTGGCACGTCGCGCTGCGGTACTGCAGGCCTTCCTCCCCTTATTAAAGCGGAGGAGCCGAGCGCAGCGCAACCCGGGGCCCAGCTGGGCCACCAGGGACCGGAGTGCTGGCAAAAGAGCCCGGCACTCAAGAGAAGTGCTGGGCTCACGGAGCGCAGCCGGCACCCCGTGGGGGTGCTGAAGAGGAGGCCGGGGACAGCAACAGGGGCAGGTGCTGGCAGGCGGCCAGCAACAAAAATGGCCGCCCGGCACCTCCCCATTAATTTGCGCCGCCCCGGCCGTAGGTAGGCCCCCTTCACCCTGTCGGACATAGCGTCCAGCGGTAAGTCAGGGGGCACGACCGAAGATTGCGGCCGGGGCGCAGCGCATGGCAATGACGTCATCGCCGGAGGCGCAGCGCCGCGGGGCGCTAATGGGTGGCGCAAGTCAACCGAATTTTTCCCCCAGTGTCTTTCAAGACCTCGAGATGTCTCAAAGCGCTCCTGCCAGTATTCCTTCCCACTGGAAAAGCAGGACTGTGGAATCAACCCTGTTAATTTTTGTTGCAGAAATATTTCATAAAGAAAGAAAGATGCAAGAGGAGATTTTCATCCTGTCAGTCTGGGCAGGATTTGAACCCAAATCCCAGGAGTGGAAGGACACGGACTCGGCCGTTCTACCATCCCGCCCTTCCCCCCAGATCCCTGGGTTTCAATGTTTGATGCAAGTCTAAAAATATTACACATACACAAGAGGGGGTTAGAATTTCACTCATTCCGGTCAACGGGGAACGGTTTCACCCAGTAACTTCCAAGAACATATATGAAACAAGACAGGCCAAATCCTCTGCGGGATTAAAGGATTACTTAAAATGTCTGGTCTGGTACAATCCGAACAACACAGGGCAGGGTCCTCTTACTGCCAGTGTTCTGTAATTGAAGTGCGTAGGCGAGAGACACAAGTGATAATAATTGGGTTTCACTATGGTACAGGCAGATATGGTTGCAGAATCATCCCATGATTCATCCACCCCAGGGCTCTCCCAGTTGATGAGTGGGAATGTGCCCCGTGTGGTACCGAGCGGGGCAGATTCCCAGCACGTGCTGAGTCAGGCAAACTCAGCCGTGAGAACTGCGTGGCTACTAAATAGGCCTCGGCATCGCTGGGCCGGGCCGGGCCGGGCAGAATAAAGATCAGGCAGGGCTCCTGGTCCTGATCACCGTCCAGTGACTGCGGCTGGAAAGTGTGTGTATGAGACTGTGGGCTGAGGTTACATCAAACTGCCCAAAGTGCCCACCCAAGAAGGGGGGGAAATGACAGCAAAAGTGCACAGTGGCGGATGTCAGTAGTCGGCCATCCAACTCCCTCTCAACGTTAAAGAAAGAACTTGCATTTCTATAGCGCCTTTCACAACCTCAGGACGTCCCAAAGCGCTTCACAGCCAATCAAGTACTTTTGAAGTGTAGTCACTGTTGTAATGTGGGAAACGTGGCAGACAATTTGCGCACAGCAAGCTCCCACAAACAGCAATGTGATAATGACCGGATAATCTGTTTTTAGTGATGTTGGTTGAGGGATAAATATTGGCCAGGACACTGAGGATAACTCCCCTGCTCTTCTTCGAAATAGTGTCATGGGATCTTTTACATCCACCTGAGTGAACAGACGGGGCCTCGGTTTAACATCTCATCCAAAAGATGGCACCTCCGACAGTGCAGCACTCCCTCTGTACTGCACTGGGAGTGTCAGCCTAGATTGCGTGCTCAAATCTCTGGAGTGGGGCTTGAACCCACAACCTTCTGACTCAGAAGAGAGAGAGCACTACCGACTGAGCCACGGCTGACACTTAGTACAGGCACACGACCTAGGTGGGGTCCACCCATACAAGGGTGCATTCCCTTTTTAAGTGGGTCAATAGCAAACTTATAAAATAAGTGCTTGCATCTAATCATATCACTTGTCACTTAAAAAATTTTTTTTAATTAGAAATGCAACATAACCTCAGCTTTCTGGACGAACTCTTTCTTTTAAAATGTGTTTCATTTCAGTTTTGTTGAAGTTTCTTAGGGTAGCCCAACCTCCGTGTGCCTGATTGCAGCAGCCATGCAGTGTCCGGGACACTGACCGATTGAGCAGTCAGGCGCTCGCGTCCTGTACCACACATCGCGACGGAAGGAGGGCCACCTGCGGAGGCAGCTTCGAGCAGCTGCATCTTCCTGAGCCAGGACAGCTGTGACCGGGCAGCGGGCCCTCGGAGGAACCGCTGCCTTCCAAAACATACAAGGTTTTTTAGTGGATTTTGTGGTCATCGAGGAACGTGCTGGGAACTTCATGGAAGCTCATCTCATTTAGGGATGAAGGAACAGGAGTCGGCCATTCGGCACCTCGAGCCTGTAACCCACCGTTCAGTTGGATTATGCCCGACCTGTAGCTTAACTCCATCACTACCACATGGAACGGTTGAGGCGAACAGCATGGATGCATTTAAGGGGAAGCTAGATAAATGCATGAGGGAGAAAGGAATAGAAGGATAAGTTGATGGGGTGAGATGAAGAGGGCGGAAGGAGGCTGGTGTGGAGCATAAACACCGACATGGATCAGTTGGGCTGAATGGGCTGTTTCTGTGCTGCATCCGCCCTTGTTCCATAACCCCTAATACCCTCGCCTAACAAAGATCTACTACTCTCAGTTCTGACATTTTCAATTGACCCCCAGCCTTAGCAGCTTTTTAGGGGAGAGAGTTCCAGATTTCCACTAACCCTTTGTGTGAAGAAGTGCTTCCTGACATCACCCCTGAACGGCCTGGCTCATATTTAAGGTGATGACCCCCTTGTTCCTGACTCCCCCCCCGCCAGAGGAAATAGTTTCTCTCTATCTACCCTATCAATTCCTTTAATCATCTTAAACACCTCAATTAGATGAACCCTTAATCTTCAATACTCAAGGGAATAGAAGCCTAGTCTGTGCAACCTGTCCTCATAATTTAACCCTTTTAGCCCCGGTAACATTTGGTGAATCTGCGCTGCCCCCCCCTCCAAGGCCAATCTATCCTTCCTGAGGTGTGGTGCCCAGGCCTCACACGGTCGCCAACTCTGGTCGGACATGTTCCTGGAGGTTTCATCACATGACCTCCCGCCTCCAACCGCCCCGCCCGGTCAAACAGCCTTTTTTCCCCCGTCTCCAATATTTTTATGACTAATAAACAAAAGTGTTCAAAGAAAATGGGGGAAAAAATGTTAACGCCCCAATTATTCTTCTCCTGAGTTGCTCGCAGCAGTGTCCAGGAGATTAATCTTTACTTCTTGGAGGCTCCAGGGCAATCCTGGAGGGTTGGCAACCCTCGGCATTGCCAGGTTGGGAATACTGGTTGGAGCCCGATAATTGCCTCAGGAGTAGTGGAGTGTATTTGAGTGACAGCCGTGGCTCAGTGGGTAGCATCCTTGCCTCTTGGGTCAGAAGGTTATGAGTTCAAGTCCCACTCCAGAGACTTGAGTACAAAAATCTAGGCTGACACTCCAGTGTAGTACTGAGGGAGTGCTGCACTGTCGGAGATGCTGTCTTTCAGATGAGATATTAAACCGAGGCCCTATCTGCTCTCTCAGGTGGGTGTAAAAGATCCCATGGCCACTATTTCGAAGAAAAGCAGGGGAGTTCTCACTGGTGTCCTGGCCAATATTGATCCTTCAATCAACATCACTAAAAAAAAACAGATTATCTGGTCATTATCACATTGCTGTTTGTGGGACCTTGCTGTTCGCAAATTGGCTGCCACGTTTCCTACATTACAACAGTGACTACACTTCAAAAAGTACTTCATTGGCTGTAAAGCACTTTGGGACGTCCTGAGGTTGTGAAAGGTGCTGTAGAAATGCAAGTTTTTTTTAGAACTGTCCGATGCAGAGGTCAGTTTCCTTTACTCAGTTCCAATGATGTGCTTCAACCCCAGCTTCAGAAGAGACCGATTATTGTACAAGTGTGATTTTTCTATCACACACACGAGCCATATCAGTGTCAAGTTAGGGGCAGTTCTGTGCTGTGTATCCATGCCCACTAGGAACTGGCATGGTGAATGATGTACAGACGTCCAGTCCTAGAACACCACCATCTGGTGTACGGGATGAGCAATTACCTGCACCTATATATATGTGCACGGCACCAGTCATTGTGAGAGCAGGAAGTAAGTGTCTCAACTAACAAAGGCTCTTGTCGGTAAAATGTTCTTAGGAACATGGGAACAGGAGGAGGCCATTTAGCCCGTCAAGCCTGTTCCGCCATTCAATGAGATCACGGCTGATCCGTGACCTAACTCCATATACCCACCTTTGGCCCCATATCCCTTAATACCTTTGGTTAACAAAAATCTATCAATCTCCGATTTAAAATTAACAATTGATCCAGCACCAACTGCATGTACGGAAAAAAGTTCCAAATTTCTACCACCCTTTGAGTCTGGAAGTGTTTCCTAACTTCACTCCTGAAAGATCTGGCTCTAATTTTTCGGCTATGTTCCCTAGTCCTAGACCCCCCAGCTTGCCTCATCCTTGGTGATATAGACCACAGAGAAAAATCAAGTAAATTAGATTCTGCCTAAATTCAATGCACAGTTACAGCCAGCAGGCAGAGTGTGGGGATGGGCAGCTTCGAACTGGTTTTCTTTCCGATAGTTTGAGACATGTTTCCTCTTTCTCTGTTTATTGTATTTGCAATCTGCAAAATACAGGTGCACAGTAGCATAGTGGTTGTTTTTGTGGACTAGTAATCCAGGAGCCTGGACTAATGATCTGGTAGACAGTGAGTTCAAATCCCACCATGGCAACTGGGGAATTTAACCGGATTGTCATAAAAACCCATCTGGTTCACTAATGTTCTTTAGGGAAGGAAATCTCCGTCCTTACCCGGTCTGGCCTATATGTGACTCCAGACCCACAGCAATGTGGTTGACTCTTAACTGCCCTCTGAAATGGCCTAGCCAGCCAATCAGTTGTACCAAACTGCTATAAAGAAGTATACTCACCACACGGACTGCAACGGTTCAAGAGGGCGGCTCACCACCACCTTCTCAAGGGCAATTAGGGATGGGCAAAAAATGCCAGCCTTGCCAGCGACGCCCACATCCCGTGAATGAATTTTTTAAAAGCTGCAATTATAGACATATCCACCAGAGGACACTGCAGGACTAAGAAATTAGGGAGGTTGGGAATCCTCACCACAATCAGGGTCACTAGTTCACAGTCATTGAACTCCATTCCATTTTTAACACGAGGGTTTTTTGGGGATTTTTACCAGTGTTTTGGGAATCGCATCCCACAGATCCGCCTGTTTCTTTGTGGAATGAAAACAGCAGCAACCCTGTTAATGAAAAACAATAGGGCTGCTGGACACTGCACAGGTTTACAGAGATTAAGTCAAATTTTATTTTTATCAATGGGACTTTGGGATTTTTACCCATATTTTAGGGATCATATTCTATGTGCTTTTCATTAACAAACAAAATCAGTGAAATCGTTGGATTGAGGACCTGACGCACAGAGAAAAGAGCATTGCACTCCGCACTTAGAGAGGGTGCAGAGGAGATTTACTAAAATGGTACCAGGGATGAGAAACTTCAGTTACGAGGAGAGACTGGAGAAGCTGGTATTGTTCTCCTTAGAGCAGAGAAGGTTAAAAGCAGATTTAATAGAGGTGTTCAAATTTATATGGGGTTTTGATGGAGTAAATAAGGAGAAACGTTTTCCACTGGGAGGAGGGTCGGTAACCAGAGAAAGAAAGACTTGCATTTCTATAGCGCCTTTCACGACCACTTCAAAGCGCTTTACAGCCAATGAAGTACTATTTTGAAGTGTAGTCACTGTTGTAATGTAGGAAACGCGGCAGCCAATTTGTGAACAGCACGCTCCTGCAAACAGCAATTTCATACTGACCAGATAATCTGTTTTTGTTATGTTGGTTGAGGGATAAATATTTGGAGAGGACACCGGGGAGAACTCCCCTGCTCCTCTTCGAAATAGTGCCGTGGGATCTTTTAAGTCTACCTGAGAGAGCAGATGGGGCCTCGGTTTAACATCTTATCCGAAAGACGGCGCCTTCGACAGTGCAGCACTCCCTCAGCACTGCACTGGAGTGTCAGCCTAGATTTATGTGTTCAAATCCCTGGAGTGGGACCATGAACGCACAGCCTTCTGACTCAGAGGCGAGTGAGAGTGTGCTGCCCACTGAGCCAGAGCTGACATGGATCTGCAATAATTGGCAAAAGGACCAGAAGGAGGAGAATTTTTTTTACGCAGCGAGTTGTTGTGATCTGGAACGCGCTGCCTGAAAGGGCGGTGAAAGCAGATTCAATAGTAACTTTCAAACAGGAATAAATATTTTAAAAGGAAAAATTTGCAGGGCTACGGGGAAAGAGCTGGGAGAGTGCGACTAATTGGAGAGCTCTTTCAAAGAGCCGGCACAGGCACGATGGGCCGAATGGCCTCATTGAATCTACGATTGAATCTGTTTCCACCACCCTAACAGGCAGCGCATTCCAAATCCTAACCAATTGTTGCGTAAAAAGTTTTTCCTCATGTCGCCTCTGGTTCTTTTGCCAATCACCTTAAATCTGTGCCCTCTCGTTATTGACCCTTCAGCCACTGGAAACAGTTTCTCTATTTACTCTATCTAAACCCGTCATATTTTTAAACACCTCTATCATGTTTTCTCTTAGCCTTCTTTGCTCTAAGGAGAACAACCCCAGCTTCTCCAGGCTATCCACGTAACTTTAATCCCTCATCCCTGAAATCATTCTAGTAAATCTCTTCTGTACCCTCTCCAAAGACTTCATGTCCTTCCGAAAGTGCGGTGCCCAGAATTGGACACAATACTCCAGCTGAGGCCAAACTAGTGTTTTATCTAGATTTGGCATAACTTCCTGGCTTTTGTACTCTTTATGCCTCTATTTATAAAGCCCAGGATCCCATGTGCTTTATTAACTGCTTTGTTAACCTGTCTTGCCACCTTCAAAGATTGGTGCACAAACTAATGTCAACTTGGGTGGAGGTTGGGGTGCTACAACTGGCCTGGACTACAGTGGGGAGTGGGGAGGAGGGGGGCAGGGGGAGGAGGGGGAAAGGGGGGAGGAGGGGGGAAGGGGGAGGAGGGGGAAAGGGGGGAGGAGGGGGAAGGGGGGAGGGAGGGGGAAGGGGAGGAGGGGGAAGGGTGGAGGGGAAGGGGGAGGAGGGGGAAAGGGAGGGAGGGGGCAGGGGAAGAGGGGAAGGGGAGGAGGGGGAAAGGGGAGGAGGGGGAAAGGGGGGAGGAGGGGGGCAGGGGGAGGAGGGGGAGATGGGGAAGGGGGAGGAGGGGGAAAGGAGGGGGAGGGGGGAAGGGGGGGCGGGGAAAGGAGGGGGAGGGGGGAAGGGGGGGCAGGGGAAGGAGGGGGAAGGGGGGAGGAGTGGGGAATGAGTTAGGGTTTCCCCCCTGCCGATTACTGTCAGGTGACCCCTGCAGGAAAGTGCATGTGTGTGAGGACAGGACTGGCCTCCTCTGTGCTGCTCCTCATGGTTCAATAGCCTGCCGATAAGGGCGGGGGTCACACCGAGAGCCTTCCGGAGAGGGGGGGGGGCGGGGGGGGGGGAGAAAAAAAGCAAACCAGAGCTTGAACTTGGTGATAATTTCAATTATTGCAGATTAAAAGATTTTTTTCCCTCCGTCCAGTTGAGTATCAGAGAATATGTCAGTGCAATCGATTGTATAACTAACAGAGTCATAGAGTCATAGAGTCATAACGGCATAGAAGGAGGCCATTCGGCCCATCGAGTCCGTGCCGGCTCTCTGTAGAGCAATCCAGTCAGGCCCAATCCCCCGCTCTATCCCCGTAGACCTGCAAGTTTATTTCCCTCAAGTGCCTATCCAGTCTCCCCTTGAAAACATTGAGTGTCTCCGCTTCCACCACTTCCGTCGGCAGCGAGTTCCAGGTCATCTCCACTCGCTGCGTAAAAAAGTTTTTCCTCACATCCCCCCTGTATCTCTTGCCCAAAACCTTAAATCTGTGTCCCCTAGTCCTTGTACCATCAACTAGTGGGAACAGCCTTTCCCTGTCTAGCCTATCCAAACCCGTCATAATCATGTACACCTCTATCAAATCACCCCGCAACCTCCTTTTCTCTAATGAAAACAAATCCAGCTTCTCCAACCTGTCCTTGTAGCTAAGATCCCCCATCTCCGGAACCACTCTGGTAATTCTCCTCTGCACCCTCTCAAGGGCCTTCACATCCTTCCTAAAGTGTGGTGACCAGAACTGGACGCAATACTCCAGTTGTGGCCTAACCAGCTCTTTATGAAGGTTCAGCATAACTTACATCCGGCCATTCATCATCCCAATTTATTTCTGTACAGATTGAGTTGCTGTTATACAATGTAATTATAATGAACCTGTGTATAACGGTGGTTAAATTATTTGCTAGATATTTACAGTGTTCTTAAACCTATGGGAATTCCTATATTATACAGAAAAAAGTGTGTGCACTCAAGAAGGGAGAATAAATAAGGAAATCAGGGGATATAAAGAAAGAAATGATTTGCATTTATACAACACCTTTCACAACCTTTCACAGGACGTCCCAAAGTGCTTTACAGCCAATGAAATACTTTTTGAAGTGCAGTCACTGTTGTAATGTAGAGAGAAATAGAGATGGAATGAGAGATTCAACGAAACACAGAGGAAAAAGGAGATAGCGAAACAGAAAAAGAGAGATAGAGAGAGGAGCAGCATGAGGGAAATACAGAGAATGGATAAAGATGCAAAGAGCAAGAGAGATGTGGAGAAAGGGACAGAATGAGACATACAGAGAAATACAGAGAAATACAGAGATGGAGAGAAAGGAGCAGAAATGGAGAGAAACATAAATGAGAGAGAGTCAGAAACAGTGAATGCCAAAGAGTCAGATAAAGAAATGCAGAGAGAGAGGGACAAACAGAGAGAGAGAGCGAGACAGAGAGACAGAGAGCGAGAGACAGAGAGAGAGACAGAGAGAGAGAGAGAGCGAGAGACAGAGAGAGACAGAGACAGAGAGAGACAGAGACAGAGACAGAGACAGAGAGTGAGAGAGAGACAGAGAGAAAGAGAGAGACAGAGACAGAGAGACAGACCGACAGACAGCGATGGGCAGACAGAGAGAGACACAGAGAAAGAAGCAGCAAATAACAATGAGACACACAGAATTGCAGAGAGAGAGACAAAGATATCCAAAGATGTGTACACTGCCTGAACAGCAATCCTGTGTGCAGTGACAGCAATCCTTCCTGCCTTACACTCCCAGATCCGCTTTTTCAGATAATGAAGGGGAACAACAGGCCAGTGTTTATTATATTCTTGTGTTTTATGTGTGATTTGTGTCAAGAACACTGGTATGTAAAGTCGATTAGATTATAACCACTCCCTTGGCCCCCCAACCCCGGTTTAGTACAAAGCAACATAGAATGATCAAACACATTCATTAAGATGTCTTATCACTGGATTTTCTGTCTGGCTAACCACAAATTCCATAGCAATGATTTCTATGGCAACTCATCCTGTTGCTGTGTATCTTATATCCAAAAAATGAAGGGCTCCCAGTATTAAGGATGTGCAGTAGAATCATTTTATACCCCCAAAAAACTTAATATAGCCCCTTCGCAGGCCTCAGAAACATGTTAAGGTGCTTCACGTACAATGCGTTACCGTTGTATAGACATACGGGGCAGCCATTTTGTCCACAGTCTAATCGCCAATGAGATGAATAACCACTAATTCTGGTTTGGTCGAGGGAGGAATGTTGGCTGAGGACACCGGGATGACTCCCCGCTCTTCTTCGAATAATGCACAGCCCGCACCCACCCCCCGCCCCCCGGCAGTACAGAATTTCCTCTAACGTCTCATCCAATGAGCAGTAACTCCGACAGTGCGGCGCTCCCTCAGTACTGCCCCTCCGACAGTGCGACACTCCCTCAGTACTGCCCCTCTGACAGTGCGGCGCTCCCTCAGTACTGCCCCTCCGACAGTGCGGCTCTCCCTCAGTACTGCCCCTCCGACAGTGCGGCGCTCCCTCAGTACTGCCCCTCTGACAGTGCGACACTCCCTCAGTACTGCCCCTCCGACAGTGCGACACTCCCTCAGTACTGCCCCTCTGACAGTGCGGCGCTCCCTCAGTACTGCCCCGCTGACAGTGCGGCGCTCCCTCAGTACTGCCCCTCCGACAGTGCGGCGCTCCCTCAGTACTGCCCCTCCGACAGTGCGGCACTCCCTCAGTACTGCCCCTCTGACGGTGCAGCACTCCCTCAGTACTGCCCCTCCGACAGTGCAGCACTCCCTCAGTACTGCCCCTCTGACAGTGCAGCGCTCCCTCAGTACTGCCCCTCTGACGGTGCAGCACTCCCTCAGTACTGCCCCTCCGACAGTGCAGCACTCCCTCAGTACTGCCCCTCCGACAGTGCGGTGCTCCCTCAGTACTGCCCCTCCGACAGTGCGGTGCTCCCTCAGTACTGCCCCTCCGACAGTGCGGCACTCCCTCAGTACTGCCCCTCTGACAGTGCGGTGCTCCCTCAGTACTGCCCCTCCGACAGTGCGGCGCTCCCTCAGTACCTGCCCCTCTGACAGTGCGGCGCTCCCTCAGTACTGCCCCTCTGACAGTGCAGCGCTCCCTCAGTACTGCCCCTCCGACAGTGCGGCGCTCCCTCAGTACTGCCCCTCCGACAGTGCGGCGCTCCCTCAGTACTGCCCCTCCGACAGTGCAACTTGCCTTTATATAATGCCTTTAACATAGTAAAACGTCCCAGGGCACAGGAGCATTAGCAAACAAAACTTGACACCGAGCCACATAAGTGACCAGAAGCTTGGTCAAAGAGGCAGGTTTTAAGGAGCGTCTTAAAGGAGGAGAGAGAGGCGAAGAGGTTTAGGGAGGAAATTCCAGAGCTTAGACATTAAACCGAGGCCCCGTCTGCTCTCTCAGGTGGATGTGAAAGATCCCATGGCACTATTTTGAAGGAAAGCAGAGGAATTCTCCCCGTTGTCCTGGCCAATATTTATCACTCGGCCAACATAACAAAAACAGATTATCCGGTCATTATCACATTGCTGTTTGTGGGAGCTTGCTGTGCGCAAATTGGCTGCTGTGTTTCCTACATTACAACAATGGCTACTCTTTAAATGTGTGAAGCGCTTTGAGATGTCCTGTGATTGTGAAAGGCGCTATAGAAATGCAAGTCTTTCTTTCATTCAAGCTTTGTTGTGGGGATTTCATGAACCTCCCTCTCCAATGGGTCACTGCCTTACATCAAATTCCACGCATCCAGTATCCTCAATATTGCCAACCCTGGAATATACCAGAGTCAGTGATTCAATTGTCTTTTTGATGTGTGCTGTTGCAGTAAAAATAAGGAACATCTGTCTGAGGCTGAACCACACTGTTCACAACCTTGGTGTCATATTTGACCCTGAAATGAGCTTCCGACCACATATCCGCGGCATAACTAAGACCGCCTATTTCCACCTCCGCAACTTCGCCCGTCTCTGCCTTTGCCTCAGCTCATCCGCTGCTGAAACCCTCATCCATGCCTTTGTTACCTCTAGACTTCATTATTCCAATGTTCTCCCAGCTGGCCTCCCACATTCTACCCGACGTAAACTTGAGGTCATCCAAAACTCGGCTGCCTGTGTCCTAACCCACACCAAGTCCCGTTCACCCATCTCTCCTGTGCTCGCTGACCTAGTTTGGCTCCCGGTTAAGCAGCGCCACGATTTCAAAATTCTCATCCTTGTTTTCAAATCCCTCCATGGCCTTGCCCCCTCCCTAACTCTGTAATCTCCTTCAGCCCCACAACCGCCCCCCCCCCCCCGATCCGAGATATCTGCGCTCCTCTAATTCTGCCCTCTTGAGCATCCCTGATTATAATCGCTCAACCATTGGTGGCCGTGCCTTCTGTTGCCTGGGCCCTAAGCTCTGGAATTCCCTTCCTAAACCTTTCCGCTTCGCTACCTCTCTTTCCTCCTTTAAGATGCTCCTTAAAACCTACCTCTGACCAAGCTTTTGGTCACCTGCCCTAATTTCTCCTTATGTGGCTCGGTGTCAAATTTTTTGTCTTATAATACTCCTGTGAAGCACCTTGTGACGTTTTACTTCGTTAAAGGCGCTATATAAATGCACGTTGTTGTTGTTGTTGGATCACCACCAGGGGGCAGGCGGACACACCACTGACTGAGACCAGGTACAACAAGGTGCGATACTGATTTCACCTCAGGGGCTTCACTTCAACTCCACTTGTCCCACTTTCGGTATAATCCAAAACTGGATGGCGCGAGAGGACTGAATCATGGCCCAAGTTCTGAGGTTTGTTTTGCTGCTGATTAAAAAGTCATCGCAAACCTCAGTAATTAATGGTTCTCTATAGATCAGAAATTTCCGTACAGCTAACTCAAAAAATTGGACTGTCCAAATGGCGACCATATCTAGATGGGTTTGGAGGCAGGTGGCCCCTCGACCCGTCTAATCTCATCCTTCCAGAAAGAAAGAAAGAAAGACTTGCATTCATATAGCGCCTTTCACGACCACTGGACGTCTCAAAGCGCTTTACAGTCAATGAAGTACTTTTGAAATGTTGTAATGTGGGAAACAGGAGAAGATTGAGCTTGGCTGTGATGCCCCCCACAGTTAAATAGCCCTAAAATCAACCCGTTCTGTCTGCAACTTGCATTTCTATAGCACTCTTTGTGCCCAAAGACATGTCGGAGCACTCTAAAAAGCTGGTGAATAGCGAGTGGAATAGCTGAGGATGGGAGTGGGGGGAAGGGTGAGGAAGAGGGTCAGGGGCGGGCAAAAGCGCCATCAAAGAGGAGGGAGCTAGGGAGATTTTTGAAGGCAGGGAGGCACTTGACAAAGTGGAGGTGCTGAGGGAAGGAGTTTTGGGAGGGTTCGAGGTTTACACCTGAGGAACAAAGCACCCAGACAACGGGGCCCATGAAACCGTACCCCAGTAAAGCTCAACACCTCCAGGGGAGAAAACTGGAGAGAGGGAGAAAGCAAAATCAGAGGAGCGCAGTAGCACTGAGGTATTAAGCTAAGACATCAACTGACCCTTATGTCCGTTAAATAAATCTAGTGCGCACAACTAAAGATGTGATTCTATATAAAAACGGTGATTAGCTGAAGTTAAGCTCTGCAATAGGACCCAAAGCATTCGCATTAAACATTCAGATAAGTGGACAAAACACAGGCATTATTTACCTCTTTGATGTATCACTGAACATTATAGACTCTGAACCATTTCATCACCATCAGGCGGCACTGCACACACCAGATACACACAAGCCGATACCAGACTTCAAACCTCGGAGAGCTGAATTATGTTTGTCCTTTGCTGGTGTCCTTTAGAGATTCAAAATCGCTGTCATCAAAGCCTCCAGATTTAGAATTTTCTTTTAACATGCTGCCCCGCGGTGTATTCATCCGAAAATATAACGTCAGGTTCCACGTGTACGCTGACGACACCCAGCTCGATCTCAGCACCACCTCTCTCCACCCCTCCACTGTTCTGTGTTGTCAGACTGCTTGTCCGACATCCAGTCTTGGATGAGCCGAAATTTCTTCCAATTAAATATTGGGAAGACCGAATCTATTGTCTTCGGCTCCCCACCACAAACTCCCTTCCCTAGCCACCGATTCCATCGCCCTCCCTGGCCACGGTCTCAGGCTGAACCAGACTGTTCGCCACCTCAACGTCCTGTTTGACCCTGAGCTGAGCTTCCGACCCCATATCTTCTCCATCACCAAGACCGCCTACTTCCACCTCCGTAATATTGTCCCGTCTCCGCTCCTGCCTGAGCCCATCCGCTGCTGAAACCCTCATCCGTATTTTTGGTTGTTACCTCCAGACGCGACTATTCCAACGCTCTCCTGGCCGGCCTCCCACCCTGCACCCTCCATAAACTTGAGCTCATCCAAAACTCCACTGCCTGTATCCTAATTCGCACCAAGCCCTGTTCTCCCATCACCCCTCTGCTCGTTGACCTATTGACGTAAGAAAACTACTAGGCACTTGGTCTAAGCGTTAAACAAAGCTTTAATCAACTGTTTTACAACATGGAGGTCTAGTTGTGTCCTTCACTGGTTCCTGTTAAAGAATGTCCTCAGCAAGCTGGGCCCATGCCCGAGTATTTATACTCTCCCTGGACAGCGCCACCAGCAGGCCGCCCAGTATTATTTCATAAGTCATTTCCACATGAATGACAAGATTCATGTCACCTATATTGGCTCCCGGTCCCTAAACACCTCCATTTCAAAATTAGCATCCTTGTGTTCAAATCTCTCCATGGCCTCGCCCCTCCCTATCTCTGTAACCCTCCTCCAGCTCCTGCAACCCTCCGAGATCCCTGCGCTCCTCCAACTCTTGTCCATTCCCTTCTTCCTTCACCCCACCATTGGCGGCCGTGCCTTCAGCTGCCTAGGCCCTAAGCTCTGTAATTCCCTCCCTAAACCTTTCTACCTCTCTCTCCTCCTTTAGTATCAGCCAGTGGCTCAGTTGGTAGTGCTCTCACCTCTGAGTTAGAATGGTTTGTGGGTTCCAGTCCCACTCCAGAGACTTGAGCAGAAAAATCTAGGTCTGACACTCCAGTGCAGTCCTGAGAGAGTGCTGCACTGTCAGAGGTGCCATCTTTCGAATGAGATGTTAAACTGAGGCCCTGTCTGCTCTCTCAGGTGGATGTAAAAGATCCCACAGCACTATTTCGAAGAAGAGCAGGGGAGTTCTCCCCGGTGTCCTGGCCAAATATTTATCCCTCAACGAACATCACTAAAAAAACAGATTATCTGGTCATTATCACATTGCTGTTGGTGGGAGCTTGCTGTGCGCAAATTGGCTGCCGCGTTTCCTACATTACGACAGTGACTACACTTCAAAAAGTACTTCAGTGGTTGTAAAGCGCTTTGGGACGTCCAGTGGTCGTGAAAGGCGCTATAGAAATGCAAGTCTCTCTTTCTTTCTTTAAAACCTACCTCTTTGACCAAGCATTCAGCCACCTGTCCTAATGTCTCCTTATGTGGCTCGGTGTCAAATTTTGTTTGATAATCGCTCCTGTGAAGCACCTTGCATTGTTTTACTACGTTAAAGGCGCTGTATAAATACAAGTTGTTGTTAACGATTCCTTCTCCCTTCCTGGGCGCACATGTATACCCAGAGACTCGGTTATCTCTGACACGATGTCTGTACGATGTCTGAGGGCCATCGTATACCTTGTCTCGTGTCTTATGGGGCCTGCGCGCTCTCCGGGTCTCTCCTACAGCTCGCCTGTGCGACGAATGAAACTTTGAATTTGTAATGTGGTATATTTAGTCATCTTATTCTGAGCGGTTGGGAACTGCGGAATCTAATTTATTTCTGTGTATCTGAGATAGAACAAAAAAAACAGCAGACAAAAGGTTAACTTAAAAAAAAAAGGGAAATTCTGGATGGAATGCACCATCATTCAAGTAAAGAGGGGTAGTCTGGAATTTAAAAAAGTGCTGAATTTAGATGTGGTATATAAGCAGAAGTTCTTTGACCAACAATAAGTACTATTACAGAAATGCTTAGCAAAGAAGAAGAATGCAGATTAGATTAATATTGTCTTAAGGTTAGACTGTTGGCCTCACTTTAGAAACCCACCCTTTCGCCTGAATGAACGGTCTGTTTATTCGACAATTGTAGGCGAGGCCTAAATTAATTCTACCCTCACTGAAAGGCTTTCTAATTTGTATTAATTTTGTTCAGAACATTGAACATTGTAGCTCTAACCACACAGGAGGCATGGGAGGAATTTTAAGGCAGATTATTGAATATCTGGGACTTTGGTTTGCTGAGGTTGCTGTTATTTTCTAAGCAGTCTGTTTATCTGACCATTGTAGTGTGGCCAATTTTTATGGTGACTTGTGCATGCTGGTGCCTCCCATGTCTAATTGAAAGAGACAGAAGCAGAGACAGAGTGAGAGATGGAGATATGTGGTGCATGTAAAAGAAAGGGTGACAGAAAATGCAAACACAACACAGAAAAAATCCATTGAAAGCATTCAAATTTGTAGTGGAAACTAGAAATTCTTCCCCTCCACCTGTGACACACATTCATAGGAACATAGGAGCAGGAGGAGGCCATTCAGCCCCTCGAGCCTGTTCCGCCATTCAGTTAGATCATGGCTGATCTGTCTCTTAACTCCATCTACCCACCTTGGTTCCAATTCAACTGGCATTAGGAATGTGGAATATATAGGACTGGAAGAGAGCAGTCCTGCCCATCCATCCTATGGTGTCCCTCATAAAACCTTCCAGCACAGAAGAAGACCATTCGGTCCATCTTTGAAAGAGCTATCCAATTAGTCCCACTCAACAACAACAACGACTTGCATTTATACAGCGCCTTTAATGTAGTAAAACATCCCAAGGCGCTTCACAGGAGCGATTATCAAACAAAGTTTAGCACCGAGCCACATAAGGAGATATTTGGACAGGTGACCAAAAGCTTGGTCAAACAGGTAGGTTTTAAGGAGCGTCTTAAAAGTGGAGCGAGAGGTAGCGAGGCAGAGAGATGTAGGGAGGGAATTCCAAAGCTTGGGGTCCAGGCAGCTGAAGGCACGGCTGCCAATGATGGAGCGATGAAAATTGGGGATGTGCAAGAGGCCAGAATTGGAGGAGCGCAGAGATCTCAGAGGGTTGTAGGGCTGGAGGAGGTTACAGAGATAGGGAATGCGCAAGAGGCCAGAATTGCAGCAATCTCCTCTGCTCTTTCCCCATAGTCCTGTGAATTTTTCTTTTTCAAGTATTTATCCAATTCCCTTTTGAAAGTTACTATTAAATCTGCTTCCACCGCCCTTTCAGGCAGCGCGTTCCAGATCATCGTAACAGCCATTGGATAGCGATCAGGGCCAAGGAAGCCAGGCTCATTTGAACCTCCAAAGCCCAGGGCACAATGAGGCCAATTGTAGCACCTCCACCTTGACAACAGTTTATGACAAGGTACATAAAGGACTGATTCCTTTAAGGAGTGCATTCCAGATCATAACAACTCGCTGCGTAAAATAAAATTCTCCTCATCTCCGCTGTTTCTTTTGCCAATGATCTTAAATTTTTGTGTCCTCTGGTTACCGACCCTCCTGCCAGTGGAAACAGTTTCTCCTTATTTACTCTTATCAAAACTCCTCATGATTTTGACCACTATTAAATCTCTCCTTAACCTTCCCTGCTCCAAGGAGAACATTCCCAGTTTCTGTAGCCTCTCCTTGTAGCTCAGATGCCCAATCCAAGGTACGATTTAGTTGCCTTTCACCATGTCATTTATAATGCGAGGATTAAGAAGGGCAAAGAGCAATAAGTAATCATCTAGAGACAGGCCGCCAAGAAGATTTGTGACACTACATAATAGTACTTGACGATGGATCTTTTCTCTTGTATTTTTGGGGGTTTGGGGTTCGGAGTTTGAGAGGCAGCCCTGCTGTGGGAGGCCCAGGCAGATTCCCACTGCCTCATCAATCTATCCAACACGTAGTATTTAGGCTAGAGGCAATCATTCATCTTACCAAGTGCTCCCTATTTCCACTTTTTCTTAAACTAACATTGGCAGTACAGCAAAACATTGCAATCTGACAGAATACACTGACATCAACCATTCACAGTTACTGGCAGGGACGTGCTTTAACAAAATGTCCTGTTTTCCGGACCGAAAGGACCACTCTTGTAATCATCACTGAGTGAAGCTACCAAAACACGCCAAATTGTTGGCAGTTTTGTGCAATGTACCCTGGCTCACTAGAAACCGAGCACAGGCTGTACAAATTGAAGCAGAACTCACAAAACAGCCAGAGACTGAGAGCGGGAGAGGGAAAGAGAGAGGGAGAACAGAGTGAGAGAGGGAAGCAGGCAAAGACAGAGAACGAGAAAGAGCACCAAAGAGAGAGCGAGAGATAGAAAGAAAGAGACAGACTCTGAAAGAGAGCGAGAGAGAGAGAGAGACTGAGAGAAAAAGAGGAGAGAGATAGCTTTAACTCTGGAAAAAGGTGGTTGCTAAACCACCACCTCACCAAGTTGCCTAAATTCACCGATTTCCTTGTTTTGAAATGTGATTCTAACCGTCACCTTCAACTTTCATCGTTCAAAGAACGCTGACTCGACTGAGGTATTGGATTGAGCAGAGCTGTACTCCAGCGAAGAGTCAGCGCCTTCGAGAGAGGCGGGGAGGAAGCACAGACCTAGACAGCACGAATTGACACTGAGTCGACAGAGAGGCCAGCTCACGATCCCTCCAATCCATGTTAAAATGGGCCCTGGCGTCGCGCGCTCAATGGTGGGTGAACGGCCGTTACAACATCGGCAAAGAAATGGCAATCGAGCAAATCAAATGCGTTACGCGTTTTCAAGGGTTCTTTCCAATCCCAGGCTACAGGTTCCTCAGGAAAGTACGGCAGCTGTGACTGAGGAATGCAGATGGCTTGTTATTTGAACTGCGCATCCGACAAACAGATTGACCTAGTCAGTAATATTGCCCGTGAATCAACTTGGAGCCTCCACAAGGGAAGGAAATGGAGGAAGAACCTATTTTTGGTAATTCATTGTTTCAATAAATTAGGGGCTGAAACATAAATAAATATGACAGGGCAGAATCACAGAGCACTTCGAACGGTTCAGGAAAGCCCGCAGCATTAAAAGAGGCCCTGTACTTTTCTGCTCTATTCTACAGTATAACGTGGATAAATGTGAAGTTATCCACTTCGGTAGAAAAAACAGAAAGGCAGAGTATTATTTAAATGGTGATAGATTGGGAAATGTTGATGTACAAAGGGACCTGGGTGTCCTTGTACACCAGTCACTGAAAGCAAACATGCAGGTGCAGCAAGCAGTTAGGAAGTTAATGGTATGTTGACCTTCATTGCAAGAGGTTTTGAGTACAGGAGCAAGGATGTCTTACTACAGTTATACAGGGCCTTGGTGAGACCACACCTGGAGTACTATGTGCAGTTTTGGTCTCCTTACCTAAGAAATGATATACTTGCCATAGAGGGAGTGCAGCGAAGGTTCACCAGACTGATTCCTGGGATGGCAGGACTGTCGTATGAGGAGAGATTGGGTCGACTAGGCCTGTATTCACTAGGACATTTAGGACTGAGATGAGGAGAAATTTCTTCACCCAGAGGGTGGTGATCCTGTGGAATTCTCTACCACAGAAGGCTGTGGAGGCCAAGTCACTGAATATATTTAAGAAGGAGATAGATAGATTTCTAGACACAAAAGGCATCAAGGGGTATGGGGAGAGAGCGGGAATATGGTATTGAGATAGAGGATCAGCCATGATCATATTGAATGGCGGAGCAGGCTCGAAGGGCCAAATGGCCTACTCCTGCTCCTATTTTTCTATGTTTCTATGCTCAACCTTCCCCCCTCCCCCTCCTGAAGGCACTGATTCACGCTTCACAGGCACGCCCATTGATGATGCGTGAATCTACGCTGTGAACGCCAGCAGGCTATCCAACTGTGGAAGGCATCGCGGCCTGGCCCAATCATGTCCTCACCCGACATCCGCACATGTTTCCCAGCGGTCGGGAGAGGACAACTCCCCCCCCCCTTCCACAACCCAGGGTCCTGACACCAGTTGCTGCAACTGAATTATTACTCTGGCTGTGAGTGTAGGGGCGGGGGTGGGGGGGGGGGGGGGGTGGGGGGGGGGGGGTGTTGAACCAGAGATTTTCCTGCTCTGTATATTTCAGTACCACACAGGGCAACACATTTACCCACTCAGAGAGCTCCTGTTTATATTTTAGAAGTGAACTTCCTTTCTGTGCTGATCAACTGACATAGCAACAGGAGGAGGCCATTCAGCCCCTCGCCCCTGATCCGCCATTCAATTAGATCATGGGTGATCGATACCTCAACTCCATTTACCCGCCTTTGCTCCATGCCCACGATACCCTCTCCTAACAAAAATCTATCGATCCCAGTCTTGAAAATTTCAATTGACAATATTTCAATATTGAAAAGAAATGGCGTTATTGATGGATGGAACCATTTCCACTTTCTCCTCCTACGTTTCGCTAAGGCTTCAGTTATACGACCATTTTTGCGTCCAATCTGACTACCAAATAAAATTAAATGTTCATTCATTGCATTGCTTTCTGTGGGCACTTGCTGTGTGTGCAAATTTGACTGCCTCATTTGACCACATGACAGTCATTTCAGTTCTAAGTAATTCATTGCATGTGAGGCATGTGAGAAGTGTTTCTGACCAATGTAATAAAGTGCGATATAAATATGGGTTTGGGAGTTTCAAATCCAAAGTCCAGATCGCAGGCTGAAGTATAACTCCAGTTTCTTTGTTACACAAAAGCACATCTGTTGAATACATTGCATCATGGAGTGATGACATCATAACACCAAGCCCACTGGAAGTACACCCAGCAAGAGGTAGCAGGTCAAGGGTCAACAATATGGAATCATACAGCACAGAAGGAGGCCATTCGGGCCATCGTGCCTGTGCCGGCTCTTTGAAAAATGGCACACACCTTGGGCCCTGAACCGGTTCTAGATTCTCAAGAAAGTTGAAGGCAGCAGGACTAGCTGCACACTCGGGTGGTATAACTGTGATCCAGTGCCTAGAGCCTAGAAACTGCTGTTGGCAATACTAGAATATGGATGCTTCATGTGTTGTATGACATCCCTTTGCTTATTATCTCAATGGAGGAGTTTAATGCCTTGGGACGTTTTCCTGCTTTAAAGGCGCTATATAAATGCAAGTTGTTGTTTTTAACCCAACAGGTTAAAATTGTGAGAGAGGCATGTTATACAAATGGGCCAACCATTCTCATACATCAGTTAGCTGAGGGAGCGCTGCACTGTCGGAGGTGCCGTCTTTCAGATGAGACGTTAAACCGAGGACCCGTCTGCCCTCTTAGTTGGACGTAAGAGATCCCACCGCACTATTTTGAAGAAGAGCAGGGGCATTCTCCCCGGTGTCTTGGTCGATATTTATCCCTGCAACCAGCATCACTAAAAAAAAAGATTATCTGGTTATTATTTCATTGCTGTTTGTGGGATCTTTCTGTGCACAATTGGTTGCTGCGATTCCCACATTACAACAGCGACCACACTTCAAAAAGTACTTCATTGGTTGTAAAGAGCTTTGGGACCTCCTGAGGTCGTGAAAGGCGCTATAAAAATGCAAGTCTTTCCTTTTATTTACCCAGTGAGCCATC
Source organism: Squalus acanthias (assembly GCA_030390025.1). Classification (NCBI taxonomy): domain Eukaryota; kingdom Metazoa; phylum Chordata; class Chondrichthyes; order Squaliformes; family Squalidae; genus Squalus; species Squalus acanthias. The sequence continues at coordinate 55,703,028 of CM059446.1, read as the reverse complement.
GGGAGTTATATTTTCCAGGACTATTAAATCATTTCTCACAGCAAGTGTTGTGGTAACTATATGGAATTCCTGTCAATGAAGGTGACACCAGTGAATTGGAGGTTCTACTAAATGCCCCACATAATTCACAGTAGGTGGGGCTCGCATCCACAGTCCTTAATCTCAACTGGAATAGTATTTCTTATTGAAAGGCATCAAGTCTTTTTGGAACCTGTCAGGTCGTTAATGTGGTGAAGTTTTTTTCCAATTCAGAATGACTTCATTGGACGATTTGAGAACCAAAGGCTGAAGACTCTGTGCTCTCTCGGGAAGAAACCGTGCAGATACAACCCACAATTACTCAAGACAGCTGGGGCCCACAAAGAAACGTATTGTCTGCGAGATTGGAGATGTAAAGTTTTGAGTCACACCAGCAGCTGAAGGACCCAGATTCGGGAATCTGGGAAATCCAGCAATGACGTTGATGCAGACTCGCCTCAACCTTGCGTACCCTTCACATTCAGGCGACCAGCAGCCTGGTGTAAAATATTAATCCGGTCCCATTCACTCTGCTCTGATGCAGCAGGCTTAAACTGCAGTGTGTCCAGCTTTCGTAACCCTGCCCTTTGCTCCCCAGCACTGCACCACATGCCCTGGGCTGAAAGAAAGGAATGTTGGCCCTCTGTTGTCACTGAGTATCCCCCCCATCCCACACACACATCACCCCCCCCCCCCTCTCTCTCTCCTGGGCTCTTTGAAGCTCTTGCTGCAACGGTATTGTTACAGCGAGAGGAAAAGCTATTCACCAGTGATCTGCCAAGCAAAAATCCTTCCTACTTCCTGCTTGTTTGTGATCTCTCGCTTGCTGTTACACACACACAAGCTCTCTCAATCTCTCTCTCTCTTATTCTCCTTTCTGTGTGAAGATTTCTCTGGTACCAGCCTCCTACTGAGGAGCTCATCCATTATAAATGAGAGCTGACATCACGGCCATCAATAAGCTACATTAGGCTGGGTTAATCAGATTGGAAAGAGTTCTGGGGCTTCCTGCATCAGTGACGCCTATCCACTGCAGCAAGAGCAGCGGCAGCAGCACAGAGAGCGCCTCATCCTCGCTCCTTCAGGACCATCTCTTCTGGCTGGATTCCTCTCGCACTCGGCCCACCCCCTACCCCACACCCCCCTTACCCCAGAAATAATTCCTGCATGACTGTCACAAAGGTAAGAAAGACTGGAACAAACCAATTGTTATTTTTTTTTTTTACAGCCATGCTTTAGAGATGCTTTTAGCTATTAATGGAAGAGATTTCCAATGTGCTGAGTGTGAACTGTGAGTGTTGCAGATGCACAATGCTGCAGTAAAGGTTGGGTTCTGTGCTGCACTGCCCAGCCTGCCTGACTCGGCATGTGAAAGTATACGAGGTGCTTTAGAAGCAACCAGCAAAGGTCAGGGCACAGATTCTGCTCACAGTGCGCAGGGGACGCCTGCTAAAACCAATTCTGTTTTTTTTGTTGTTGATATATTCTTTTGAAGAGCGGGCAGGTGTCAAAGGGGAGCCGGAGAGTCGGTGGTTAGTGTGTGTGTGTGTGTGTGTGTGGGGGGGGGGGGGGGCGGGGGTCCTCTTGCATGGATTCAGAGCTTGCTTACATCTGCCAGCTCTGCTTTTCACTGTGCAACGCCAAGGAGAAATGAAAGCCATGTGTGTGCTGGCAAAAGACAGCTCCCACTGTTTGCTGGACAGAGGCAAGAAATCAAAATGAGTCGAATGCATTTAGGATTAAAATCCGTGCTGGTTCCACCGCCCCCAATCCCCGACCCCAAGTGCATTTCTCCGGTGTGTTGAATCAGTGAAATGTGTTCAGGGATGTAGAGAGCTAGCATTTCTGCCGCTCCTTTCACAGGTTTAGGATGCTCTTCACGGCCAATGAAGTACTTTTGAAGTTATTGTGCAGCAGCCAGTTTTCACCCAGCAAAGTTCCCCGCAAACAGGAATAAGATAAAGGATCAGTTCATGCTTGTTTATTTTTGTTTATGTGGTATGGTAAATGCTGGCCGCCACCACACTGGGAGAACTGTCCTGGTTCTTTTGAATCTTGCCACGGGACCTTCAAGATCAACCTGAACAGGCAGAAATCTAGAAATTGCCCTCGGTGATATTTGTAGACAGACTTTTCAAACACTTGGAAGACATCCCGCTGTTTCACTGGAGGGTTAGTCAGTTATTGTAAGTCGGTTCATGTCTGTGTTAAAATTGCACAGAGAGGAATGTAGTATAAACACTCGAGGTGGATCTTCCTGACATCACCTCCCCCCTCGCCCACCCTGCTCCCCGCTCACCCACCCCTTGCCACTGGACAGGTACCCAGGAATGTTGGGATTTCCTGTCCTTCTCCAGCAGGCTTGGGCCCAACACCTGGGCAGGTCCTGGTGACAGTGGAAAGTGCGGGAAAATGATACGCAACATTTTTTCTTGTTCGTTCGCGAATGTGGGCGTCGCTGGCAAGGCCGGCATTTATCGCCCATCCCTAACTGCCCTCGAGAAGGTGGTGGTGAGCCGCCTTCTTGAACCGCTGCAGTCCCGTGTGGTGAAGGTGCTCCCACAGTGCTGTTAGGGAGGGAGTTCCAGGATTTTGACCCAGCGACGATGAAGGAACGGCCCGATATATTTCCAAGTCAGGATGGCAGCGATCGGGACCTTCTGGCTGGCCCTGAAAGAAGGCTCTGATTAGACTGAAACATCCTGGGGATGGCAGGGGAGCGGGGGTAGGGTTTACAGTTTTGTAAAATAATCTCGGCTAGCCCTTGAGACCCCTGCCTGTTTGAGGTTGCCAACTCTGATTTGACATATTCCTGGAGAATTCATCACAGGACTTCCAACCAGCCCGTCCGGTCAAATGGCTATTTTCTCCCCCATCTCTAATATTTTTATATCTAATAAGCAAATTTTTTTTTCAAAAAAAACCACAATTTGTTTTAATGCCCCTATGATTATTCTCCTGAGTTGCTCACAGCAACGTCTAAGAGATTAGTCTTTAATTCCTGGAGACTCCAGGGCAATCCTGGAGGGTTGGCAACTCTACCCACGGACTCTATATTTTTGGCGGGGGAGGGGGTGTCCTTGATTGAGCTGCAGTGCCATGTTTCTTTGGGCATCCTTGCACTGGGCACCCAGCAAGCGGTCCCACAGAAAAATGAGAGGGGGGGTGGGAAGAGAGGCCGAGGACAACACTTTGGACTCATTTAACTGCCTCATGGGCCTGAGTTAACAGCAATCCAGGTCTCTATCCCTATTTCCTGACCTTTGCGCCCAGGGAACTGTGCGGTCCCCAGGGCTCGAGTCAGTAAAACGGGCCTCATTAAAACGTCCACCCATTAGCATCACCAACAGCAGTTATATCTCAGGCATAATTTAATAACATAATCCAGATATAGTGCTTTAACCAGATGTCCATATGGGATATGCACAAACTATACCACACACGCAGTACTGCAAACGTTTTATTTTGTATTCTGTGCTTGTGGGATGGATGAGACATAAATATGTCTCTAAAATATGTTGAATCTGTGGCTTGAATCATAGGCGACAAAGATTTGATTAATTTCGCCATTTGCAAGTTGAATCGTAACTCACTCGTGACTCTTGCATTCACAAGTTACTCAGGTCAGTTTCACTTATGGCCAAAAGTATTAGGCAAGAGTGTATGAAATAGAAAAACTGCCAAAAATACGGTCTATAAATATTTCACATAGTTATTTGGGATACTTGGTTCGCTCCAGCGACTTGTCATGTGTGATAGCTTGAGGACTGAATGCTCTTGTTTAACGTCTTTTGGATGAGACGTTAAACCGAGGCTCCGTCTGCTCTCTCAGGTGGATGTTAAAGATCCCATGGCCACTATTTCGAAGAAGAGCAGGGGCGTTCTCCCCGGTGTCCTGGGGCCAATATTTATCCCTCAGCAAACATCACTAAAAAACAGATTATCTGGTCATCATCACATTGCTGTTTGTGGGAGCTTGCTGTGCATAAACTTGCTGCCGCGTTTCCTACATTACAACAGTGCTCACACTTCACAAGCACTTTGGGACGTCCTGAGGTCGTGAAAGGCGCTATATAAATGCAGGTCTTTCTTTCTCTTCTGGTCGATCTTTGTATTTGGTGCTTTTGAGCTTGATGTGGCCGAAAAGCCAGATTATAAATTTGCTTTGTCTCAACATTATGGGAATGTGCGCCGTGACGTGGGTTCAGCATTGGCACTCTAAAATATCGGGTCTTAGGGAGGTGAAAAAAAGAGGATTGTACTCGTGAGTTCCCCACACATTGGGCTGTTGGTCAGAGAAGGAATCAATGGAAATGGTGAGAAGATGGGCAGTTGGGGTTGATGTCAACGACAGGCTTGTTGGGCTGAATGGCCTCTTCCTGTTCCTAAAAGATCTACAATTCCTAATTTGGCTCGGCCATAATGGCTGACTGCTTCCCAGCGCGGAGGGAGAGTAGAAACATCTGGGTTTGCTCCCATATATCTCCTAGAGAGAGCACTTACAGGACAGCACTGGAGAATACCAGGGTGTTTGCAAATATGTTGGCTGGGGGGGGGAGGGAGGGAGGGAGGGGAACCAACAGAGAGAAAGTAAAAAAAAAAAGACAGATTTACATTAGAAAACATGGTGGGAAACTGCCGCAGCCACCATGTGTAGTTAAATTGTTCTTTCTGAATTAATTTAAAATGTTGCTATAGCAACCAGAACAATTCTTATCCCCAGGAATTAAACTCCTCCTGTTGATAATTTTAGAAAAATTACGACAACTTGTTTGCTAAAATTATTGATAACAGGGAATGTTAACCCCCTCCCTCTGAAACTCCAACACTTTGTCATAACAGATTTCTGTTTGTCCACTGAACTTGGTTATACAGCAGCTTTGGTAATCCATCAGAATTCAATCTTGAAGTGTCACAAAGGCTAGAGTGCTTGACTTCCAACCAGAAGGTCATGATTCTGAACCTCCCCCCCTTCTATTTAAGCTTCTCCACGATCCACCCCCTCAATCAGGTGGAATGCTCCAGCTCTTGGACTTGGCAGCTGGTTGAATCTATTTTGTAGGAGGACGGTGGGGGGGGAGAGCAGATGTAGCCATTGCTGCGGTGGGGAGGTGGAAATGAAGAGAAGCTTAAGCTGGCTTGCCTTGAATTGGGCCTACTGCCAATTAATTGTGGACAAAGTAGTCATTGATTCATGCATGCTGCTGGCTGGAAACCGAATGCATGGTAGAGATTGGACTAGGAGAAAGTGGCAGAAAATAAGTTAAATTTGCCTGGAGCCATTTGACTCTTTCCATACTGACTAGGGTTGCCAACCCTCCAGGATTGTCCTGAAGTCTCCAGGACTTAAGGATTAACCTCCTGGACACTGCCGTGAGCAACCTGGGAGAAAATTCAAAGGAGCATTCGAAAATTGTGTTTTATTTTCAATTTTCTTCTGTTTATTAGTTATAAAAATATTGGAGATGGGGGAAAAAGGCTGTGCGACCGGGCGGGGCGGTTGCAGGCAGGAGCTCATGTGATGAAATCTCCAGGAATACCTCCAACCAGAGTTGGCAACCCTAATACTGACCCATGGTAAATATGCTGCAATGCGTTGAAAATGTTATTTTAACTAAATCACAATTATGTGCTATTTTAATTTTTGCACCAGAATAATTTCAGATACCAGGGAGGGAATGACCTTGGTAAATATAACAAGGTAATTTACTCCTCTAGTCTGGCAGGTCAGGTCCAATGTATCACCAAACTAAAGCTGAGGGTCTGAGGTGTCACATTAATACTGTCCTCATCTTAGTGGCTCAATCGATAAGCCCACTAAGTAGCTGGAAGTAGGGGCAGGTAAATGATATGTCATTTATATGTCCTGTAAACATTAACTTGTCAATGTTTAATGATAATTGAAAGCTCTTGTTTAGAACGCTAAGCTATGGCATCTGAGCTGGTGATTCAGTTCAACGGTTCTGATAACATCGAACTATGAACTCAAGCTCAAGGCACATTGGAAAAGTCAACACAATCATTTGGTTGTATTGGCGCTTGAAACTCAACTCAACGAGGCACAGGGAGATGGGGGCCAGGGTCCCATTCTCAGCTGTGTCACCATGGCATGGTGCCGAGAACGGGCTGGGCACCTCTTCAACAAGGAAGGGAAAATCAGAGAGCATCGAGAGTAGTTTAAGTGATCACAGGATCAAAGATTCATAGAATAGTACAGCACAGGAGGCCATTCGGCCCATCGCGTCTGTGCCGGCTCTTTCGAAGAGCAATCCAGTCAGTCCCACTCCCCCGCTCTTTCCCCACATCCCTGCAATTTTTTCTCCTTCAAGTATTTATCCAATTCTCTTTTGAAGGCTACTATTGAATCTGTATCCACCACCCTATCAGGCAGTGCATTCCAAATCCTAACCACTCATTGCGTAAAAAAGTTTTTCCTCATGGTTCTTTAGCCAATCACCATAATTCTGTGCCCTCTGGTTATCGGCCCTTCAGCCATTGGAAACAGTTTCTCTCTCTCTCTACTCTGTCTAAACCCCTTCATGATTTTGAACACCTCTATCAAATCTCCTCCTAGCCTTCTCTGCTCCAAGGAGAACAACACCAGCTTCTCCAGTCTATCCACGTAACTGAAGTCCCTCATCCCCGGTACCATTCGAGCAAATCTCCCCTGCACCCTCTCCAAAGCCTTCATGTCCTTCGTCAAGTGTCAGAATTGGACACAATACTCCAGCTGGGGCCGAACCAGTGTTTTATAAAGGTTCAGCATGACTTCCTGGCTTTTGTACTCTATATGCCTCTATTTATAAAGCCCAGGCTCCCATGTGCTGTATGCATTGCTTTGTTTAAAATGTCCTGCTGCCTTCAGAGATTTGTCCACAAACACCCCCAGGTCTCCGTGTTCTTGTACCCCCCCCCCCCCCCCAAACGGCTGTGTTCAGTGTGGTGTTGGCAGAGGCCTGGGAGCAGGTGGCAGATGGCGCATGGCACTTGGTGATCTGGGAAGATGGAAGGAAAACAGAAGCATCCTTAAAAAAAAAAGAGAGAAGTCGCACAACACCAGGTTATAGTCCAACAGCTTTATTTGAAATCACAAGCTTTCGGAGCGCTGCTCCTTCGTCAGGTGAAGTGAAGAAATACAAATGGGCACAGCATATATAGACAGAGAACAATGCCAGACGACTACAGTTAATCTTTCTAGATTTAGAAAGATTAACTGTAGTCGTCTGGCATTGTTCTCTGTCTATATATGCTGTGCCCATTTGTATTTCTTCACTTCACCTGACGAAGGAGCAGCGCTCCGAAAGCTTGTGATTTCAAATAAAGCTGTTGGACTATAACCTGGTGTTGTGCGACTTCTCTCTTTTGTCCACCCCAGTCCAACACCGGCATCTCCGCATCATTAAAAAAAAGAGGGAGCCTTGATGGGATGGAAGTCAGCTGTGTCCGTTGGCTGTAAGGGACCTCCATGAAATGGGTTTGGACAGTCTCAATCCAGCTCCTGGTAGGCATGGTGCCACAGCACACAACTACCCCTCATTTAGCACTAAATTGGCAATCTCATTCTGAGAGGCTACAGGGTGGCTGATCCCGTCTACTCTTGTTAATTCAAAGTTGTTTTCTGCTTGAAACAAATCATATTATCCAGCAGTTCGAATGGACCAATATTAATACAACAGCACAGGAGGCATTTTCTGCACGATTTAAATGCGAACTAACAGATAATCTGAATTAAACATCTTTGAATGAAGAGGGGTAGGGTAGAGAGTAAACAAAATGGAGAAATGTCACATGGGAAAAAGGAGGAGCGGCAATATAAACTAAATGGTACAATTTTAAAGGGAGTGTAGGAACACAGAGACCTGGGGGTATATGTACCAACTTTGACAGGAGAATGCATTTAAGGGGAAGCTAGATAAGTACATGAGGGAGAAAGGAATAGAAGGATATGTTGATGGGGTTAGAGGAAGAGGGGTGGGAGGAGGCTCGTGTGGAGCATAAACACCGGCACGGACCAGTTGGGCCGAATGGCCTGTTTCTGTGCTGTATATTCTATCCAATTCTATGTACATAAATCTTTGAAGGTGGCAGCACAAGTTGAGCAGGCTGTTAAAAAAAACCATACAGGATCTTTGGGCGCGAAATTCGGTCGCGCCCCGTTTCGTGGCGGTAATGCTGGCGTGGTGGGACATCCCGCGCCTGGTGAGGAAGTCCGGCCCCGGCTGCAAAATTCGCCTTACTGCCTCACCCAGGAAGTGGAGCGCAATGTCGGGCGCTCCACTTCCTGGTGAGGCGACAACCGAGGCGATGTCGGGGCGCGCGGAGCGCTGCTGCGTTTCGACGCCTCTCCCCTTCAGTTAAAGGGGAGGGCCGCTGCGTACTCTGCAGGGCCTCCGATGGCCCCAATTAGGCCACCAGGGCGGCGTGGTGCCATGGCAGCAGCCCGGCGCCGAGATGCGGTGCCGGGCTGCGCGATGGTGGCCAGGACCATGCCATGGCAGACCACGGAGGGCCGACCTGGAGGACGGCCAAATAAAGAAAATGGCGGTGCGGGTCGCGGCCGCACCTCCCCTTTAATTACCGCCCTGCGAGCGGAGATCGGCCCGGCACGTGACCCGCGAGGCTGGCGCTGACACTGCCCGCGGTGCAGCTGAATTTCTGCCGCGGGGCCAGAAGGGGACACGGCAGGGCGCTAAGGGGTCGCTGTGCATGGCGATGACGTCATCGCCGGAGGCGCGGCGGCCAGGGGCGCTACCGGCGGGGGCGCGGCGCTCTCAAGTAGCGCCTCAGCAACGTCCCGCCGAATTTCACGGGAGGCGCTTTTCTCGCCCCCCCCCCCGGGCGATAAGCCCTTTGCACCCCAGAGTCGCTAACGACAGGCGCAAAGGAGCCGAATTTCGCCCCCTTTGTCTTTATAAACAGAGGCATAGAGTACAAAAGCAAGGAAGTTATGCTAAATATTCATAAATCACTGGTTAGGCCCCAGCTGGAGTATTGTGACAATTCTGGGCACCGCACTTTAGACTTCCGTTATGTGGAGAGACTTGAGAAGCTGGGGTTGTTCTCCTTAGAGCAGAGAAGGTTAAGGAGAGATTTAATAGAGGTGGTCAGAATTAAGAACGGTTTTGGTAGAGTAAATAAGAAACTGTTTCCAGTGGCAGAAGGGTCGGTAACCAGAGGACACATTTAAGATAATTGGCAAAAGAACCAGAGGGGAGATGAGGAGACATTTTTTTACGCAGCGAGTTGTTGTGGCCTGAAACTCACTGCCTGAAAGGGCGGTGGAAGCAGCTTCAATAGTAACTCTCAAAATTGGATAAATACTGGAAGGGGAAAAACTTGCGGGGGAAAGGGCAAGGGAGCGGAACTAATTGGAGAGTTCTTTCAAAGAGCCAGCACAGGCATATTGGACCAACTGGCCTCCTTCTGTGCTGTATCATGCTATGATTCTGAGGCAGAGTGGAGTCGTTTACTCTGCTTGCAAACAGTGCCTGACCCTGTACCTGACCTCTGGGTGCCTGAAGTGGAAAGTATTCCACACTTGACTTAAACAATTCACTAAAGAAAGAGGCCTTGCATTCAACAAAAAAAGGATAATCAGCATGAGCAAAGGAAATAGAGGTTACATTCTCCAAACGTGCTGCTCAAACCACTGTCTCTCTGACAGCGAAAGGGTTAATGTTCAGTACGCAGTGCGACGATTGTCCCTGTATGGATGAAACTGGGTAAAAGCTGAGCTGCTCACTCACATTGTGCTGCATGCCTGGGAACAATCTCGACAGCTGTGCGTTTAGACTGTCAACCAAGTGCATTTATGCATTTAAGGGGAAGCTAGATAAGCACATGAGGGAGAAAGGATTAGAAGGATACGCTGGTCGTGTTAGATGAAGAAGGGTGGGAGGCAATGCTCCCTCTCAGTTTTTTTTCCCCCTTCGCGGGCCCTTTAAATTTGCTGCGCGGCCGTGCACTCACGGTATCTCTTTAACGGCAGCGCTGGTGAGCGACGCGCGCAGGACCTCGTGATGGCCGCACTCCTTAGGAGGAAGATTGGTGGGAGGAGGCTCGTGTGGAGCAGAGGCACCGGCACAGACCATTTGGGCCGAATGGCCTGTTTCTGTGCTGTGAATTCTGAGTAAGTCTATGTAAGTGTAAGCTGGTAATTCATTCAGGTGTGGCAATGTATAGCTCTTGTACATCGCAGTGTCTGCTCCTCTGCATGTGCACCCCTACTGGGTAAACTATATGTTCAGCACAGCAGACAGAGATGATGTTTGGATGTAGCAGTCGGTATTAAACTTGTCTGATATCAGGTGCAGCTGCTACATATAATTTCTAGACTCGCCCCAGACAAATGGCGCATGTGCCCTGTACCAATGGCTTGCGAGTGTGACTCCCAAGGCTCAGTGGGTGCGTACACTGCTTGGCGTGGTACTGATCCAGACAAGCAAGGAAGTCCCATGTTCAATCCGTAAGGATCAGCTTGAGCGAAGCTTGAAGGGAACAAAACTGAGATACACTTATTTGCCACTGTCTCCCTCTGCCCGATTCCCAATGCTCTGCTGCCCTCTCCCACCTGAACCCCCAGTTCCTGATGCTGGTACCCTCTCCCACCTGAACCCCCACTTCCTGATGCTGGTACCCTCTCCCCATCTGCCCCATCCTAGTTCCTGAAGCTCTGCCTCTCTTCACCCACACACCCTCCGCTCTTCAAGCCCACCAATTCTCAATTTGCGGACTGATGGTATCGGCAGCTGTTGAACTCTCCCGTGCCGCAGTTACAGCCTGCGCTGATTGTTTTGGCCAGGGTAGGTCCGGTCTGGTTGCTAGAATCCATCAGCTCGCAGCCCACAGGTCCTCTGCAGCCAGTTCAAATTTCCGGCGCTGTGGTGACTGATGTGCCAGATCCCTGCCGCATGGAAATTCGGAATCAGATGACTTAACCGGCTTTAAAGGATAAATGGAAAACCGACTGGAGCATTCTGGCAAAGTGTCCGGCCCAACTGAGCCACAGTCAATCATCTCGGATCCGGGAAAGATTCCACCACTAATATTAGTACCGAGGGTGCGGTTATTCCCATAAGGCCCAGGTTAGTGCATCATTGGTACTGTGTTAGCTGCTCTCAGTTAATGCAGTGGTGGAGGCAAAACAATTGGCTTCAGTGCCTCTGGGCTATGGGGTGGGGGTGGGGGTGCGGAATTAACCAGGGTTCCCGGTCCTGATGGCTTTCCCGTGATTCCCTATGGAAAATGTTGGGCAAGGACGGGATCCGGCTCAGCGTTGATGCCCCCCCAATGACCCTCTCGGGTTACACATGACAACTGGCCGTGGGCGAAGTATTGGATGGCAGCCAGTGCCTGCAGAACCCGTGCCCCGGCAAATGTCGCAGCCTTGGGGAAAGGGGGGGAAAACGAAAGAAGATTGTAAAAACAAGAAAAGCATTTAAATGGCTCACAGCTCCTAAACAACTGCGTAGCTCTCTAACTTAGGACATGATGCAGCTGTGGAAATCCTAATACAGCGCTCACTGGATGTAGCGTGCCCGCATGATTATTACAGATTGTGGTTTCGCCTTGTGTGTCCAAATGAGAGTTTGAGTTTGGTTTGAAAATGGCTCAAGAGGATCAGGATCTCTGTCTGTCTGTCTCTCTGTCTGTCTGTCTTTCTTTATCTCTCTCTCTCTCTGTCTGTCTGTCTCTTTCTCTGTCCCTCTCTGTATTTCTGTCTCTCTGTATTTCTGTCTCTCTCTCTGTCCTCTCTCTCTCTCTCTCTGTATTTCTGATTCTTTCCCTCTCTCTGCTTGTCTCTCGCTCTGTCTCTCTCTCTGTCTATCTCTTTCTCTGTCCCTCTCTCTCTCTGTATTTCTGTGTCTTTGTATTTCTCTCTCTCTGTCCTCTCGCTCCCTCTCTCTGTCCTCTCTCTCCCTCTCTCTCTCTCTCTCTCTCTATTTCTGTCTCTCTCCCTCTCTCTGTCCGAGTGAGATTATGCACTCCTCATTCAGCAGGCTGTTTAATGACTGGAAGCAGCCAGTGCACATGACAGACCCATCTGTCAGGGTCACTAGCGAACCTGTCAATCTGATCTTTCACTTCTTGTAGACGTACCAGGGGAATGCTTGGCTCCAGGAAGATCCCTTTTCTTTTGTCGAACGCCAGCCAATTCGGAGGGTTTCTCTTTTGCTTGGCTTGCAAAACGAGAGCTGCACGCACTGCAGGGGCTCTGTCATCGAGACAACATCCATTACATGAATATTCTTGGATGGAGCTTGAATTAAAGGATGAGGCTAATCATCATTATTCCCTTTCCCCACCCCTCACAACTTCCTTCCCTCCTCTCCTGAAGCTGATAACTCCTGTTTTGGGGGGTCTGGTTCTACAGAAACCATTTTTAACATCAAAATGTAAGTGTTTGCACTGTAGCAACTATAGCATCTACTGAGGGGGCAAGTATCCATGCCAACCAACAAGGCCTCTGACTAGATTCTAGTTTCATTCTCTTGGTCCATCTGGCCTGCTCCATGCACCTGTTGGTCTCCAATATTAAGGAACATTAAAGGGGAGAAACTGAACATTGTTGTGCCCGTTTCTTGGGTGAAAAATCAACATTGTGGGGGCGAATATCGCGAACTCCCGGGCACTATCGCCCCCAGAAGCGAGTCCGCCACCAGTTTGGAAGCCACCGACTGTCAAGCATGCAGGGGGTCCGCCTCTTGCGTACGCAAATCGGGGTCCTAATGTCGGTGGTCGGGTAGAGAGTCTCGGGTGGTCTAAGCTTTGCCTGCTAGAGAGCCGGGTCAATCGATAAAACAGGAGGTTCAGCGTCAGAATTGTTTTTTATTTGGTTTCGCTGAAGCTGAGTGCTGCTCTCGGTTATACGGATTTTCCACTTGTGTAATCAATGAGGACGGGAGCCGGTAAAGAAGGGAAACTTCTTATTCTCACCGTCCTAATGGCAGTGATGAACTTCAAGGTATGCAATCTTCTATTGAGGAGCCTAGGGGTTAGGCAAAGGCCCACAGTTCAGGCAAATTGGCTGCCTCGTTTACCTACATTACAACAGTGCCTATACTACAAAAGTACTTCATTGGCTGTAAAGCTCTTTGGGACGTCCTGAGTTCATGAAGGGCACAATATAAATATAAGTTCTTTCTTTCTTTTCTTTCAGTGACTGCTCTTCAAAAGTCATCCATTGGCTGTAATGCACGTTGAAACATCCTGAGGATGTAATAAGTCATCTTGAAAAGAGAATGCTGAGGGGGTGACCTAATAGAGATCTTTAAAATTATGGAAGGTTTTGATAGATTGGATACAGAGAGAGTGTTTCCACTTGTGGGGAAGAGCATAACCAGAGGCCATCAATATAAGATAGTCACCAAGAAATCCAATAGGGAATTCAGAAGAAACTTCTTTACCCAGAGAGTGGTGAGAATGTGGAACTCGCTACCACAGGGAGTGGTTGAAGCGAATAGTATAGATGCATTTAAGAGGAGGCTAGATAAATATATGAGGGAGAAGGGAAGAGAGGGTTATGCCGGTAGAGTTAGATGAGGAAAGACGGGAGGAGACTTGAGTGGAGCATAAATGCCGTCATGGACTGGTTGGGCCGAATGGCCTGTTTCTGTGCCGTATATCCGATGTAATTATATAAATGCACGTTCTTTCTTGACTTCAGACCGCCACTTGGTTTGATAGGTCAAAGTGAGATATCTCCAAGTTTTCCGAGGATTCCCTGTGGATTTGCAGACCCAATCCCCTCTTCCCCCACCCCTCAAAGTTAAGCCTCAGTAAAGACTTCCCACCTGTTGCATTTCCTACAAAGCTGAGCACTCTTCTATTAAAGGGGAACGGTCTTTATGGTAAAGTGTTTGACAAACAATTTCTGTGCATGGCTTGTGAAGATTCAGAAGAGCTGCAAGTCACTTTTCTCACCACGGTGTTGCACGCTGGTGACACAATTCAACACGAATTACATCATCGGGAGTGACTGAATAAAGATTTGCCCTAATAGTTTTTCATAAAGGCAGTGCCCCTTTAATAGTGCCAGCTCTGCAATTACAATAGAGAATCTCTTTTAAAAATACACAACAGGATATCCTATTAACGGTTAGGGCATCCAGGCATTGTAGGCAGAGATTCAAGGTTTAAGCAGTACTTGGGGATCAGATTACAGCTGGATCCACACTTCAAGGTAGCGTCCATTATTTATGCTTCTATTCTGTTTTGGGACAGTTCTCTTGCATTGCTAGTCAGTGTGGATGGTAGATGTCAGTATATTTGGTGACTGTCACAAAGGAGGACTAGAGATGTCCTTGCTTCAGGGGCAATAAATAATAATTATTTGGAAATTGGGCCATGACCTTATTCTGAGGCTGATGCAACATGCTGCATGATGTTAACCCAACCCAAACGAGGTGTACAGAAAGTTTTAATGACTTAATGGTGTCAGCTGTGGCTCAGAGGGTAGCACACTCTGCCTCTGAGACAGAAGGTTGTGGGTTCACAGTCCCTGACCTGAGAATAAAATCGAGGCTGACACGCCAGTGAAGTGCTGCATTGTCAGAGGTGCCGTCTTTCGGATGAGACGTTAAACTGAGGCCCCGTCTGCTCTCTCAGGTGGACGTAAACGATCCCATGGCACTTTTTCGAAGAAGAGCAGGGGAGTTATTCCCGGTGTCCTGGCCAATATTTATCTCCCCAACCAAACATCACTACAACAGATTATCCGGTCATTGTCACATTGCTGTTTGTGGGAGCTTGCTGTGCGCCAATTGGCTGCCGCGTTTCCTACATTACAACAGTGACTGCACTTCAAAAAGTACTTCATTGGCTGTAAAGCGCTTTGGGACGTACGGTGGTCGTGAAAGGCGCTATAGAAATGCAAGTCTTTCTTTTTATTGGTTCATGTCTTGTGTGCGACACACCAGCAAAGTCCCAGGTTCAGTCGCTGGTCATTGGCTACAGCGGGCCTCAGTGGTCCTGGGCTAGGGAAGGATGGGTAGAAAATCGGCCAGGCTTGCTGTTTCTTCTGGATATCTGGAGGTTTTGTCTGGAAGCTGCGTGCCTGTGCAACGAGAAAAGAATTAGACTCAGCTGTGATACCCCTTCCTTTCCCCTGGATGAATCACCTGCTGACACTCACTGTCGAGTCTCGGGTGCCAGAGGGAAGGAAACCTGCTGTCCTTGCCTGGTCTGGCTTACAAATGGCACCAGTCCCACGCCAAAGTGGTTGACTCTTAACTGCCCTCAGAGATGACCGAGGAAGCCACTCAGCTGTATCAAATCACTACAAAAAATTTCAGTCGTTCAAGAAGAAGGCCCACCACCCCCTGCTCAGGGCAACTAGGGATGGGCAACAAACGTCGGCCTTGCCAGCGATGCCCGCATCACAAGAATGAATAGATAAAC
The DNA here is from genome assembly GCA_030390025.1 of Squalus acanthias. Lineage (NCBI taxonomy): Eukaryota > Metazoa > Chordata > Chondrichthyes > Squaliformes > Squalidae > Squalus > Squalus acanthias. Next base: position 55,687,611 of record CM059446.1, on the reverse strand, counting down.
GTGTGGAACCATACCCTGCACCTTCAGGAGAGGAGGAAAAGAAAGTGGCAAACCTACTCCACCCTCCAAAAGTAAAGCTGTATCTTGTTTTAAAACATTCCCATTTGCTCGTAGAGTTAAATTCGTGCTCTCTCGTTCCATTAACACCTCATTTGAATCAGTAGAGTTGTGAACCATGTCACATAATTAAAAGAAGCATCACCCAGTGCACCTGGGGATTCAGTTTCACGCGCGGAATCTGTACTACAATTTCGAGCAGTGCGTTTTTAAAGAAAAATTAAAAAGCTTTATTGAAGGGTGAAGAGCAAGGTTGAAAAGGGTTGGGTAGGGAAGGTAAGGAACAGTGACTAAGTGAGAGGTGATCTTATAGAAGAATGAGAGGTGATCTTATTGAAACATATAAGATACTGAGGAGGCTTGACAAGGTAGATGCAGAGAGGATGTTCCCCCTCGTGGGGGAATCTAGAACGAGGGGGCATAGTTTCAGAATAAGGGGTCGCCCATTTAAAACTGAGATGAGGAGGAATTTCTTCTCTCAAGAGGGTTGTAAATCTGTGGAATTCTCTGCCCCAGAGAGCTGTGGGGGCTGGGTCATTGAATATATTCAAGGTGGAGATAGACAGATTTTTGAACAAGAAGGGAGTGAAGGGTTATGGGGAGCGGGCAGGGACATGGAGCTGAGCCCAAGATCAGATCAGCCATGATCTCATTAAATGGCGGAGTAGGCTCGAGGGGCCAAATGGCCTACTCCTGCTGCTATTTCTTACGTTCTTCTTATGTTCTTATGAACCTTTTACGACGTATTTACAGCACAGAAACGGGCCATTCGGCCCAACAGGTCCATGCCGGTAAATGGAGGGAACCGAAGGAATTCCACGGTTTTGAGGCTCTTGGGGCAAGTCTGGTTAGACTCAGCAAATTCCTGGGATGAGAAATTATTTCAACGGTGAGGCTTCAGGGAGGGGCGAGAGAATGTAGGATGATACACTTGGGGCTTAGAAGGATAAGGAGAAAAGCTCACAAGAGCAATGACCATAAGTACAATCGAGAAAGGTTGGAAGGGGAGAAGTTGGAGTCTGAAGGTCAAAGAGGGATCTCCGACAACAACAAGCTTTCTTTAGCGGTATCAGTTTTTGTCAACAATCGTATTAATTAAAACTGCTTTAATTTACAATTCAGATATTTAGCATATCTGTAAAATTGTGGTAGAGCATATGGATAACACAAAATTTACAGCTGTGATTTAAGTCAAACATTACAAGCTGCGATTTTTTTTATACATTCAAATCATGGCCTTTTTAGAAGGCCTCAGCGTTGCCATGGGGACAGTATTTTCCAGAACCCTCATTTGGTTGTACATTGTTCATTAAAAATTGCCGCAGTGATGTTATTCTGATTGTCCCTCAGTTGCAGTACAGCTATGCGTGCCAGCAGCAGAATATTGCGGCACCTAGCCTTTCGTGCCACCTAGCCCCTGAGGAGGTGGCGATATCTAGATTTATCCAAACCTTTATTTCCATTGTGTCTCCGTGGGGCAGCCACAGTCTGACGCTACAGAGCAGAGCAGACAAAAAACGGACAAGAATTGTTCTCCAAAGTGAACAAGGCACAGCTATAAAGAGGTGAATCACTTTACAGAAGAGTGAATTTACACTGATTTATGGTCCGGATTGTTCAGGTTGGCCTAATGGCTCGATTGGATAATAGCACTCCCCGGTGTGGTACGGAGTCATACAGACCAGGAGGGTCTTGGCTCGGGTTTGATGCCCAGTCTGTGCTGCGTTATTGCTAAGGGGATAGAATATAAAAACAGGGAGGTATTGCTGCAGTTATATAGGGTATTGGTGAGACCGCACCTGGAGTACTGCATACAGTTTTGGTGTCCATACTTAAGAAAAGACATACTTGCTCTCGAGGCAGTACAAAGAAGGTTCACTCGGTTAATTCCGGGGATGAGGGGGTGGACATACGAGGAGAGGTTGAGTAGATTGGGACTCTACTCATTGGAGTTCAGAAGAATGAGAGGCAATCTTATTGAAACATATAAGATTGTGAAGGGGCTTGATCGGGTGGACGCGGTGAGGATGTTCCCAATGATGGGTGAAACTAGAACTAGGGGACATAATCTTAGAATAAGGGGCTGCTCTTTCAAAACTGAGATGAGGAGAAACTTTTTCACTCAGAGGGTAGTGGGTCTGTGGGTTTGCTACCCCAGGAAGCTGTGGAAGCTACTTCATTAAATAAATTTAAAACAGAAATAGACCGTTTCCTAGAAGTAAAGGGAATTAGGGGTTACGGGGAGCGGGCTGGAAATTGGACATGAGTTTGAGTTCGGATCGGTCAAGGCCCTGTGGGTGGCGGAGCGGGCCCAGGGGCCGACTGGCCTGGTCCTGCTCCTACTTCTTGTGTTCTTTAGAGTTGAGGTTGGATCAGATCAGCCATGATCTCATTGAATGGCGGAGCAGGCTCGAGGGGCCGATTGGTCTACTCCTGCTCCTATTTCTTATGTTCTTATGTTCTTATGTTAGGTAACCCGGCGGTGGTGAGGTGGTGGGGGGTGCGGTGGGGGGGGGCACTACTGGCTTAGATGAGTGCGTCAGTGAAAGGGAGCTGAATTAGCGGAAGTAAGGGTCGATTTTGAGTGGCCCTTCGCCTGGTATTAACGGGGCGGCAACGGGCTCAAAATGGTGTCGGTCACCTTCCCGCCCCCTTCACACCCCCGCGACACGGCTGGCTCCATTATAAACGGTGCCGACCGCCGGGTGTCCAAAGCGCTCGCCTGATTCAGGCGATAGGCCTCTTTTAATATGGAAATCGGAGTGGACCCCGATTGCCGAATTAGGTCGCAACTGGTCAGAGCCCGGCCAGTGCGGGCTCTGATCAGTTCCCTCGGGCGATGGAAGAGAAGAGGTCCGGCCAAAGGAAAGTGCTCAATTATTTTTGTGGGCCCAGGAGGAGCAAGAATGCACCTCCTGGGCCCACAAGAATTATCTGGTTCGCTGCCGCCCCGGGAAACCCAGCCTCCGCGATTGCAACACCCCCCCCACCCCCCCCAACACAACTTTACGTGCTGGTGGCAGCTCCAGCCTGATTTTCAGGCATCAATCCAACGAGTTGCGTCAGGATGCCTGTCTGGCTCGCCTGGCCAGTGTAAGTGAGGCCGGAGCCTCGAGTTGATGGGGGAGGGGGCTCACCACCGAATGGGTAAAATCTACCTCGTAGAGTCTCACTCATTAACCTTGGGCGCTTTAGCCGTGCCTGTCAATTCAGCTCCTTTGCACTGACAAACAGACACTTCCCCCGATGAGGCTGTCGGAGTTTATTGTTTAATATTAGGATAACACGCAGTTCCTAGTGTGGTGTGTGTAGGCTTGGCCTAGTGGTAGCTGAAGGCTGTGGGTTCAAGGCGCACTCCAGGACTTGAGCACATCATCCAGGCCGTCACTTCAGTGCTTTGCTGAGGGAGTGCTGCATTGTCGGAGCTGCCATCTTTCAGAAGAGACGTTAAACCGAGATCTCCATCTGCCTGTTCGGGTGAATATAAAAGACCCCATGGCACTATGCGAAGAAACACAGGCGGGTTTCCAAGTGTCCTGGTCAATATTTACCTCCAAAAATAACATTAACTGGTCCTTTATCTTATTTATATTTGTGGGATCTTGCTGTGTGCAAATTGGCTACTGCAATTCCCTACATAGCAACAATAACTACACTTCTAAAGTCACTCATTGGCTACGAAGCACTTTGGGATGTCATGAGGATGTGAAAGGTGCTATGTAAATGCAAGTTTTTTTTTTACATAAAGTATGATTGCGAGAACATAAATTACTAAAGCAAATTTTGAGTAGTTTACTAAAACCACCTCAATCCTGTAGATGTGTTACTGACCTGGGATGCCCTGTAGTGCAGGAGTAGCCAAACTGCAGCCCATGGACCATATATGGCCCCAAGCCCATGTAATCCAGTCCTATTTGTGCTTTATTCTCATTTGCCGTTTGTCCTGTTTAAATTCAAAAGGGAATTGGATAAATATTTGGAAAGGAAAAATTTGCAGGGCTGTGGGGAAAGGGCAGGGGGAGTGGGACTAATTGGAGAGCTCTTTCAAAGAGCCGGCACAGGCACGATGGGCCGAATGGCCTCCTTCTGTGCTGTAAGATTCTGAGCCTGGAGGTTTGCAGTGGGGCTGATCTAGATGCTGTTGCTTCATTGGTGGAAGACTGACGATTAATGGGAGCATTCACTTAAAAGTTTCTCTGTGCTTCCCCTCGCCCGAGACTCCATGGCCACAGACTAAGTGCTTGAATACATTCAAGGCTGAGATAGACAGATTTTTGAGCAATAGGGGAGTCAAGGGTTATGGGGAGCGGGCAGGAAAGTGGAGTTGAGGCCAAAATCGGATCAGCCATGATCTCATTAAATGGCGGAGCAGGCTCGAGGGCCCGAATGGCCTGCTCCTGCTCCTATTTCTTATGTTCTTATGTAACCCCTACTGTGGTGGGTTTCTACAGTGAACTTTCTGTTCCAACTATGTAAGTGTGCAGAGGGCTCTTGTGATCAACACCGCTATCAGATTGACGCTCAATGCTTAAAGAGTCAAGAACAAATAGATAGGGAGTAAGGATCTTAAAAATATAGGCTCACACCAACATCAGGCCTGACAATGATCCTACTCATGAGCATTTATCCAAAAACACCCCCACCGTGAGGTGGTACACCCTGCATTGGAAGACACCGTGTTCAGGGTACTGACTAAAAAGACTTGAATTTACAGAGAACGTACGGCACAGAAACAGACCTTTTGGCCCAACAGGTCCAGGCCATTGTTTACACTCCAAATGAGCCTCCTTCTCCTGCCTGACTTCATCTCACCCCATCAACATATTCTTCTATTCCTTTCTCTCTCATACATTTATCTAGCTTCCCCCTTGAATGCAATTTCTACAGCGCCTTTCGCAACCTCCGGACGTCCCAAAGCGCTTTACAGCCAATGAAGTACTTTTTGAAGTGGAGTCACTGCTGTGATGCAGGAAAATATTGAGAAGTCGCACAACACCAGGTTATAGTCCAACAGTTTTATTTGAAATCACAAGCTTTCAGAGCGGCTGCTCCTTCGTCAGGTGAAGTGACGTGAAGTCAGGTGATTCAAATAAAACTGTGCGACTTCTCACTTTTGTCCACCCCAGTCCAACACCGGCATCTCCGCAGCAGGAAAATATGGCAGCCGATTTGCGCACAGCAAGCTCCCACGGACAGCAGTGAGATAAAGACGAGGTGCTAAAAGCTTGAGTGAATTTTCAACTAATTCCCTCCCCTCCACCCAACTTTCAAGGGTGAAATTAATTTCGTGCAACACCAAAGATTAAGAAGAATATCCGTCCTTTTAATTAGGTGACTCTTATAAATGCTGCAGTGCGGCGACGGTTTTGGATCTCTGAGTGCCTTTCTCAGCTGTGCCTGCTCTGTGTCACACACACACACTGATCAGTAAGCGGTGGGTTGGCTGGTGTTAGACAGAAGCAGTGCCTGATCAGGTTCACATGTGAAATTCAGTACGTGTGAGACGCTGGCTGCAGTGTGGAGCGTTTCCAGATGGGCGTCACAGCTGTACATAGATTCCAGCTGCCAGCACATTAGGCTGGTTATGATGCATGTGATAGGATTTGAGAAAAGGGAGGGGGTGTGGTGGAGGTAGAACTGCTGGACGGGGACAAGTCTTACCAGCGGTGCCGTTTCACCTCTTCAGATAACGAGACGAAAATCAGATTTGTTTTTCTCCCCTTGACAGCTCTGGTAAGCCCAAGGTGGTGTTTTACTCAGTAATGGATTAGTTGGTGTGCAGGCATCAGGGGCTTTCACTCATTATTCAGGTCGGAGGGGAAGGCAAAGCCCTAAAACTTTTCGAAGAAGAGCAGGGGCGTTCTCCCCGGTGTCCTGGGCTGACATTTATCCCTCAACCAACATCACTAAAAAAAAAAACCAGATCGTCTAGTCATCGCTGTTTGTGGGAGCTTGCTGTGCCCAAATTGGCTGCCGCGTGTCCTACATTACACTTCACAAACAAAGGTCTTCATTGGCTGTAAAGCGCTTTGGGACATCTTGAGGTCGTGATGTTCCTCTTTCTTTTAAAGTAATTCCCATGTTGTATGTACTTCACGCTCCTCCCCCTCTTGATGCATTCTCTCCCCACCTCTCCTGAAGCTCAATGGTCAACTCGAGCACAATATTCCTGTCCGACGCTCCAGTGTAATACTGAGGGAGTGCTGCACTGTCGGAGGTGTCGCCCTGTGGATGAGACGTAAAAGATCCCAAGGCACGATTTCGAAGAAGAGCAGCAGAGTTATCTCCGGTGTCCTGGCCAATATTTATCCCTCAAACAACATCTAAAAAACAGATTATCTGGTCATTATCACATTGTCGTTTGTGGGAGCTTGCTGTGCGCAAATTGGCTGCCGCGTTTCCTACATTACAACAGTGACTACACTTCAAAAGTACTTCATCGGTTGTAAAGCACTGTGGGACATCTGAGGTCATGAAAGAAAGACTTGCATTTATATAGCACCTTTCACGACCACCGGACATCTCAAAGTGCTTTACAGCCAATGAAGTACTTTTGAAGTGTAGTCACTGTTGTAATGTGGGAAATGCGGCAGCCAAAATTGCGCACAGCAAGCTCCCACAAACAGCAATGTGATAATGACCAGATAATCTGTTTTGTTATGTTGGTTGAGGGATAAATATTGGCCAGGACACCGGGGATAACTCCCCCCTGCTCTTCTTCGAAATAGTGGCCGCGGGATCTTTTATGCCCGCCTGAGAGAGCAGACGGGGCCTCGGTTTAATGTCTCATCCGAAAGACGGCACCTCCGACAGTGCAGCACTCCCTCAGAGTGTCAGCCTAGCTTTATGTGCTCAAGTTCCTGGAGTGGGACTTGGACCCACAACCTTCTGACTCAGAGGCGAGTGTGCTACCCACTGAGCCACAGCTGATGAATGGCGCTATATAAATGCCAGTCTTTCTTTCTTTCTTTCAACACTCTCACCTGTGAGTCAGCAAGACATGGGTTCAGAACCCACTGCAAGCCTTGAGCGCATAATCTAGGCTAACACTCCAGTGCAGTACTGAGGATCTCAACTTCCTAAATGATGCTTTACACACTCTGTGACACTGCACCATGTGTTTGGAAGGCACTGGCTTTACTGAGCCAGCACCCAACGCACACGCACTTCATTTACAAGATACCGGGGCAGCATAGCATTCCATTCAGTGCCGAACGAGCAGAGCAACACCATCACATATAGGCTAATGCCACCCTGGGGCATTCTCTTCAATCCTATATGTAGATCTGTGACCCTGCGGTGCTTAAAATTCTGGAGCAAAGTAGCTGGGCCTTCAGCCTCAAGAGGTTTGTCGACAGTGAGAGGCGACACAGGGCAAGAACAAAGTGAGAAAGTCTGTTAATGGTGGGCGGCAATGGAGCTTCCCAGCGGCTGAGGCACGGGATCTTTTACACATCGCAAGGGCAATAAACAAGACGTGGAATACAGCAACGGAATCTACACAGTGAGAGTCTTCAAATCTGGGCCTGGTTTTGTGTCTGTCAGCACTGACAGCAGCTGTCAGCACAATCAACTTCTTTGGCCTGACTCCAAGATTAGCAAGAAGTAATCAGCCGTTCATTACTAAGAGGTGGTGTTGTGGCATATGATGCCTTGCAGTATCTCCGACTGAGAGGGCGTGGGCCAGCTCCAAACTGTAGCTTGGTGATAGGCAAAGGCTGGAGAAAGTAAAGACTTGGAAAGGGTAAGTTTTCCGCTTTTGCCCTCCCTTGGGCGAGGTCTCGCCTGCCGGGTGAGCACACCGGCAAGTTTTTAAAAAAATCGTTTATAGGATGTGGGTGTCGCTGGCAAGGCCAGCATTTATTGCCCATCCCTAGTTGCCCTTGAGAAGGTGGTGGTGAGCCGCCTTCTTGAACCGCTGCAGTCTGTGTGGTGAAGGTGCTCCCACAGTGCTGTTAGGGAGGGAGTTCCAGGATTTTGACCCACCGACGATGAAGGAACGGCCAGTATATTTCCAAGTCAGGATGGTGTGTGACTTGCAGGGTAACTTGGAGGTGGTGATGTTCCCATGCGCCTGCTGCCCTTGTCCTTCTAGATGAAAGAGGTCGCGGGTTTGGGAGGTGCTGCCGAAGAAGCCTTGGCGAGTTGCTGCAGTACATCTTGTAGATGGTACACACTGCAGCCACGGTGCGCCGGTGGTGGAGGGAGTGAATGTTTAAGGTGGTGGATGGGGTGCCAATCAAGCGGGCTGCTTTGTCCTGGATGGTGTCGAGCTTCTTGAGTGTTGTTGGAGCTGCACTCAACCAGGCAAGGGGAGAGTATTCCATCACACTCCTTACTTGTGCCTTGTAGATGGTGGAAAGGCTTTGGGGAGTCAAGTTGTCCTTGCCCAGCTGCTGACGTTCTGTCCGTTAACTTTAGCGCTGATGTGTCTAGCCGGCGAGACTTCCTGCTGGGACAGCAAGAGTGGAAAGGTTACCCGCAAAGCTTGCTAGGCCCTACGATTCTCAACAGAATCAAGTCCTTGCTATTAAAATTATAACTCGCCTTCCTTTGTCACGTCTGCCTGGTTCTTTCTGACTCTGACTCATTTTCGACATAGAATTTACGGTACAGAAACAGGCCATTGAGCCCAACTGGTCCATGCTCCACACAAGCCTCCTCCCACCCTTCTTCATTTCACCCTATCAGCATAACCTTCTATTCCTTTCTCCCTCATGTGCTAATCCAGCTTCCCCTTAAATGCATCTATGCAATTCGCCTCAACTAGTCCCTGTGGTAGCGAGTTGCACATTCTCACCACTCTTTGGGTAATGAAGTTTCTCCTGAATTCCCTATTGGATTTATTAGTGACTATCTTTTATTTATGACCCCTAGTTTTGGTCTCCCCCACAAGTGGGAACATCTTCTCTACGTCTACCCTATCAAACCCTTTCATGAACTTAAGGACCTCTATCAGGTCACCCCTTGGGCTTCTCTTTTCTAGAGAAAAGAAGAGCCCCAGCCCTTTTGTTTGCAGGATAGGATGCCACAGATGTTCAAGCATTGGGTGCGACCAAAGAGACAGAGTCAAGCGTTGCTGCAGGGCTAAAGAACTGCTGCTAATTGGCCATCGATGTCAGTGAGCAGCATTAGATTGACAGCTGTGACCTAATCTGAAGCAAAGCAGTTTGTCCCAGTCTCTAGGGGATGCGACAAACCTCCACATCCTCATTAAAAGAAGCCATTGAGAAAGAAACAAGGCCAATGGTGAATTAATGATACCTCTTTTCTTTTCTCCCCACGCCTTTTGTCTCCTCTTTCTCTGTCAGTGGTTGACTCCTTGCCTGGGCAGCGTTGCACAGATGCCGGCTGCCCTGCGGCACCTTGCCCCAATGGTATTCAAGGCAGAAGCTAGACGACGAGTGTCACTGGGCCATTCCACTACATGGGCATCACACCTCAGCCAGTCTCTCCCCTGACAACCATCCAGCCACAGTTGCAGAAGCGGGGGAGTTGGGGTTGGGTTACTGGATAATTGATCAGGAGCACTGGCTAATTTTCCACTGCCTAGCCCGGGGGCACGGAGCACCCTAGCACCATTTCAACTGAACCTAGACAGACTAAGGAACATACTGACCTTTTTCCTGGCCTGTAAGGCTAACCTTTAGCCAGCTAACGATTTTTCCATTTTGTACACTGTAATTTCCTGTGGCCTCTCTATATCATTATTGAAATGAATCTTGTCATTCATGGAAAATGGCTTATGAAATAATACTGGGCGGCCTGCTGGTGGCACTGTCCAGGGAGAGTATAAATACTCGGGCATGGGCCCAGCTTGCTGAGGACATTCTTCAACAGGAACTAGTGAAGGACACAACTCGACCTCCATGTTGAAAAACAGTTGATTAAAGCTTTGTTTAACGCTTAGACCAAGTGCCTAGTAGTTTTCTTACGTCAATTATCATTGCAGAATTAGAGTGCTGTCTTGTACAAAGGGTCCATGGCCATTAGGAACTGGGCTCTCGCCTCCGAGTCAGAAGGTCGTGGGTTCACACTCCCACTCCAGAGACTTGAGCACAAAATCCAGGCTGACACTCCCAGTGTAGTGCTGAGGGAGTGCCGCACTGTCAGAGACGACTTTCAGATGAAATGTTATACCGAGGCCCCAGCTGCCTTCTCAGGTGAATGTAAAGACATATTTAGAAGAAGAGCAGGGGAGTTCTCCCCGGTGTCCTGTCCAATATTTATCTTTCAATCAACATCACAAACAGGTTATCTGGTGATTATCACATTGCTGTTTGTGGGAGCTTACTGTGCGCAAATTGGCTGCTGCGTTTCCCACATTACAACAGTGACTACACTTCAAAAAGTACTTCATTGGCTGTAAAGTGTTCTGGGACGTCCTGAGGTCATGAAAGGTGCTGTAGAAATGCAAGTCTTTCTATTTTCTTTTTAAGACTGTCCAAATTCATTCAGTGTGGGATCCACACAACCTGCAGAATAATAGGAGATTTTAACAATTTGAACAATTTAGCTCCGCCTAACTAGACACCTGGAAGGAGGAAGGGTTTTACATTTAGTTCTCTCTCCTGCCCCCACTTTCTCCTTTTACTTACGTTAAACTAATGGAAAAATGAGGAGGAATGAGTTACTTGGTGTTTATTTTCACCTTCTCCAACTTTTCCCTCTCTTTTTCTGAAGCCAGAAACTTGTGTTGGGTCACCATCCGATGGGCTCCGACTTCCAACTGACCAAAAATGTGTAAGTGGTGGCAGACTATTCCGCCACAGAGGGCGTCACAGCCGGGCCCATGCAACATGCACACTTACCGGGAGGAGAGGGAACCCTGCCTGATGTTTCCGCCCTTCTCTTACCATTTGCGATTGCTGATTCTGCTCTTGAATAGTTTCCTTTCACACAATATAACATAACCAAAATAACCACAACATAACCAAAACAGTTTATCTGGTAATTTATCACATTGCTGTTTTTTGGGGCTTGCTGTGCGCAAATTGGCTGCCGCATTTCCTACATTTACAACAGTGACTACACTTCAAAAAGTACTTCATTGGCTGTAAAGCGCTTTGAGACGTCTGGAGGTCGTGAAAGGTGCTATAGAAATGCAAGTCTTTCTTTCAATAAATGCTGATGAAATTGTTCGGCTGACTGGCTGCTTTGAGTTACTGTCTGCTGGACAACATGGAACATTCCCCAGCCAGACTCCGCACCTTGAGGAGAGGGGAGAAAATTGGTGGGCAGAAAATCAATCTTTAAAAAAATCAAACACAGAGCAAGTGTGCCATTCTCTAGGTTAGAATCATACAATGGTTACAGCACAAAAGGAAGCAATTTGGCCCGTCGAGCCCGTGCCGGCTCTCTGCAAGAGCACTTCAGCTAGTCCCAATTCCCCTGTCCTTTTCCTGTAGCCCTGCAAAATTTTTCCTTCAGGTACTTATCCAACTCCCTTTCGAAAGCCACGCTTGAGTCTGCCTCCACCACCCTCTCAGGCAGTGCATTCCAGATCCTAACCACTCGCTGTGCAAGAAAGTTTTTCCTGATGTCGCCTTTGGTTCTTCTGCCAATTGCCTTAAATCTGTGTCCCCTGGTTCTCGACCCTTCCACCATTGCATTTGTTGTCTTGTGGCTCAAACTCCTCCAGCCCTACAGTCAACCTTCCCGCTAAGCTGTACGGCCGTTGCAGCTGCCTGGAGGTCCCGCGCAGGCCGCTCACCGGCTTTTCAGTGGGAAAAATCGTGCATGTGCAAAATTTTGAATGGGCCATGCAGCCCGTTAAAGGGACCGCACACCCCAAAGAAATTAGGGGGAACATTGCCTACAATCCTCCTGCATCTCCGCACTCCTCCAATTCTGGCCTCAAAGGGGAGGGGGAACAATCACAAGTCGTGGTACACATCGGCACCAACGACATAGGTAGGAGAAGGGACGGGGATTTAAAACAGGAATTTAGGGAGCTAGGTTGGAAGCTGAGAGCCAGTACAAACCATGTTGTAATTTCTGGTTTGTTGCCGGTGCCACGTGCTAGCGAGTTGAGGAACAGGGAGAGAGTGCAGATAAACACGTGGCTGCAGGGATGGTGTAGCGGGGAGGGTTTCAGTTATGTGGATAATTGGAGCACATTCTGGGGAAGGTGGGACCTGTACAAACAGGACGGTTTGCACCTGAACCAGAGGGGCACCAATATCCTGGGAGGGAAATTTGCTACGGCTCTTCGGGGGGGTTTAAACTAATTTGTCAGGGGGATGGGAAAAAGGGCTGTAGTCCAGGAGCCAGTGGTGAGTGTAGGGAGGTACTGAGGAGGGTATCAAGGTCGCAGGAATGTACCGGCAGACAGGAAGATGGCTTGAAGTGTGTCTACTTCAATGCAAGGAGCATCCGGAATAAGGTAGGAGAACTTGGAGCGTGGATTGGTACTTGGGACTACGATGTGGTGGCCATTACGGAGACATGGTTAGAACAGGGACAGGAATGGTTGTTGGAAGTTCCGGGGTATAGATGTTTCAGTAAGAGTAGGGAAGTTGGTAAGAAAGGTGGAGGAGTAGCATTGTTAATCAAGGATAGTTTAACAGCGGCAGAAAGGCAGTTCGAGGGGGATCTGCCGTCTGAGGTAATATGGGCTGAAGTTAGAAATAGGAAAGGAGCGGTCACGTTGTTAGGAGTTTTCTACAGGCCCCCAAATAGTAATAGAGATGTGGAGGAAGAAATTGCAAAGCAGATTATGAATAGGTGTGGAGGTCACAGAGTAGTTGTCATGGGTGACTTCAACTTTCCAAATATTGATTGGAACCTTTATAGGTCAAACAGTTCGGATGGGATAGTTTTTGCACAGTGTGTGCAGGAGTGTTTCCTGACACAATATGTGGATAGGCCGACAAGAGCTGGGGCCACGTTGGATTTGGTACTGGGTAATGAACCGGGCCAAGTGTTTGATTTGTATGTGGGAGAGCACTTTGGAGATAGTGACCACAATTCGGTAACGTTCACTATTGCAATGGAGAGGGATAGGGCCATACGGCAGGGCAGGGTTTATAATTGGGGGAGGGGTAATTATGATGCGATTAGGCAAGAATTAGGGAGTATAAGATGGGAACAGAAACTATCAGGGAAAGGCACAAACGAAAAGTGGAGCTTTTTCATGGAGCAATTACTGCGTGTCCTTGATAGGTATGTCCCTGTCAGGCAGGGAGGAAATGGCCGAGTGAGAGAACCATGGTTCACAAAAGAGGTTGAATGTCTAGTCAAGAGGAAAAAGGAAGCGTATGTAAGGATGAGAAAACAAGGTTCAGTTGGGTCGATTGAGGGGTACAAGGTAGCAAGGAATGAGCTAAAAAAAGAGCTTAGGAGAGCGAGGAGGGGGCATGAGAAGTCCTTGGCGGGTCGGATCAAGAAAAACCCCAAGGCCTTTTACTCTTATGTGAGAAATAAAAGAATGACCAGGGTGAGGGTAGGGCCGGTCAAGGACAGTAGTGGGAACTTGTGCATGGAGTCAGAAGAGATAGGAGAGGTGATGAATGAATACTTTTCGTCAGTGTTCACCGAGGAGAGGGGCCATGTTCTTGAGGATGAGAGTGTGATAAAGGTGGATAGGCTGGAGGTGGTAGATGTTCTGAGGGAAGATGTTTTAGCAATTTTGAAGAACCTGAGGGTCGATAAGTCCCCTGGGCCAGATGGGATATATCCTAGGATTCTTTGGGAGGCAAGGGAGGAGATTGCAGAGCCTCTGGCTTTGATCTTTGGGTCCTCACTGTCCACAGGAATGGTGCCAGAGGACTGGAGAGTGGCGAATGTTGTTCCTCTCTTCAAGAAAGGAAATAGGAAAGACCCTGGTAATTATAGGCCGGTTAGTCTTACTTCGGTGGTTGGTAAGATAATGGAAAAGGTCCTGAGGGATAGGATTTATGACCATTTGGAAAGGGGCAACTTAATCAGGGATAGTCAACACGGATTCGTGAAGGGTAAGTCTTGCCTAACAAATTTGATTGAATTCTTTGAGGAGGTAACTAAGTGTGTAGATGAAGGTAGAGCAGTTGATGTCGTATACATGGATTTTAGTAAGGCGTTTGATAAGGTTCCCCATGGTCGGCTCATGAAGAAAGTAAGGAGTTGTGGGATAGAGGGAAATTTGGCCGATTGGATAAGTAACTGGCTATCTCATAGAAGGCAGAGGGTGGTGGTGGATGGAACATTTTCGGACTGGAGACCAGTTACCAGCGGTGTGCCACAGGGGTCGGTGCTGGGTCCTCTGCTGTTTGTGATTTTTATCAATGACTTGGAGGAGGGGACTGAAGGGTGGATCAGTAAATTTGCTGATGACACCAAGATTGGTGGAGCAGTGGATGAGGTGGAGGGCTGTTGTAGGCTGCAAAGAGACATTGATAGGATGCAGAGCTGGGCCGAAAAATGGCAGATGGAATTTAACCCTGATAAGTGCGAGGTGATTCATTTTGGTAGGGCAAATTTGAATAAGGATTACAGGGTCAACGGCAGGGTTCTGAGGAACGTGGAGGAGCAGAGGGATCTGGGGGTTCATATCCACAGATCTCTGAAGGTTGCCACTCAAGTGGATAGAGCAGTAAAGAAGGCCTATGGTGTGTTGGCGTTTATTAACAGAGGGTTTGAGTTTAAGAACCGTGAGGTTATGCTGCAACTGTACAGGACCTTGGTGAGACCACATTTGGAATATTGTGTGCAGTTCTGGTCACCTCACTATAGGAAGGACGTGGAAGCATTGGAAAGAGTGCAAAGGAGATTTACCAGGATGCTGCCTGGTTTGGGGGGGAGGTCTTATGAGGAAAGATTGAGGGAGTTGGGGCTTTTCTCTTTAGAGCGGAGGAGGATGAGAGGCGACTTAATAGAGGTTTATAAGATGATGAGGGGGATAGATAGAGTGGATGTTCAGAGACTATTTCCTCGGGTAGAGGCAGCTGTTACAAGGGGGCATAACTATAAGGTGCATGGGGGGAGATCTAGAAGGGATGTCCGAGGTAGATTCTTTACTCAGAGAGTGGTTGGGGTGTGGAATGGACTGCCTGCTGTGATAGTGGAGTCGGACACTTTAGGAACTTTCAAGCGGTTATTGGATAAGCACATGGAGCACACCAGAGTGATAGGGAGTGTGATAGCTTGATCTTGGTCTCGGACAATGCTCGGCACAACATCGAGGGCCGAAGGGCCTGTACTGTGCTGTACTGTTCTATGGTTCTATGGTTCTATGGCCTCTTACACATCCCTGATTTTAATCGCTCCACCATTGGCAGCCGTGCCTTCAGCTACCTGAGCCCTAAGCTCTGGAATTCCCTCCCTAAACCTCTCCACCTCTCTCTCCTCCTTTAAGACGCTCAGTAAAACCTATCTCTTTGACCAAGCTTTTGGTCACCTATCCTAGGCCCACCTGTCTTCAGCTGCTTCATCAATGACCTTCCCTCCATCATAAGGTCAGAAGTGGGGATGTTCGCTGATGACTGCACAGTGTTCAGTTCCATTCGCAACTCTCCAGATAATGAAGCAGTCCATGCCCGCATGCAGCAAGACCTGGACGACATTCAGGCTTGGTCTGATAAGTGGCAGGTAACATTCGCACCACACACGTGCCAGGCAATGACTATCTCCAAGTCACACACCATCCTGACTTGGAAGTATATCGGCCGTTCCTTCATCGTTGCTGGCTCAAAATCCTGGAACTCCCTCCCTAACAGCACTGTGGGAGTACCTTCACCTCACGGACTGCAGCGGTTCAAGAAGGCGGTTCACCACCACCTTCTCGAGGGCAATTAGGGACGGGCAATGAATGCTGGCATTGCCAGGGACGCCCACATCCCAGGAACTAATATTAAAATAAAATCTCCTTATGTGGGTTGGAGTCAGATTTTGTTTGATAAAGCTCCTGTGAAGCACCTTGGGCCGTTTTACTACATTAAAGGTGCTATATAAATGCCAGTTGTTGTTACGATCACATAGTTAAACTGCACTCAGAAACTTCTCCTAGTCCATCTTCTCAACTTCCTTCTTGGTGCTAACCTGGGATGGCAGGAATGACGTATGAGGAGAGATTGGGTCGATTGAGAGGGGACCTCATAGAAGTGTATAAAATTCTGACAGGTCTAGACAGACTAGATGCAGAAGGAATGTTTCCCTTGGCGGGTGAGAACAGAACTAGAGGACATAATTTAAGGATAAGGGCTAAACCATTTAGGACAGAAATGAGGGGGAATTTCTTCACTCAGAGGGTGGTGAACCTGTGGAACTCATTGCCACAGAGGGCAGTGTAGGCCAGCTCATTAAATATATTTAAGAGGGAATTAGATATATTTCTACAGGCAAAAGGGGTTAAGGGTTACGGAGAGAAGGCGGGGACGGGATACTGAATTGGAGGATCAGCCATGATCTCATTAAATGGCGGAGCAGGCTCGAAGGGCCGGATGGCCTACTCCTGCTCCTATCTTCTATGTATCTATGATTGGGCTTATACTCGCTGGAGTTTAGAAGAATGAGAGGGGATCTCATTGAAACTTATAAAATTCTAACAGGACTAGACAGACTAGATGCAGGAAGGATGTCCCCGATGGCGGGGGAGTCCAGAACCAGGGGTCACAGTCTAAAGATAAGGGGTAAGCCATTTAGGACAGAGATGAGGAGGAATTTCTTCACCCAGAGAGTGGTGAACCTGTGGAATTCTCTACCACAGAAGGCAGTGGAGGCCAATTCATTAAATATATTCAAGAAGGAGTTGGATATATTTCTTAAGGCTAAAGGGATCAAGGGATATGGGAAGAAAGCAGGGACAGGGTACTGAATTTGGATGATCAGCCATGATCTCATTAAATGGCGGAGCAGGCTCGAGGGGCCGAATAGCCTACTCCTGCTCCTATCTTCTATGTTTCTATGTCTATGTAAATGCTTGAATTGTGTTCTTCTCCCGAGAGAGTTAATAGAAGGCCCACACACAAACCAGTGCTGCAGACGTGTGGTGTTGGACCACAGGACTGGAAGGAACCCTAAACAATGATGCACTTTGATTGTTAGGGAATGTTGCTGGGAGGAAGTAGGAAACGGGACTGTGCAGCTGAAACTGAGATTGCACAGTAAGTGTCAGTTGTGTTCTGGGCTTGTGCCTATGGGGATGAGATAAGAAAATGCCAAAGACCTTTTTAACTTTCGACCCTTGGCAGGAAAAGCTTGTTTGTTGCAGCGCCCTTGTGTTGGAGCTCTTTGTTGTGTCTTCTTTAGAGTTAGTAATGGAAATGAAATTGGCCCTAGCCCCTCACGGACAGTTATTATGTCGCTGTTAGTCAATGAGCTACCTGCATTCATCTTGTCTCCCAAGGACCTGAAGCTTTCTACTGTCCCACTCTGCACATCCCAGTCTGTTGGTGGGAATTGGCCGTGTTTTGGATTGTCCAGTTGGAGGAGTCCAAGTTCAGAAACTGGCTTCTGCTGGCATTTCAACTGTTTATGTTGCGGCAGGCTCCTCTGGCCCTCAGTTGGGCTACTGTGTATAAAAGGATATTGGGGCAGTGTCCTCTCTCGACTCTGTTGCAGGGCGATGGTAGCTGCTCCTGTGAACGAGACCCCCTGTCCCCAGGCTATCTGCGGTCCCAGCTGCAGCAAAAGCTGGGTTGGGGGGGTGGGGGGGGAGGGTGGGAGGAGGAGCGGAGTCACTGGAGAGGTGGGGGAGGGAAAGTGCCAAAGGGAAGCACCAGCTTTAAGGAGCTGGCTGCCTCGCTGACTTAGCGAACACTGCGACAGTCACACTGCACGTTCCCTTGTCCTGAAGCAGCTGCAGTGCTGTGTTTACAGGACACGGCTAACGTCACCCTCCAGTGGCGCTGCACTTCCCCTTGGGACAGGTAAAAGGAAGGAAAACAGACAAAAATATCCCGTGTCCATCAACCAACAAAGCCGCAATGGTTTTTGTTTTGTTCCTGCGCAATATATGGCGGCAGTATAGCTACATTAAACGTGCATTATCCCTGTTCCTAGGCCTCTCACAGATCTGTGTTGAAGCCTAATTACAATGAAGTGTGTTGTCCCCACTGAATGGAGTGTCATTATACAGAGAATGAGCAGTATTCAGGAATCTGTGCCTGGGTTGCTAGGAGGTTCGGGAGAATGTCCCGGAGCCACTCACTGACTAATTTTATTTTGCGATAAGAAACTTTGTACAATCTTTGCCGCACACTGATGTAGCCAAACGGAGAGACACTGAGCAGAGATGACAGCATCTCCTGGTTGGACTTCCTCTGTGTGGCGGGTTGAGAATTTGCAACAGGGAAAAAAGGCCGTTCGGCCCAACCAGTCAGTGTTGGCATTTAGCTCCACACAAGCAGTAGTCCTCATCCCATGTGCCTGCTCTGTCCCTTTATTCCCCTTTCCTTCATCCACCTGTCTAACCTAATCTCAGATGTCGACATGGTCTCTGGTTCAATCACTCGTGCATTCCACAGCCTTACAACAACAACAATTTGCATTTATAGAGCGCCTTTAACTTAGTAAATAAAACCGACCCAAGCCGCTTCACAAGAGTGTACTCAGACAAAAATTTGACACCGAGCCACAGAAGGAGATATGAGGCTCGTTGGGCCAAAAGCTTGGTCAAAGTGGTGGGTTTGAAGGAGCGTCTTAAAGGAGGAGAGAGAGGTAGAGAGGCGGAGAAGTTTAGGGAGGGAATTCCAGAGCTTAGGGCCCAGGCAGCTGAGGGCACGGCCACCAATGGTGGGACAAAGGAACTTGACTTTATTTACAAGATTATCCAGTTAAATAGAGTCCATTTAAGGGCTTCTTGAATAGAATTCCTTCTGTACAGGGATTTTCTTTTGGGTTCAATAAAATAAATAGTAATTAATTATAATTGGTGCATATATCAAATTAATTGTTTTTGATGGCTGTTTTTATTCATACGATCCATTAAGCAGCACATGTGCAGACACATGATTGAACCTCAAAATGTGTTTCTGCCACAAATGATACAAAGGGAACGATAGTCAGCCAAGGGGAAGCTATCAGGGCAGCAAGAAGACTTGCTGGAAGTCTTGAAGCTGTAAACACTATAGATATGAACTGACAGTTATACAATAAATTCATATAGATTTTTTTCTTTAACAATAACTGTAAATCCGTCCTTCCGTTGGGATCTTCCTGCGTAGAATCTGTGCTGTTTTGATCTGCAATCATATTTGAGAAAATTGGACCAAACGTAAGTGCGTGTTTTTTTTTCTAAAGCTATGAATATTGCTGTCGCTTCATTACTGGAGTTGAATTTGACCCAAACAGATGGGTCTGGCGATCTCCCTCAAGCTCTCTCGATTTGCCTCTCTTCCTCTCCTAAGCGCTCAAGGGTCCTCAATAATACACGTTCTGCCTGTCTCAATGTAGATCCCAGCACGTATTAGTTTACAGTGCAAGTCTCCCCCCAAGATTGATTCCTACAACGGAATATTGCAGGATTTGTAGAGTCATCATTACCCTTTCAGATGAGTCTGCAGGCTCAGGTAATGGCACAGGTTGTTGTGATCGGGAACGCACTGCCTGAAAGGGCGGTGGAAGCAGATTCAATAGTGACTTTCAAAAGGGAATTGGATAAATACTTGAAAAGGAAAAATTTGTAATTTCCTCCACTTCCGCCTTTCAATAGGCCCAACGGAACTCTTAACAGCTGAGAGAGCTGGCATGAATTCTGTTCAGGGCCTAGTAAAGGCCTTAATAGTTACCAAGAGAAAAATAATCAATGCCAGAGGAGATCAGTAGCTTTTAAACTCATGGCTCTGAACTCCCTCAAGAGTTGAAGAAAAGAAATAGCTGAATTTATCTTTGGCCCAGATATGGCCTCTTGGTTCCTCTAGCAGAATGGCTGAGAGTCACTCGACCTCCACTGGCAGATCTGGATGGGGGGCCTCTGTTCGCTCTTACAGGCACAAGCCGCCCACCCCACTCTTGTTTAAGACCCCATCCTATCAACTGGGGCGGGATCTGTATCTATCTTCATGGACGGCCTGGAGTTCCACTGCATCGCTGAGAGGTGTCAGCTGTGGCTCAGTTGGTAGCACGCCTCACCTCTGAGTCAGAAGGTTGTGGCTTCATAGTCCCACTCCCGAGACTTGAGCACAAACTCTAGGTTGCCACTCCAGTGCGGTACTGAGGGAGTGCTGCACTGTCGAAGGTGCTGTTTTTCAGATGAGACGTTAAACTGAGGCGCCGCCTGCTCTCTCAGGAGGATGTAGAAGATCCCATGGCACTATTTTGAAGAAGAGCAGGGGAGTTCTCCCCGGTGTCCTGGGGCCAATATTTATCCCTCAACCAACATCACTAAAACTGATTATCTGGTCATTATCACAGTGCTGTTTGTTGGAGCTTGCTGTGCGCAGATTGGTTGCCATGTTTCCTACATGACAACAGTGACGAAAGTAACTCAAAAGTAACTCATTGGCTATAAAGCGCATTGGGATGTCCTGAGGTTGTAAAAAGCGCTATAGAAATGCAAGTCTTTCTTTTCCTGGAATTCTGGGGTCATGGTGTTTAGGTAAGATAATCGATACCAGAGGAGATCAATAGCTTTTAAACTCATGGCTCCGAACTCCCTTAGGAGCTGAAGAAAAAAAAATAGCTGAATTTATCTTCGGCCCAGAAATGGCCTCTCGGTTCCTCTAGAGGAATGGCTGAGAGTCACTCGACCTCCACTGGCAGATCTGGATGGGGGGCCTCTGCTCGCAAAGCACTGGTCCAGGCCCTACTCAGACGCACAATTCTGGTCACGGTACTACAGTGGGGACATCTGGCATTGGAGTGGGTACAGCAAAAGGATTAATAGCTTGGGTTAGGCATCAAGGAGCTACTTTGGGAGGCTACGGGAGCTGTGAATGAAGAAAAGAATGGCGATATTATTGGGATACTCAAGATTCTAAGTGGTAGAAGTAAATTGAATCCTTATACAGGAAACTTTCGTTTATCCGGCATCGACGGGACCGGCGTGGTGCCGGTTTATCGAAAGTACCGGATAACGGAGAGTTATATCTACAGAGGCTATTTTTAACCTAAAAAAATCAAGAAATGTGCAGTATACAGTATTTGGGTACTCACCTACAGAATGTTGTGTTAAATGGATGGTGGAAGATGCTTGATTAAGTACAGTACTGCCAGTTGAGGGTAATCCATAACTCTTTAATTACTTAACAGTAAAACAAAACTTATAAACGACTGTCTACAGTACTGTAGTTGACTGTACACTTATTCAGAGTCATCTGGTTCATCAGAAATATCCGTGCCAGCTGGGTCATCAGGATCACGCAGTTCCACCGATTCTTCAGGCACTTCCGCTGCTGCGACTCTTTTGGAAGCTTTCTTAAACATGTTGCGGATGTCGGTTTGCTTAGTGGACTCTTGCCTTTTCTGTAGAAAGGTGGAATGCAGAATATGGAGTTGCATAACTTCTTGTGCAGTGTAGCAATTCTGCCTTTCAGCAAATTTGAGGATTGTAGAAAATCCTTCTGCAGCTTTAGCCCAAGAAATCTTCTCTTCTTCAGAAATCTCATCCTCTTCACTTTCCATCTCGCTTTCCTTTTCTTTCTTTGGATTCAAAACATTCTCAATTATTTCATCATCACTTAGCATATGCACAACACCAACTTCTCTATCTGCATCAACCCACTGCTCGATATCACTTTCACTGAGGTGACGTAGAGGGTTTGCTGGGCCTGCATTTTTCACCATTCCAGCCATTTCCATTATTGTACTCTTCTTGGGACGAACACTGAACCCATGAAATTCCTCCTCTGAAGAAGAACCTTCAGCAAACATTACAGAAGGCCACAATTTGCGCCAGGCTTGCCTCAGAGTGTGACCTTTCACCAATTTCCAGGAACATGCAACATTATAGATGGCATCTTTAATATTGTATTCCTTCTGCAAATCTTGAATATTCTCATCTTGGCTTAGCAGTTTACGTAGGAAGTCTTTCTTGTAATGACACTTCAGATTTTGGATAACGCCCTGGTCCATGGGTTGGATGAGAGAAGTTACATTTGGTGGCAAATAAATGGTGAAAATATTTCCCGAAACCAACTGGGATTCATGCGGATGGGCTCTGCAATTATCAAGCAATAAAATGCATTTGCTATCTTCAGGTTTCCCTATTCTGCGGAAATGTTCCTTCACAGATGGAACAAAAATATGATGGAACCAATCGGAGAAGATTTCCTTATCCATCCAAGCATTTTTTTGAGCTTTGTACTCAACAGGTAAGTGCCTCACATTTTTAAATGCACGGGGATTTTTATACTTCCCGATAACAAGAAGTTTAACCCGGTGTGATCCAGCAGCGTTCGCACATGTTAGCACGGTTACACGATCTTTATTTTTCTTGTAACCTGAAGCATTAGCCTCACTAGCCCCAGCAAGCGTTGATTCTGGCAAAAACCTCCAAAACAAGCCAGTTTCATCGGCATTGTAGATCTGTGCTGGCGACAAATCATGTTGCTGCACAATCCGATTGAAATAATCGCAGTATTCTTCTGCGGCTTCGTGATCAGCTGATTTCTTCTCCCCGGAAATATCGAGTCGTCGTATCCCGTGCCGTAACTTGAAGCACGTTAGCCATCCATCGGAGAAAGCACACTTGTCAGTGAGCTCCATCCTATCGTAGAATTCCTTCGCTTTCTCGATGAGCATGGGTCCGGAAATTGGAACACCCTCTGAACGCTTAAGAGAAAACCATTCATAAAGCACGGTATCCAGCTCTTCAAGCTTAGGCTTACGAAGCGTACGCCGTTTCTCTACACTCTTGCATGTCTCCGAGCTTGAATAAAACTTGAGCAGCTTATCCTTCTGCGATTTGATGTCGTAGATTGTTGACGAACCGATTTTGAATTCATTCATAATGTTGATACGCTTCTCTCCCCTTTCTAGTCGTTGGCATATCTCGATTTTCTGTTTTAAAGTTAAGACCACTCTCTTCCTTTTGCTTGGACCAGCTTTTGGGAATTCCATAATGCAAGATGGAGGAGATAATTGCCGATGAAGATGGAAAGACACACAGAACAATGGTGGCTAGGAAGAGACTACCAGCAGCGTGGCAGACACACAGTAAAATGGTGTATCAGAAGAGACTACAGTACCAGCAGCGTGGCAGACACACAGCAAAATGGTGGATCAGAAGAGACTACAGTACCAGCAGCGTGGCAGACACACAGTAAAATGGTGTATCAGAAGAGACTACAGTACCAGCAGCGTGGGAGACACACAGCAAAATGGTGGATCAGAAGAGACTACCAGCATCGTGGGAGACACCCAGCAAAATGGCCGATCCGAAGAGACTCCAGGCAGCGCGGGAGAATCTACTCATGCTACTGCAATGTTTCGGACTTGCGACAGCGCCAGGAGGCCGAGTAGTGGCACTTTTGAAAAGTACCCCTACTGACTAAATCGGCGTTCGCGGACTCGGACTCGGACTCGGGATCGGCAACATTGCCGGTTATTTGAGAGGAGTTTTCGGAGCACTCGGCGTTCGCGGAGACTCGACTGCGACTCGGCAACATTGCCGGTTATTTGAGAGGAGTTTTCGGAGGATGATTTTTGCCGGTTAAGCGAGAATTCCGGTTATTTGGGTGCCGGATAAACGAAAGTTTCCTGTAATAGGTTTATTTTGATCACAAACTTTACTAGAATCATGGACTCAAAACTCAGAAGAGGGAATGTGAACGGACATTTAACTACTTTCCACAGAGGGTGGTGAATATCTGGAACAGGTTGTCCATGAAGATGGGGAGGTGGACAGTGACAGTAGATTCAAGAGGGACTTCAAGTGATTACTACCTTTTGGATATAATGGGTGAGGCCGGAGTGCCCAAGCTTTTGGGGTGGGCGAGTGAGCACGTAGTGACCAGTTAAATAGGACCTAAGTTGGCCTGGTGACTCATCACATGAATTCCAGTTGTACCAAGGGAGGGCAAAACAAAGCTGCTGGATGTGCAGTAAATCATTGGTAGATGCCAAAGAGCAGAATGAACACAAAAGCACAGCTAAAATACAAATCAAGGTATCAACAAGTCTTCATGGTCTGAAGGCAAGCAATTCTAGGGACAGTTTTCATTTGTTGCCTGTTTCTAATGAAAGATGCGGGATGAACATAAGAACATAAGAATTAGGAGCAGGAGTAGGTCGTACGGCCCCTCGAGCCTGCTCCGCCATTCAATAAGATCATGGCTGATCTTCGACCTCAACTCCACTTTCCTGCCCGATCTCCATATCCCTTGATTCCCCTAGACTCCAAAAATCTATCGATCTCAGCTTTGAATATACTCAATGACTTAGCATCCACAGCACTTTGGGGTAGAGAATTCCAAAGATTCACAACCCTCTGAGTGAAGAAATTCCTCCTCATCTCAGTCTTAAATGGCCGACGCCTTAGCCTGTGACTATGATCTAGACTCTCCAGCCAGGGGAAACAACCTCTCAGCATCTACCCTGTCAATCCCCCTCAGAATCTTATATGTTTCAATGAGACCACCTCTCATTCTTCTAAACTCCAGAGAGTATAGGCCCAATCTACTCAATCTCTCCTCATAGGACAACCCTCTCATCCCAGGAATCAATCTAGTGAACCTTCGTTGCACTGCCTCTAAGGCATGTATGTCTTTTCTCAGCTAAGGAGATCAAAACTGTGCGCCGTACTCCAGGTGTGGTCTCACCAAAGCCCTGTACAATTGTAGTAAGACTTCCTTACTCTTGTACTCCAACCCCCTTGCAATAATGGCCAACATGCCATTTGCCTTCCTAATTGCTTGCTGTACCTGCATGCTAACTTTACATAGGATTACATCGGATATACGGCACAGAAACAGGCCATTCGGTCCAACCAGTCCATGCCGGCGTTTATGCTCCACTCGAGCCTCCTCCTGTCTTTCCTCATCTAACTCTATCAGCATAACCCTCTATTCCCTTCTCCCTTAGATGCTTATCCAGCCCCCCCTTAAATGCATCGCTACTCTTTGCCTCAACCACTCCCTGTGGTAGCGAGTTCCACACTCTCACTACTCTCTGGGTAAAGAAGTTTCTTCTGAATTCCCTATTGGATTTCTTGGTGACTATCTTATATTGATGGTCTCTAGTTATGCTCTTAATCACAATTTCTGTGTTTCCTGTATGAGGAACATCAACATTTAATAGTTTCTCACCATTTAAAAAATATTCTGTTTTTCTGTTCTTCCTACCAAAGTGAATAACCTCACATTTACTCATTCCTTTTGTTTTTCCAACTTTGAAAAGGAGGTCAAGCAACATCGCAAAATAAATAGCACGGCGCGGAGAAATTTACTGGCGGTCACAAGAATAACATATTATAAGATGCCTTCGAAGTGCAGTGACATAGAAGGTTTACTGAGCTGGAAAGCACTTGGGCCGGGTAAATAATACAAGATAGCTCTCATTGCTGGCTGCCAAAAAACATATGAAGGAACCCATTAACGCTGAGGCGCATCATTGATCTAACATGCGGGTTCCGCTGGAAGGGAAATGGTGCTTCAGAAAGAGACGGTGCGTCTGAAAATTTAATGGGGAAGGTGGAATAACTTCAGGTCATTAAATAGACAAACAGGCAAATGGACCAGTTTACGAATGTTGTTGGGTATTAAACATTGAAAAAATGTTTTAGAGTCTAAAACTTTGAATAAATGGAATATAATGTGGAGAAATGTGAAGTTATCCATTTTGGCGGAGTATTTATGTGAGAGATTGGGAAATGTTGTTGTTCAGAGGAACCTGGGTGTCCTTGTACACAAATCACTGAAAGTTAACATGCAGGTACAGCAAGCAATTAGGAAAGCAAATGGTATGTTGGCCTTTATTACAAGAGGATTTGAGTACAGAAACATAGAAACATAGGAGCAGGAGTATGCCATTCGGCCCTTCGAGCCTGCTCTGCCATTCAATATGATCATGGCTGATTCTCTATCTCAATACTATATTCCTGCTCTCTCCCCGTACTCCTTGACGCCTTTTGCGTCTAGATATCTATCTATCTCCTTCTTAAATATATTCAGTGACTTGGCCTCCACAACCTTCTGTGGTAGAGAATTCCACAGGTTCACCACCCTCTGAGTGAAGAAATTTCTCCTCATCTCAGTCCTAAATGTCCTACCCCGTATCCTTAGACTGTGACCCCTCATTCTAGACCCCCCAGCCAGGGGAAACATCCTCCCTGCATCCAGTCTGTCTAGTCCTGACAGAATGTTATACGTTTCAATGAGATCCCCTCTCATTCTTCTAACTCTAGTGAATACAGGCCTAGTCGACCCAATCGCTCCTCATACGACAGTCCTGCCATCCCAGGAATCAGTCTGGTGAACTTTCGCTGCACTCCCTCTATGGCAAGTATATCCTTTCTTAGGTATAAGAGTAAAGACATCTTACTGCAATTATATAGGGCCTTGGTGAGGCCACACTTGGAGTATTGTGTACAGTTTTGGTCTCCTTACCTAAGGAAGGATATACTTACCATAGAGGGAGTGCAATGAAGGTTCACCAGACTGATTCCTGGGATGGGGGAATTGTCCTATGAGGAGCGATTGAGTAGACTCGGCCTATATTCTGTAGAGTTTAGAAGAATGAGAGGTGATCTCATTGAAACATACAAAATTCTTACAGGGCTTGACAGGGTAGATGCAGGGAGTATGTTTCCCCTGGCTGGGGAGTCTAGAACCAGGGGTCACAGTCTCAGAATAAGGGGTCGGCCATTTAGGACTGAGATGAGGAGACATTTCTTCACTCAGAGGGTGGTGAATCTTTGGAATTCTCTACCCCAGAGGGCTGTGGAGGCTCAGTCGTTGAGTATATTCAAGACAGAAATCGATAGATTTTTGAATATTAAGGGAATCAAGGGATATGGGGATAGTGGAGGAAAGTGGAGATGAGGTAGAAGATCAGCCATGATCTTACTGAATGGCGGAGCAGGCTCGAGGGGCCGAATGGCCGACTCCTGCTCCTATTTCTTATGTTCTTATGTTATGTTCTTAAAAACATTGAATTTTTTTTATTCATTCATGGGATTTGGGCCAATTTACAAACCTCCCTCACCAACAGCAATTCAACTCTAACTGACCTTGGACTTGTGCTCATTTGCAGCTGTTAGGCATCGTGGTCTTAAAGTGACAGGTCACCTTAAACTCATCACATGGTATAAAGCTCCTCTCAATATAAAACAGTGTGTCATCCAACATACTGCAAGCAATGCCACACAAAATTCAAACTTAAAAAAAAAACCACACACACTGGCCATTTGAACACCTATTATTTAAAATCTACAGATTTACCCCAACCTTCTCTCTAACTCTTGCTGTAAGATCCATTTATTCCTCATTGAATCAAGGAAAGCGCAGAATATTTTGATATTATGATCACCCCGGGATTAACAGAACGTCCTGAAGAAAATTACATCTTGATGTTGACTGAGATTAGGATGGATTTGAAGAGGTGGAGGTCATTACTACTGTCATGGCGTAAAACTTAATTAAAATGAATGCAGTAGTCACTAGGGAAGGATAACGCTGAGCTCCATGTGACAAAACATTTAATGAAATGTTGAAAGATTTATTTTGCTGGATGAGACGTCACAGGTTAATAGAATCCTACAGCACAGAAGGAGGCCAGTCGGCCCTTCGTGCCTGTGCCGGCTCTTTGAAAGAACTGTCCCAATTAGTTCCACTCCCCTTTGATAACTATTGAATCCTTACCTATATTGTATGGCATGCCAGATAAAGATACTGGATGTCTAGTTGGGCTACTTGCTCTGTTTCGCACCTTTGCAGGGATACTGACGGGCTGCCAGGTTACCAATGACTTGGACGTATTTCGCCGTTCCTTCATCGTCGCTGGGTCGAAATCCTGGAACTCCCTCCCTAACAGCACTGTGGGAGTACCGTCACCACATGGACGGCAGCGGTTCAAGAAGGTGGCTCACCACCACCTTCTCAAGGGCAACTAGGGATGGGCAATAAATGCTGGCCTTGCCAGCGACGCCCACATCCCATAAACTAATAAAAAAA
This sequence comes from Squalus acanthias, assembly GCA_030390025.1. Lineage (NCBI taxonomy): Eukaryota > Metazoa > Chordata > Chondrichthyes > Squaliformes > Squalidae > Squalus > Squalus acanthias. The sequence goes on along the minus strand of CM059446.1, from coordinate 55,659,526 downwards.
AAAGCATTGATGCTCTTGTTCTTCTTGGTGGAGGTCACAGGGAAGGGAGGTGCCATCAAAGTAATCTTGGTGAGCAGATTGTACATACTGTAGCCACAGTGTGAGGGTGGGGTGCATATTGAGTCCAGTGCCAGGGCCACCAATCCAGCAAACTCTTCATCCTGGATAGTGTCGAGCTTCTTGAGTGTCTGTCCTAATTCCGGGTCCGATCACTGTTTTAGCAACTACATTCTGACTTGTTAATCGACATTATTTCAACCAGAAATGTACCAAATGAATCATAGACTTGAGCATAAAAATCTAGGCAGACACTCCAGTGCGGTACTGAGGGAGTGCTGCACTGTCGGAGGTGCTGTCTTTCGGATGAGACATTAAACCGAGGCCCCGTCTGCTCTCTCAGGTGGACGTAAAAGTTCCCATGGCCCTATTTCAAGAACAGGGGAGTTCACCCCGGTGTCCTGGGCCAATATTTATCCCTCAATCAACATAACAAAAACAGACTATCTGGTCATTATCACATTGCTGTTTGTGGGAGCTTGCTGTGCGCAAATTAGCTGCCGCGTTTCCTACATTACAACAGTGACTACACTCCAAAAAATTACTTCATTGGCTGTAAAGCGCTTTGAGACGTTCGGTGGTCGTGAAAGGCGGTATATAAATGCAAGTCTTTCTTCTTATAGGCCTATCTCCACGACAGGTGCCATCTGCTGGACACATATGCAATTACAGTCACCCCGCAGATAGCGGCTGGGTTCGTATTAACGTGGTTTGCCCGCTATGCGCGGTGGATGGTAAAATCAATTGAATGAAGCTCCACTGTCCGACTGCCTCCTGCTGTTGTTAACTGTGCGAACAGCTGATTGGAGCTGCTTGAAGCACTGACTTTGCCAGAAACCAGCGGAGCTTTTAAATTGCTAAGTACTGAACTCCACGAAATAGTCGACGCGCTCAGTAATGTTTAAACGGCGGCTTTGTAATTGACATCTATGGTGATGGTAAATGGTTAGCGCCATTCGCCCGATAGAGGGGGCTGCACGTGTTAAGCGGTTTTCAGTACCATGTTCATTTATTTTTTACTTTGTTCCTGGGATGTGGGCGTCGCTGGCAAGGCCAGCATTTATTGCCCATCCCTAATTGCCCTTGAGAAGGTGGTGGTGAGCCGCCTTCTTGAACCGCTGCAGTCCGTGTGGTGAAGGTACTCCCACAGTGCTGTTAGGGAGGGAGTTCCAGGAGCTTGACCCAGCGACGATGAAGGATCGGTGATATATTTTCATGTCAGGATGGTGTATGACCTGGAGGGGAACTTGGAGGTGGTGGTGTTCCCATGCGCCTGCTGCCCTTGTGGTAGAGATCGGGGGTTTGGGAAGTGCTGCCGAAGAAGCCTTGGCGAGTTGCTGCAGTGCATCTTGTAGATGGTACACACTGCAGCCACGGTATGCCAGTGGTGGAGGGAGTGAATGTTTAAGGTGGTGGATGGGGTGCCAATCAAGCGGGCTGCTTTGCCCTGGATGGTGTCGAGCTTCTTGAGTGTTGTTGGAGCTGCACTCATCCAGGCAAGTGGAGAGTATTCCATCACACTCCTGACTTGTGCCTTGTAGATGGTGGAAAGGCTTTGGGGAGTCAGGAGGTGAGATACTCGCCGCAGAATACCCAGCCTCTGACCTGCTCTTGTTGCCACAGTATTTATATGGTTGGTCCGGTTAAGTTTCTGGTCAATGGTGACCCCCCAGGATGTTCTCCTCCTTCATGTGCCAACAAGGAGGAGACGTCTGAGCTGTGATTATGGTGACCATCATCAGTATTTTTTTTTTTTTTAAACTTTCAAGGAATTATACAACAATAAATACAACATTTTCAACATTGATAACAGTTCCCTGCCTTTCACCCCAGCTGCAAGAACACAGAGCGTTGTCCCAGAGAACTCGGTTCCATCGATCAGTCATCCATTGCGCATTATGATGAGTTTGCCCCCTTCGCGCAAGGGTCCCTGACACGTGACCTCCTAACAAAAGGACGGCTCATTCAGTTAACCTTCTACAAGGGTCACTGCCAATCGACCCTTTGAGGACTGAATTTTCCAATTGTTCTGCAGAAAGCTAGGACCCAACTTCATTCACCGAAAGTTACACATGTTTATGTTCACCAAATATGTGTCATTTGACCAGCTTGTAAAACGGTCAGAATGAAACGTTACAACTGTGTTACGATTGTGATGAAATTTATACTGTATTGAAGTCACAGATTCATTCGGAGGATGGGCTCCCTTGTGACCAAGGCGGGTGAACCCCGCCTACCCGCCTTGGTTCCGTACCCCTTAAAACCCACGCCTGACAAAAGTCTACCGATCTCAGTTATGAAATTTTGGATTGACCCTCCAGCCTCAACAGCTTTTTGAGGGGAGAGAGTTCCAGATTTCCACTACCTTTCGTGTGAAGAAGTGCTTCCTGACATCACCCCTGAATGGGCTAGCTCTAATTTTAAGGTTCTGCCCCCTTGTTCTGGACTCTCGACCAGAGGAAATAGTTTCTCTCTCTATCTATCCTATCAACTCCTTCAATCATCTTAAACACCTCAATTAGATCACCCCTTAATCTTCAATACTCAAGGGGATACAAGCCTAGTCTGTGCAGCCTGTCCTCGTAATTTAACCCTTTTCACCCCAGTACCATTCTGGTGAATCTGTGCTGCCCCCACCCACCTAGGCCAGTATACCCTCCCTGAGATGCAGTGTCCAGAACTGAACACAGTGCTCTAGATGGGGTCTGACCCGAACTTTATACAACACAGCCTTCAGCCAAGGATGGCAACGTATAGGGACAAAGGGAATGAATTTGTACCGTAGATGCCAGTGTATCACTGGCAGTATTACTACTGCACTTTATTTTGTTTATACATTGGCACCATGCCTTACAAGATGCTTCACTCTGGTGGCACCACCACCCCTTTAAAGGCTACGTGGCAATTGAAGGGCAGACGGACTTTTAACTCACCCAAATCAACTTTTCTCAAGCCCTCTAACCCGAAAGGAAATACAACCATCAGCGTATTTCTCGCATTGGTGGCTGTTCTCAATTATGACACAATCTCCGTGTAATATGAAAAATATTTCACACGGGTGATATCATCATGCGTGGCTTAAAGTCTCAGAAACACCTGCAGGGGCCCCATTTCCACAGAATGTGGGAAAGTGGCATCAAGACCCTGACTCGTAGTCAAGGGTAGGATGTGGGCCTTGGAACATCTGACTGGAATTTTTTTCTTGAATTCATTCTGGGGATGTGGACATCGCCAGCAAGGCCAGCATTTATTGCCTAATTGCCCTTGAGAAGGTGGTGGTGAGCTGCCTTCTTGAGTGGCTGGCTGGGCCATTTCAAAGGGCAGTTAAGAGTCAACCACATTGCTGTGGGTCTGGGGTCACATATAGGCCAGACCAGGTAAGGACGGCAGATTTCCTTCCCTAAAGGGCGTAAGTGAATCAGATGGATTTTTGCAACAATCTGGTAGTTACATGATCACTATTACTGATACTAGCTTTTTATTCCAGATTTATTTAACTGAATTTAAATTCCCCAGTTGCCGTGGTGGGAATTTGAACTCATATCACTGGATCATTAGTCCAGGCCTCTGGATTGCTAGTCAAATAACATAACCACTATGCTACTGTACTACAGCGATCTGTGAAATGTATCCCCTCCCCTACCCAGACCATTCCTGTCTCTCCTCCACAGTTTTCAACCTCTACAAGTTGTCATTTCAGGAACTCATTTGATGTGAAATCAATTACTTCTCCATGAGGGTCTTGAGTGTAAGCTCACCGCTCCATTTTAAAACGGCGGGCTTCCTCCCCTCCCCCAGTCTTCCTCCTACAATCTACATGTTTTTTTTAAAGTCCGAATTTGCCACCCACCTCATCACTATTCTTTAATCACCTCCTCTTCTCCCTTACATTACTGAGAAGTCGCACAACACCAGGTTATAGTCCAACAGTTTTATTTGAAATCACGAGCTTTCGGAGCGCTGCTCCTTCGTCAGGTGAAGTGAAGGAATACAAATCAACAAAGCATATATAGACAGAGAACAATGTGTAGCGTACAATGTCAGACGACTACAGTAAATCTTACTGACTGCCCTCCATCACACCTCGGCAGAGATACAATCAGGTCAGTCAGGAAGGCATTACATCAAAGACACAGCAAAATACAGCTAAGACAATGAGGTGGGGTCACTTTACCTGACGAAGGAGCAGCGCTCCGAAAGCTCGTGATTTCAAATAAAACTGTTGGACTATAACCTGGTGTTGTGCGACTTCTCATTTTTGTCCACCCCAGTCCAACACTGGCATCTCCACATCATGGCCCCTACATTACAACAGTGGCTACACTTCAAAAGTACAGTGAAGCGCTTTGGGACGTCCTGAGCTCCTGAAAGGCGCTATAGGAATGCGAGTTCTTTCTTTTTCATTGGTGTTAGGCTCCACTCTGGTCTTTGCTCCTTCGTTTAGGTTTCCCAGTAAAGATGCGCATTCTTAAATCCAATAAAGATGGATGGATATTTTACAAAGTGTACCATGGTGGCACTGCCAGTGTGTTGCGACATGTAGTTACTCATACTGAAGCAGAGAAGGTGTACAGGACGCACAGCTCTGGAGATGCAGTCTGAGCTGAGATAATGAAGGAATGTTTTCACAGAGAAAGAACCAAGGGGATGGGCAACAAGTCAATACTGGATATTGGATATAAAAACAGAAAATGCTGGAAATACTCAACAGGTCAGACAGCATCTGTAGAGAGAGAAACAGAGTTAACGTTTCAGGTCGATGACCTTCGTCGAAGGGTCATCAACCTGAAACGTTAACTCTGTTTCTCTCTCTACAGATGCTGTCTGACCTGTTGAGTATTTCCCGCATTTTCTGTTTTTATTTCAGATTTCCAGCATCCGCAGTATTTTGCTTTTGTATTACTGGATATTGGATAGCTTGGCGTATTTATAAGGCAGTAATTTAATTCAGGGTTCGGAGGTTATCCCAAACCATAGCAGTGATCCCTGAGTGTTTTTATAAATGGGATACAGGCACAGGAAGCAGATTGCAGACTTTGAGTCTCTGTGTGCAGTGTGGTGTTGGTTTAATATGGTTACTGTTTTAATTTTATTTTGATTTAGGTTTGTTTTCATGGGTAGTGGCCGTCACTGCACAGCAAGTCATTGGATGAGTGATGATATCATTCATATTGGAGGACTGCTGGTTGTGACATGGTGTCAGCCATGGCTCAGTTGGTAGCACTCTCACCTCTGAGTCAGAAGGTTGTGGGTTCATAGTCCCACTCCAGAGACTTGAGCACCAAATCTAGGCTGATACTCTGGTGCAGTACTGAGGGAGCGTTGCACAGTCGGAGATGCCGTCTTTCGGATGAGATGTTAAACTGAGGCCCCATCTGCTCTCTCAGGTGGACATAAAAGATCCCATGGCACTATTTCGAAGAAGAGCAGGGGAGTTCTCCCCAGTGTCCTGTGGCCAATACAGGTTGAGCATCCTCAATCTGGCAACCTTGATACCGAGGCCGAGCCGGTCTTCGTGTTTTTCCGGACTTCGGAACGTGTTTCTGATGTCCGAAGTCCGGAAATATCGCAACCTGGGCTCGGGCGTTTCCGGACTTCGGACATCAGAAACACGTTCCGAGTCCGGAAATGCCTGGGCCGCTCCGCGTAGCGCTGACGCGTTTCTCCGCCCCTCCCCTTCTGTTAAAGGGGAGGGACGCTGTGAGCTCTGCAGAGCATCCGATGGCCCACACTAGGCCACCAGGGCGGTGTGGTGCCGTGGCCGCAGCCTGGCGGAAACGGTTTGACAGGGTGTCCGGATTCCGGAACATTTTACGGATTCCAGACGAACCTGCCACCAATCGTCCGGATTCTGGAACATTCCGGATTACGGAACTCCAGATTTTGGCCGCTCAACCTGTATTTATCCCTCAATCAACATCACTAAAACAGATTATCTGGTCATTATCACATTGCTGTTTGGGAGATCTTGCTGTGTGCAATTTTGGCTGGTGTATTTCCTATATAACAACAATGACTACACTTCAAAAAAAGTTCTTCATTGGCTGTAAAGCGCTTTGGGACGTCCTGAGTTCTTTCTTTCCTGAAAGCAAGGAACGCTACCAACTCTGGTGGACCTATTCCTGGAGGTTTCATCTCATGATCTTCCAACCGCCCCACCCAATCAAAGATTGCCTTTTTCCTGCATCTGCAATATTTTTATAACCTGGTGTTGTGGTCCAATATTTATCCCTCAACCAATACCATAAAACAGATTATCTGGTCATTATCACATTGCTGTTTGTGGGAGCTTGCTGCCACGTTTCCTACATTACAACAGTGACTCCACTTGAAAAAGTACTTCATCGGCTTTGGGATGCCCTGAGGTTGTGAAAGGCGTGATAGAAATGCAAGTTCTTTCTTTCTATTTTGACAGTTAGGCTCACACATTAAGAATGGCCTCTTGGGCAAAGTACCAGAGGCCAGCCTGTACTCGATCAGAGTGACAGTTCTTCATGTGTGTGCCTAGACAGTGAATGTTGGCAAGTTGTTTAACTGGGCAGGACATGAACAGCCAAGCTTGACCAGCCCAATTCTGTGCTTACCAAAGTGCGCGCACACATGTACTTCAAAGATTGCGTCACTGGACGGGAGTGAGGAAGAGGAAAGCTGACTAGTTTGCTTCAACCTTCCAACTTCAGGGGGTTCTGACATCAATTGTAGCAGCCGACTGCCACCCTGCTTGAGATAGAAACATAGAAACATAGAATCTAGGAGCAGGAGTAGGCCATTCGGCCCGTCGAGCCTGCTCCACCATTCAATACGATCATGGCTGATCATCCAAATCCAGTACCCTGTCCCTGCTTTAATCCCCACAGTACACATATCCCACCCTACCCCCGTAACCCCACGTATTTAATTCCCCCTAACATATCCCATCCTATCCCCATAACCCCACATATTTAACACTAAGGGTCAATTTATCATAGCCAAATCAACCTAACCAGCACATTTTTGGACTGTGGGAGGAAACCGGAGCACCCGGAGGAAACCCACGCAGACACGGGGAGAATGTGCAAACTCCACACAGACAGTCACCCGAGGTCAGATTCGAACCCGGGTCCCTGGCGCTGTGAGGCACCAGTGCTAACCACTATGCCACCGTGTTGCCCTGACTAACTCAGCATAGACGAGGGCTTGAAGCTGTCACGTTTGGCTCATTGCCACACGGAATGGTGCATTCCCCCATTGAGCCATCGGGGGAGCATTACTTGTAGGTTAAAAAAAAAACCCTCTTTGCTGGAAGTAGTGTCAACTTCACAGGACACTGGGTGGCCAATGACATCACTCCACTGCGTGTTTGTGAACGGGAGGGAAAAGATTTCCGGATAACGTCACAGAGCGGTGAGGTCCCTTTAAGGACGGCATCTGGATTGACAAAGTTGAGGGATGGCTGGACTCTCTGAGACCTCCTTTATATTACGGCACGGCCTCTGGCGGGAGGCCTGTCTTTGGAGGGAATGCTGTGACATAAATGGGACTCCCTGGAGTGAGGGAATGCCACATGGTGAGATGTTCCCTGCATCCAGAGGTGGGCCGAATGGGGGGAGGTTTGTGGCCAGAATGATAAAGAGGGGGCTGCTGACTTTCCAGCAATTTTGTGTGGTTGCAGTGATGTCGCTGGTCTCCGATTGGCCCTGCAGCATAACAGGAACTGGCACAATTACAGAAATGCTCTCACACAAAGCTGAAATGTAATGTGAAAGGAAATCAACCAGCCACCCAATGCAGCGCGACATTAACCTACCTTAAAACACTTTCACTTTGTCCTGTGACTTGTACTGCCGATTGAACACTCTCCCTTTCCTTGAAACAATGACGGCGCTGACTCAAACACATTGCTAGATGATGGAAATGGGGTGCAAGAGAGTTCAGAGAGAAGCACATGTCCATTTAAAGCTCAGGAAGTGATGGATTGCAGACCTTGGCTTAATGGTGTATTATCTAAAGAGGATAACATTCATTAACTCAACTACAGAAAGCCAGGAAATAATGACTTGGAAACTGAGGCATTGTGCAGGGCTGGGGAAATGAAACAGCAAGGGCTGATTTTAATTCTGCAGTTGTTCACATTTATCAGACCCGCGGTCACAGCAGGAATGTGGACCCCTTCTTTAATTATCTGGCGTCATCAGTTTAACAATGAGTCATCTTTTGGTAACTCTAGACTTAACTAGTCCAACGCCCTCCTGGCCGGCCTCCCACGTTCTACCCTCCGTAAACTTGAGGTCATCTAAAACTCGGCTGCCCGTGTCCTAACTCGCACCGAGTCCCGCTCACCCATCACCCCCTGTGCTCGCTGACCGACATTGGCTCCCGGTTAAGCAATGCCTCGATTTTAAAATTCTCATCCTTGATTTCAAATCCCTCCGTGGCCTCGTCGCCCCCTCCCTATCTCTGTAATCTCCTCCAGCCCCGCAACCCCTCCGAGATATCTGCGCTCCTCTAATTCTGGCCTCTTGATCATCCCCGATTTTCATCGCTCCACCATTGGCGGCCGTGCCTTCAGCTGCCTGGGCCCTAAGCTCTGGAATTCCCTCCCTAAACCTCTCCGCCTCTCTCCCTCTCTCTCCTCCTTTAAGACGCTTCTTAAAACCCACGTCATCTGTCCTAATATCTCCTTATGTAGCTCGTGTCAAATTTTGTTTTATAATCGCTCCTGTGAAGCGCCCTGGGACGTTTTCACTTTGTTAAAGGCGCTATATAATAACAAGTTGTTGATGCTGTTGTGGAGACAATAGTAATATCTGTGAATGGTGATCGAGAATCTGAAAACCTCATTCATTTTAAACGCCAACTCATTCCCTCTGTGTGCCATTCCTTGGAGCTGTTGTGCTTTCAGTTTAAAGTAAACACCATTTTCCCCCAGATTTTCCACCTGAAGCTGCATAAATGATCTTTTCATTGGTATGAGACCTCATGATTGAATGGACTCCATAATATATTTATTTCCTTGCGTCAGTTTGGCTCAGCTGCCTCTGAATCAGAAGTTATGGGTTCAGGCCCCACTCCAGCACTTGAACACGCAACTCAGAATGACACTGCATTACTGCCAGGGTGCTGCATTGTCTGAGGTGCCATCCTTTGGATGCGACATTAGGCCAGGTTCTTGTTTGCCTGATCCAGTGGTTCAATTGGACATTAAAGATCCCGTGGCACTGTTTGATTGTTCCCCTTTATCCTTGTCAACATTCCTCCATCAACCACTACCTCCAAAATCAGATTAAGTACTACTAATGGGATCTTGCTGTGCACAAAATGGCTGCCGTATTTGTCTACAAAAACACAGTTACTGCATTGCAAAGTAATTCACTGTCTGTGAAACGCATTGAGACACGATAAGGCCCATTGTCAATTTAAGTTTTCCTTTTTGTAAATTGAGAAACCTAGGGTCAACGATAGAGGACAACACTAATGCTGAAGAGTCTAGACGCAGTAGTTATGTGAAGCCAAGCTTAGAGTTTCAAAATCTGCAGATTGCAGGAGGAAGGGATGTGAGGAGTTCCACATTTTTGAAATCTTGGAAGGGAGTGAGTTAAGTGTAAGAGATGGATGAGAATTTTAAAATCGCACTTTGTTTCAAATCTCTCCATGGCCTCGCCCCTTCCCTATCTCTGTAACCTCCTCCAGCCCCACAACCCTCCGCAATCTCTGCGCTCCTCCAATTCTGGCCTCTCGCGCATCCCTGATTTTTATTGCCCCACCATTGGCGGCCGTGCCTTCAGCTACCTAGGCCCTAAGCTCTGGAATTCCCTCCCTAACCCTCTCCGCCTCTCTACCTCTCTTTTCTCCTTTAAGATGCTGCTTAAAACCCAGCTCACCTGCCCTAATATGTGGCTCGCTGTCAAATTCTGTTTGATAACGCTCCTGGGAAGTTGTCTTGGGACGTTTTACTACGTTAAAGGGAACTATATAAATGCAAGTTGTGGTTGCGATAGAGTCTTAACCGCAAGTTAGGATACAGGGAGGAGGAAGCACATGCAGGAGCTTTGCAGGAACAAGGGAGTAAAGTTCAGGAAGCCACACAACCCATCCCAACACCTTTCATTCGGTGTCACTGGTGTGTGACAGTAATCACACACCACATTCTCATTTGTGTAACACCGATTAAATGATCATTTTGGGGTTTGCGCAGATACAGAATCACGAAATGCCATTAAAATGCAGCCACGGTCCCTTTGCCTCATCATTATCCGTCTTTATGGAACGCTCTGCCAGAGCCTTTTGCTGCTTCGGAACACAGACTGTGGATCGGCCCTGGGATCTTTCTGATCTGAGTGGCTCAGTACCATTCAGGGAAGTGTAGTTACCAACCAAGCCACACAGCCAGGCCTCCTTCCTTCTTGGAGCAGTTACATCATGAATGCATGAGAATGAATATTCTTTGCATAGACCCCTCGACCTGGCATTTTGTTAAGGCTGGAGAAACAAAGAATGGATTCGCTAGTACTGTCATATTGGGACTCTTGTGTTGATAAGGGGAGGGCGAAACTGTAGGAAGTTTTATGTAGCTTATTCCCATTTCCCTTTCAGACAGGAAGTGTAAAATATTGTGACGGAAAGAGAGACAGAAAAAGCAAACTTGCATTTATACTGCACCTTTGATGTCTTCAGGACGTCCCAAAGTGCTTTACAGCCAATGATTATATAGAATTTACAGCCCTTCAACCCAACAGGTCTCTGCCGGTGTTTATGCTCCACACGAGCCTCCTCCCACCCCTACTCCATCTCACCCCATCAACATATCCTTCTATACTTTTCTTCCTCATGTGTTTATCTAGCTTCCTCTTAAAGGCGTCTATGCTATTCACCTCAACCACTCCACGTGCCAGCGAGTTCCACATTCTCACCACTCTCTCGGTAAAGAAATTTCTCCTGAATTCCCTATTGGATTTATTAGTGATGATCTTATACTTATGGCCCTTAGTTTTGGACTTCCTGCACAAGTGGAAACTTTTGAAGTGAAGGAAACTGTTGTAATGAGATGAGTATTTGAACGCTGGCCGTGAAGGGACAGGTCAGGTTAAACAGAACATAAGAATTAAGAGCAGGAGAAGGCCATTTGGCCCCTCGAGCCTGCTCCGCCATTCAATAAGATCATGGCTGATCTTCTACCTCAACTCCACTTTCCTGCACTATCCCCATATCCCTTGATTCCCTTAATAAGATTCTGGTTATTGATTGCCAGTGGAAACAGTTTCTCCTCATTTACTTTTCATCAAAACCCTTTATAATGTTGAACACCTCTATTAAATCTCCCCAATCCTTCTCTGCTGTAAGGAGAACAACCCCAGTTTCTCTTGTCTCTCCACGTAACTGAAGTCGCTCATCCCTGGTATCATTTTAGTACACCTCCTCTGCACCCTCTCCAAGGCCTTGACATCCTTCCTAAAGTGCGGTGCCCAGAAATGGACAAAATATTCCAGCTGAGGCCAAACCAGAGGTTTGTAAAGGTTTAGAACTCCATCATAGCAGCTGAACATCAGGACTATGCTCCAGTCTCCAGTCTACCCAGGAGATCCACTAGTAGTTGAAATATTTGGATATAGAATGACAATTTGGAAAGAACAATCTGAAGAGATGTCTTACATTTCTTTAGTGTCCAGAGAATGGGCAATACCTGGGCAGTTGACAAGCGATGCGGGGTGGGGCGGGGGGCGGCAATGGAAGTATTTATGCTTAGCAATAGGTATGTCTCTGCCTCAAGACCTTTCTTTCCCACAGAAAAGAACAGTAAAAAATCATTTTCAAATGCAAACGCCTCCCCACGGTTCAGTCAGTAGAGAATTGCCAAGTGTGGCAAAATAGCCAGGAATGAGATCAGACAAAGTAACATTTGTGGATATGCGTGAATATTTGCTGAAAGAAAGCTTGGCAGCAACACGCTCAACCGTTGCCATAGCGACTGTAACCAGATCAGTGCGGAGTCACAGAGATTCATTTAAAAGGGCGAGCCTGCCTGTTTTTTCCTTGCGGAAAACGGGAGGGAATGTGAAAAAAGAGGCAAACAGAGATATCAATGAAATTGTGTGAAAACCATTCAGGAGAGAAAGAGAGAGAGAGAGAGAGAAAACAGAAGATGAAGAGGGGGAGGCCGAAAGAATTAGTGTGTGAGACAAGCAGCGAGAGTCAGCTACACCAGAAGAGAGAGACACGTCTCCCTTAGACTTTTGTTATGAGTAATGAGACGGGAGATGAACTAGTTAGCACAAAATTGTTTTTCTAACAACTGCACAGTGTTGAAGAGGCCCCTTTGATGTCTTCAGTTCCATGAGGACTTCACTCTAGCTGTCCCACTGGGCAGAGCAAACATATTTAGTTACAGGCTTTTAGCTGCATACTGTCAACCTGTAGGTCCTGAATGTCTTACAGCCCAATATACCCAATTGAACAGCTCTCGGCATTTTCCAGTGATTCAATATTTAGCAAAAAATGTAAATATATGAATTCCTTCCCCCCCCCCCTCCCCAACCCCCCACCCCGAGTCTTTTAAAGGGGCAGTCACCGCTGTCTCAGGGGACGGTAACAAGTCCTGGCCACCCACAGTTCTACATTGAACACCCTTCCACTGGTCGCTGTCATTTACTCCCTTTATATTACAGGCTTGACTTCACGGGCATTGCTGAAACATAAAAGTCCGACATCAAACCCCCCCCCTTCAGAGGAACAAATCAGCGCTAGGGAACATAAATAGGTTCCGTGAATAAGTAAAATGTAAAAGGGGCGATGTTAACTCTGGGTGGGTGGGCAGTTAAAATCGCCCGTGGGTCTCACCCACTGATGTCCCGCTCTCGGCCCACAGGCTACTGTTTTAACCTGCTCTTCTGAGCAGGCGAGAAGGACACCCGGCGGAAGCCAGCAGGGTTCCTCTTTGAATAAGCAGATGGGATCCCGATGATGTCGTCCAGGCCAGGCTGCTGCTTTAACCAGAGGCTTGTGCGGGGAACCCGTTGTGACCTTCCCGCCAGGTCAGGCTTGAGCTGCGGACAAAAGAGGCCCATACGTGCAAGTTTTTAAAATTACGTTTTCTTATTTTTCCTTGTGGGCCAGGAGGAGCAGGAGTGCTCAATGGGTGGCACTCTCGCCTCTGGATCAGAAGATCATGGGTTCAAGTCCCACTCCAGAGACTGGAGCACAAAATCTAGGCTGACACTCCAGTGCAGTGCTGAGGGAGTGCTGCACTGTCGGAGGTGCCGTCTTTCGGATGAGACTTTAAACCGAGGTCCCGTCTGCCCTCTCAGGTGGACGTAAAAGATCCCACAGCCACTATTTCAAAGAAGACCTGGGGAGTTCTCCCTGGTGTCCTGATCAATATTTATCACTAACACAGATGATCTGGTCATTATCACATTGCTGTTTGTGGGAGCTTGCTGTGCGCAAATTGGCTGCTGCGTTTCCCACATTACAACAGTGACTCCACTTCAAAAGTACTTCACTGGCTGTGAAGCTCTTTGGGACGTCTTGAGGTCTTTAAAGGCGCTTTATAAATGCAAGTCTTTCTTTCTTTCATCTTTTATCCAGGCCCCACAAGGAAAGTTTAGCCTGGGACACCGCGAGCAGGAGGCTCTCCTGAAACCGCGCGACTTACCCGCGTACCTTCGCTCCCTGGCGGCAGACTCCTGCTGCCCATTGGCCAGCTGCCATTTCCCGCTGGTTGCGGGTGGGAAACTGGCAAATGAGGCCCGGAAGTTAAAACCGCTCAGGCCTCACGCTGTCGAAGGCCGGACAGTTTGTCACCCGCCTCAGCCTCACCCACCCAGTTCCCGCTAAAAAAACTCTTGCATTTATTTTGTACCATATGTTGGAACGCGCTGCCTGAAAGGGCGGTGGAAGCAGATTCAATAGTAAGTTTCAGAAGGAAATTGGATAAATACTTGAAAAGGAAAATTATGGGGAAAGAGCGGAGGGTGCGGGACTAATTAGCTCTTTCAGAGAGCCTGAGAGGCACGATGGCCGAATGGACTCTTTCTGTGCTGTATGATCTCACAGAGCCTCACAAAGTGAATTACTTTGAAGTACAGTGACTGTTGTTATGGAGGTAAATTCAGTGATTATTCTGTGTCAGCAACACCCTGCAGGCAGCAGTTGGATGAATGTCTAGTTGATCTGTTTTTGGTGGTGTTGGTTGAGGACAGGATGTTGGCCAAAGGGAAGGAGAGAACAGGGCTTGCATTTCATTCAAAGGACAGGAACTCCGATGGCGTAGCGCTCCCTCAATACTGTTCTGGAATGTCAGCCTAGATTATATGCTCAAGTCCTGGTGTGGGGCTCAAACCTACAACCGGAAGTGTGAGGGCAAGCGACCAAGCCAAGCTGACGCACAGGAAATGACAATCGTGATTTACACATGAAGAGTTGTCCGTCTGATAAGAACATAAGAACATAAGAAATAGGAGCAGGAGTAGGCCATTCGGCCCTTCGAGCCTGCTCCTCCATTCAATGAGATCATGGCTGATCTTCTGCCTCAACTCCATTCACCGGCCCTATCGCCATATCCCTTGATGCCGTTACTAGTCAGAAATCTATCGACTTCTGTTTTGAATATACCCAATGAATGAGCCTCCATAGCCCTCTGGGGTAGAGAATTTCAAAGATTCACCACCCTCTGTGTGACGAAATTTCTTCTCATCTCACTCCTGAATGGCCTACCCTTTATCCTGAGGCTGTGGCCCCTGGTTCTAGACTCCCCAGCCAAGGGAAACATTCTCCCAGCATCCATCCTATCAAGCCCTGTAATAATTTTGTATGCTTCAATGAGATCCCCTCTCATTCTTCTGAATTCAAGAGAATACAGGCCTAGTTTACTCAATCTCTTCTCATACGACAGTCCCGCCATCCCAGGAATCAATCTCGTGAACCTTCGTTGCACTCCCTCTATGGCAAGTATATCCTTCCTTAGGTAAGGAGACCAAAATTGTACACAGTACTCCAGGTACTGTGTACAATTGCTGTTGCTGTTGAATGGGGCGGGATCCACAGCCTGAGAGTATCACTGGGCCGTTTGTACTGCAATCCCTTCTACAATATGAAGGGGCACTTGTGTTGTAAAACCCTTACTTGTGGCATTTATATAGAATTACATAGAATTTACAGCACAGAAACAGGCCATTCGGCCCAACTGGTCTGTGCCGGTGTTTATGCTCCACTCGAGCCTCCTCCCACCCGACCTCTTCGCATCCTATCAGCATTACCTTCTATTCCTTTCTCCCTCATGTACTTATCTTGCTTCCCTTTAAATGCATCTGTGCTATTCACCTCAACTACCCCTTGTGGTAACGAGTTCCACATTCGAACCACTCTCTGAGTTGCACTATACCATCACACATCAACACACTAGGAGTCACTGGGGTAGATCTTGACTGGGCGCGATAGTGTAAAACATGCGATAGTGAGTCGGCAGCCCATTTTACATCTCTCTCCCAATTTTTATATCCATGGATGTCAATGGAAAACAGGCTGCCAGATCTACCCCAGTGACCCCTAGTGAGCTGATGCGTGATTGTGTAATGCATGGCGGAACCATCTACCGCCATGTGATGTTTTACTAAGTTAAAGGCGCTATATAAATGCAAGTTGTGTCATTTAAGTCATTGCAGCACGTGTTTGTGAATGAAAGGGAAAACAAACCTGGGCAGACATTTATTTTTGTGTCACCTGAGCCTCTTTAATGACAAGCAACATCGTGTGACTATCCTCTGAGAGTATCCCACATGAGCGAATTGCGAGAAGTCATTAAGAAATGTGCTGAAAGTTTCCAGAACATAATCCTCCCACACTGCCAACAGAATGAAGGCTGGAGAAGGACAATAGTAAAGATTTTCAGCACAGCCCGATTCGCCTCCCCGCCCTCACCCCCACAAAGGACAATACAGTCAACAACACTCACACTGTCCTCACTCTTCCCAGACAGCTGCCTATATCAGGAAAATGGCGCTGATCATTTGCCATCACCATAGACGTCAATTACAAAAGTGCCGCTTAAACTGTATTAAACGTGCTGGCTATTTCATGGTTCAATACTTCCCTGATAGGAGATGCCCAAAACAGTGGCTCAGTTGGTAGCACTCTTGCCTCTGAGCCAGAAGGTTGTGGGTTCAAGTCCTGTTCCAGAGACTTGAGCACAAAAATCTAGGCTGACACTCCAGTGCAGTACCGAGGGAGTGCTTGTTGGAGGTGCCGTCTTTCGGAAGAGACATTAAACCGAGGTCCTGCCTGCTCTCTCAGGTGGATGTAAAAGAGCAGGGGAGTTATCCCTGGTGACCTGGTCAATATTTATCCCTCAATCAACATAACAAAAACAGACTATCTGGTCATTATCACATTGCTGTTTGTGGAAGCTTGCTGTGCACAAATTGGCTGCTGCGTTTCCTACATCACAACAGTGACTACACTTCAAAAAAAGTAATTCATTGGCTGTAAAGTGCTTTGGGACGTCCGGTGGTCATGAAAGGCGCTGTATAAACGTAAGTCTTTCTTTTCTTTTTTAAATCTCCACTTTCCGACTGCCTCCTGGAGTTATTAACCGTGCGAACAGCTGATGGAGACTTCAGGCAGCTTCAATCAGATGGTTATACCATCCACCGCGTATAGCGGGCAAATTGCGCTAACACGAACCAGCCTGCTACTTTCCATGGGGGCTGTCCTGACACATCCACTCGCACCCCTATTCCTCTGATATGTTCTGACTTTCTCCCCTCCTCTACTGACTCTTGCTGGAGTACAAGTTCACTGGCATTGGCCGCTCCCCAGCACTTTGTCCAATCGGTCTCCTTCAGATGTGAACCTCAGCAAGGAATGCCAGGGGGCTGCTTAACCGCAGAGAGCATCGCAGCGGAGCACGGTTCTGTTCTCATCCTGATATCCACGTGTTTACCAGCAGTACTCAACGGATAATGGTCAGGAGAAAAAGCCCCCCTGGCCAATTTTCCCCTCACTTGCTCAAGCGCGCTGAGATGGACTGTTGTGTTCCAGTTGGCACCCTGGCTGAGATTAGATTAAATTGACACAGGCTGGAGATTGAACCTGAGACCTTCGGCTCTGTAGGGCTCAGTACCAATGAGCACTGAGATGCACTATCACTGCCCTCGGTCTCTATCCCCCACAGGTCACCCCCCCAGTCAATCACCCATAATAAGCACAGAAAATGCTGGAAGTACACAGCAAATTGGGAGCTGGCTAAGGTTTGAAACCAGTCAATCACCTGTTGTCGTTATAATTTCCATTTATATAATGTCTTTGAATTAGCTTCGCTGAAGGGGATCTGAGACTAAGCAACATTTGTAGGAAGTGTTAGGGGAGGTCGAAGAGGTAGGTTTTGAAGAGGCTTCTGATGGTTGGGGAGAGAGTTAGTGAGGGGGCGAATAATTAGATATTGTGAGGGTGTAATGGCTGAATGCTTTGTCACAGATGATAGACTGAAGGGAGAGGTCAGGCACAGTAAACCTCAATGGGAAGAGCATAAGGAGGAGGCTGCCGAATTTGAAGATGAGAATGAGAATTTTGAAATCAGCGAGCTGGGTTTCTGGGGAGGTCTACAAGACCCTTCAACACTAAAAGCACAAAAAAGGGTCTTCACACATACTGAGTCATAATTACAATTAGACATTTTATGAATCACAGTCTCCACCGACCATGATCCAGCTCATCTGTAGCTGTACTGTGACGCAAAAGGATTCTTCAGAATCCTAACTGTGAATCAGCGCTTATCTATCTCTGCTAAACCCCTGGACCAGTCTATAGCCCAACAAAGCCACCACGATGAAGGATGGTTTACCCAGCACTTAGTCACGTCTGAATATGACATTTTTCAACTGTTTCTTCCCAGTCCCTTTGACAAGACGCTCACAAGATCAACTATTTGGTTCATTTTTATCCCCCTGAGTACATTCCATACAACGCTACCTTTCTGTAGATGGACCTGACTGAGGAATATCGGAGCTCAGGGCTGAATGGCCTACTCCTGCTCCGATTTCTGATGTTCAGCATCTGACTCAGGGATCTTTCAATCTGCAGCTGTCAAGATGAACATCTGCCGTGGTCAACCATTCCTTTATAATCCAGATGTTTTCTTTCACCGACATTCTTCCGCAATGCAGAGGCGTTCTGCAAAGATTTTAAAAGTAAGCCTGGTTTTACATATCATCCAGCACCATCTATTCTGGTTATTCTTATCATTTCATAAACTGAAATGGTTGTTTTAAAACTTGTTAGCTAGAGCTGTTTTTACATGGGTGAAGCCAATCATCCATATTTTTTCCTCATTCGATGATTTTCTCGACCAAATGTTCCTTCACTCCTGTCTTCTCCGGAAGGCTTTGATTCCTTCTTGGAGTCATATGCCGCGATTTTGCCGGCGCTCAGAGGGCGGGCTTGGAGGCGGGTCAGAGGTTAAATTCGATTTGATTGACGCCTCCAAACAGCTTTCCCAAGTGTCGGGTCCCCGATTTGCGAATGGACTCGACACCTAGCGGCGGGAAGCGGATTAAAGGCAATTACCTGCCTATTAACAGGTACTTGCCAGTAGTTTTCAGCCTGTTTTTGGATTTTCCCGCTTCTGGGTCGGGTTTCCCGATGTCCAGACACCACGCCAGGATAGTGTGGCGTGCTGTGAGTCTGCTGTAATGTTTGTGGAATGATGACAGCTGTAGAAGTGGTGTGAAGGATCCAGTGTTGCACATGGTGAGTTTCAGAGCAAAGAAAATGTTGGGTATTGCATTTTTAAAACATTTACAGATTTCTTTAGCTTACAAGTTTTTAAATCCAACTATATGTCCAGAACCACCTCATTGGGAGAACCTCTCTCACCAGTGACAGATCGCTTCTGTCACCTCACCTGCAGCTATCATCTATTCCAGCCTATGGAGGGAGTCATTGGAAAGCCTGGGTGCAAGAGGTCACCTTTGTGCAGTGATTGTCAGTGTTTTCAGCACCTCAATGCTGTCAAACACTGAGAAATCAACTGTCAAAATAAAATTGTGTGTGGTCCCTTTAAGGAAACCGGCAGATGACGCGTCATCAAATGACATCATCAGACCCACTTCCTGTTAATTAGCCGGCAAGCCCACAGGGCGGGCTTAACAAGGTCAATCAAGGGAAAATCATATCTATGGAGCGGATGCAGCTGGGGGCGGGACCAGAACCCGAAGCCAGCTGTCCCGCACCCAACCCAACACCAATGACAAAATCGCGGCCATAGAGTCATAGGCACAGAAGGAGGCCATTCGGCCCATCGAGTCCGTGCCGGCTCTCTGTAGAGCAATCCAGTCAGTCCCATTCCCCCGCTCTATCCCCGTAGCCCTGCAAGTTTATTTCCCTCAAGTGCCTATCCAGTCTCCCCTTGAAAACATTGAGGGCTGGATTTTGATACAGGGCGGGTTGAGTTCATGTCATCCACTTTTCGTGTTATCCACCCGACTGCAATTGGATGTGGGAGATTGATGCAATTTTCACCTAATTGGGCAATTGAGTTCCAGCATGTGGGAACCCATGAACCAATTAGTGTTTTCAGTCTGAAAGTCGCCTCTGATGATGTCATCATTGCTGCTGCATTGAAGGTCTTCAGAGACTGCCTGGCCTTTGCTGTGAGGGGGGGGGGGAGGACAGAGAGAGAGAGAGAGAGAGAGAGACAGAGACAGACAGAGAGAGAGAGAGACAGACAGACAGAGAGAGAGAGAGAGAGAGAGACTGGCTTTTGCTGTGCGAGGACCTGAAGGCAAAATGAGCAGCAGCCCTAGGTCTGCTCCCAGATATTTTTCCTACTACTACTTCTCCATTGTAATAGTGGACCTGCAGCTGATAGTCAGCTTTCGAAATGTGCTCCCGCCAGGTTTCACAATCGTGGTTCAGAACTGGCGTGCTTCACGTAAAACAAGGGTTAAAATCACAAAGGCCTTTCAAAATGGCATTATAGAGCCAATTTAGTGCTTGTTAAGGGCCTTAACAGCCTATCCCGTCTCTTAAAGGCGGGATGGAGTCGGGACCAGCAGACACGATTTCATGAAAATTGCATGGAGGCGGACTTGTGCCCGCCCGCCAGTTTTCGCAATTTTAACCCCCCCCCCCCCACACGCCTCCAAACCCGCCTCCACGGGTCAATGAAAATCCAGCCCTGAGTGTCTCCATTTCCACCACTTCCGTCGGCAGCAAATTCCAGGTCCTTACCACTCGCTGCGTAAAAAAGTTTTTCCTCACAACCCCCTGTATCTCTTGCCCAAAACCTTAAATCCGTGTCCCCTAGTCTTTGTACCATTAACTAGCAGGAACAGCCTTTCCCCGTCTAGCCTATCCAAACCCGTCATAATCTTGTACACCTTGATCTTGTTCTCCAAACATCTGACACCTTTCAGTGCCTCACCCCAGTGTCAGCATGGGCAGTGAATGTAAGCAGGCTATTTAACAAGGAGGAATATCACAGCCAAGCTCGAGCCTGTCCTCTCCTTAAATACATGGACTTCCAGTAAGGATTACTGGGTAACGATCGGGATCAGAAACTCTGGACGATTTCTCCTTCCCTAAGCACAGAACCTCGATCTTCCTGCTCTGCTACTCACTGGACAAACTCACTAGGAATAATTTTACAAGTCCACAGTGTCAGCGGGAAGCCTTATCCACTGACAGCGAATATCAGAAATGTGGGTGCACACCCACTAGGTCAGAAAATCTCGAGAATTGCGTGCTGAAAGCCCCGATTTTAACCTAAGCCGCCTGGCGGGAATGGCACAGTTCGGAATGGACGCCCACTCTACATCCCCACCTGATTTTACACGGCAATGACTTCGATGGAGGGTTAGATCGGCCGGGGTCTAAACCTGGCGTCCAACTCGAGCCTGCCAGGCTGCTTAGGTTGAAATCGGGACT
Source organism: Squalus acanthias (assembly GCA_030390025.1). NCBI lineage: Eukaryota > Metazoa > Chordata > Chondrichthyes > Squaliformes > Squalidae > Squalus > Squalus acanthias. Next base: position 55,638,574 of record CM059446.1, on the reverse strand, counting down.
AGTATTGCTGCAACTGAAAACGTTGCGAGTTCAAAAACTCATCAAGGCAAGTTGGGAAATTGAATTCAGTAAAATCTGGCCATTTGTGCGCTGGCACTTGGAGAAAAAAAAGTCCAGGAAAATCGGCCAGATGGTCATAAAAACCACAACTAGTTCGCTTGTGTTCTTCAGGGAAGGGAACCTGCCACCTCTACCCACTCTGGCCTGCATGTGATTCCCAGTTGCCTCTCAATGACCTCTGAAGTGACCTAGCAAGCCACTCAAACATTAAAAAAAAAACACACACACAATTGCTCAGGGCAGCTTGGGGCGGTCAATAAATGCGGCCTTGTCAAAGGCGACCACATCTCGAGAACAAATTTTTTTTTAAACTCCCGGGGTCTCCTGTCCTATTTTTTGAAAAAGACACCCCAAGTAAACAATGCTTTCATTGTGGAAAAATGTTGTGCGTAGAAATAAGGCAAGTCAACGACTTAGAAATGGAATGACAGGTGGACAAGGAATCTCAACACCTTAGGGGTGCCCTCCTGAACCCCAGGGTACTGATCCCCATTTTGAAAATCGACAGCAATCTTGCGACTACTTTAATTGACTGTGCTGCAAGCAATCTGGAACGTTCTGCCGCGTCCTCGCCTGCCCCCCCCCCTGAGATATTTAAAACGGCCCATTTTTATGAAGGCACCGCTCAGCCTCTTAGTCCCTCATTCAGACGGGCTCCTTAATGTCGCCTGCTGTTGGGAAAACGATTTATGAGAGCGCGGAGATGGTCTGAAGTAGGAAATAGTGAGCCCCGTTTATTAGAGGAGGCAAGCGGCGAGCTTCGCACCATGGCAATGCTTGTGATTTGGCAAAACCCTACTGCTGGCTCTTTGAATTAGAAAGCGAGTAAAGAGATTTATTCTGACATCATGTTGAGGCTATGGTCTGACTCGTTACGAAGAAATGAATCCGGGGGCTGGAACAAACAGATTGCTTCAGAGCTGTTCCTGACAGCTTTAGTTTCAAAGATTATTTTTTTTTTGGAAGCAAAATCTTTTTTTTGTCCCTCCGAATTTTTTTTTTTTTTCGTTTTTGTTTTCCTCTCCATTCGTTCCGGCTAGCTTTTTCCAAAAAAGCTTTTTGCGCGACCTCTTTCCCTCAGATGGACAACGGTCCAGTCACACAGCCCCTCGTGACTTGGCTGTCGGCACCGATCTCTGCGGTTTGCAAACAGAAAGCTCGCTCATAGAAAACATAGAAACATAGAAAAATAGGAGCAGGAGTCGGCCATTCGGCCCTTCGAGCCTGCTCCGCCATTCAATATGATCATGGCTGATCCTCTATCTCAATACCATATTCCCGCTCTCTCCCCGTACCCCTTGATGCCTTTTGTGTCTAGAAATCTATCTATCTCCTTCTTAAATATATTCAGTGACTTGGCCTCCACACCCTATATGTGACAGATTCCAGCCTGTGACGCATTCCTGAGTAACTATTATTCGATACATAAACCATCCGAGCCCCTAGATTAAATTCCAGCCTGCAGTTCACTCTCAGGCAACTGTTATTCTATATTTAATGCTAATTAAGGAAATATTTACTGATCGGTTAATACCGAGAGGAAATTTCGTTGCAATAATATTAGTCTAAAATATTTTGATGAAATCAAAAACCTGCTTCAGATCTGTCATTAGAATCGAATGGTTTGGGGCTCACGCCTGGCCTGAGGGAGCCACAGAGCTTCCCTCAGTGACGGAGTCGCTCCGTGTGGACAGCTGGGGATCCCGTTGCTCCTGGCGGATGTCGGTGTAAACAGACTCAGCGTAGGTAGACCTGGCAAACCGAGACCCCAGACTTCGCACTCTGGCAGGGGGAAAGGAGCAGATGGGAGGATCTCCAGCTGACATCGGAGGCCTTGGCAGGTTCGTCGACAGCGAGCAAAGTGCCCCTCGGCCAACGGCTTTCTTTTCTTCTCACAGACTCCACGATCGGGCAATCCCACCTAGGGTTGCCAAACCCTCTAGGATTGTCCCGGCGTCTCCAAGGATTTAACGATTCATTGCCTGGACACTGCAACACCTGGGCGAAAAATAATAAGGGGGACTTAAAAAAATATGCTGTTCTTTTCTTCCAATTCCTTTGAAGACTTTTGTTTCTTAGTTATTAAAAATATTGGACCAGGGGAAAAAAAAGCATTTTGACTGGACGGGGTGGTTGGTGGCGGGAGGTCATGTGATGAGATCTCCAGGAATATGTCCGACCAGAGTTGGCGACCCTAGTCCCACCGAGTAGCCTCACTCGCAGCAAGTTGGGAAATCGGTGGGGTCCAGCCTATGGTTTTCCGTCTATTAAATTGAGGATGCGTCTATGGGCGGACGCAAAAGATCCTACAGCCCTATTTTTGAAGAAGAGCAGGGTTCTTCTCCCCGGTGTCCTGGGGCCGATATTTATCCCTCAACCCACATCACTAAAAAACAGATGATCTGGTCATTTATCTCATTGCTGTTTGTGGGAGCTTGCTGTGCACAAATTGGCTGCCCCGTTTCCTGCAATACAGCAGTGACTCCACTTCAAAAAGTACTTCATTGGCTGTAAAGCGCTTTGGGACGTCCTGAGGTCGTGAAAGGCGCGATAGAAATGCAAGTTCTTTTTTTCTTTCATGAAATATCAGCTTGCATTTTCTACCCAATCCCCCCCAAAAAAATGGGCTTCTCCTCCCCTGCAGGCACTAACGCTTATTGAGGGCTTTCTGATTTTCGGCCTTTGATAGTCAATCTTTGAGAGGTTCTTTAGGTCAGCTACAAGCAGCCCATTCTAGGCAAGGCAGTGCTGTTCGCATTATATCATGAGGAGCATGATTGGATGAATAATGTCGCAGTACAGAGAGAAGAGGCTGAGTACAGTGCGCTGGTTAGCTGCATTCTTCCAGAGGAACTAGAGTGCTACTTACTGAGAAAATGAATCATTCATGACTTTTGAAAAATTAGGCTGCCCTCTCAGGTAGATGTAAAAGACCCCATGGCACTATATCGAAGAAGAGCAGGGGAGATCTCCCCGGTGTCCTGGCCAATATTTATACCTCAGCCAACGTCACTAAAACAAATGATCCTGTCATTATCACGTTGCTGTTTGTGGGTCCTTGCACATTGGCTGCCGCGTTTCCTACATTACAACAGTGACAACACTTCAAACGTACTTCATTGGCTGTAAAGCGCTTTGGGACGTCCCGAGGTCGTGAAAGGTGCTGTATTAATGCAAGCCGTTTTTTTATTTCAGAGATCAGACAATGCGCCGTGCTAACACCCCCGACAAAACCAGGGGTAGCTGCATCGTGTCACTAATCACTCCGTTAAATTTAGTGGACTGTGGGTCTGCGATCTCCCGACCCGAATCCCCTGCAAGTGGGATTTCCAACTGCGGAACCAGCCCTTAAATCACAATCTGAACTATGAACAGCAAACCTCTCCGACTCTGATCAAGTAAGGCGGGGCTGTTCAACTTATGGCCTACCTGGTCCTGGGGCCTGCTCCGGAGTCCTCCCCCGCCCGACTGGAAGCCAAGCCTGTCAACCAGGCTGACCTTCGGGCGGGGAATCTGTCAAGTACGAAAGACCCCAGCTATTCACAATATACATTAATGATCTGGATAAGGCAGACTATTATCTGAATGGCAATAGATTGGGAGAAGGGGAAGTGCAACGAGACCTGGGTGTCCTTGTGCACCAGTCGCTGAAGGTAAGCATGCAGGTGCAGCAGGCAGTAAAGAAGGCAAATGGTATGTTAGCCTTCATAGCGAAAGGGTTTGAGTATAGGAACAGGGATGTCCTGCTGCAGTTGTACAGGGCCTTGGTGAGACCACACCTTGAGTACTGTGTGCAGTTTTGGTCGCCTTATCTGAGGAAGGATGTTCTTGCCATGGAAGGAGTTAAGCGAAGGTTCACAAGGCTGATACCTGGGATGGCAGGAATGACATATGAGGAGAGATTGGGTCGATTGGGCTTATACTCGCTGGAGTATAGAAGAATGAGAGGGGATCTCATCGAAACATATAAAATTCTGACAGGTCTGGACAAACTAGATGCAGGAAGAATGTTCCCGATGGTCAGAGAGTCCAGAACCAGGGGTCATAATCTAAGGATAAGAGGTAAGCCATTTAGGACAGAAATGAGGAAGAATTTCTTCACCCAGAGAGTGGTGAACCTGTGGAATTCTCTACCACAGAAGGTAGTTGAGGCCAAGTCATTAAATATATTCAAGAATGAGTTAGATATATTTCTTAAAGCTAAAGGTATCAAGGGATAAGGGGAGAAGGCAGGTACAGGGTACTGAGTTTGGATGATCAGCCATGATCTCATCGAATGGCGGAGCAGGCTCGAGGGGCCGAATGGCCGACTCCTGCTCCTATCTTCTATGTTTCTATGTTTCTACACACGCTGTGGAGTTTCCCGTCCGTAATGTGGCTGTGTAACCCATCCCTGTTAATATCCAGGCCAAAAGGCTTGGACACGTCCAAAGTGCTTTATCCCTTATTGCAATTGGAATGTTCAAAGGTTTCAATACCTAATGCCCCAATTGGTATATGTGCCACTCGGGCTGTTATTGAGTCATACAGTCCTGGGAGGCAACAGGTTCGATCCCCAGTCTTTGCCGAGATTGCCGATCTCGGCCGGGTTGGCAATAGAGATGCTGCAATTGGCCCTGACCATGGGAGGAGATAGTTGGCCAGAGTTTCCAACCCTGGGCGCGATCCAACAACCCCGTTGACTGCAGCACTATATAACACAGTGGCTGCAAAGATGTGGAAAACCACCTTAACAGGTGAAGAACCCCCTCCCCCGGGGTCCTCAGGAAGCAGAGGCACCTGACGGTGGGAGCGCTGGTCTCTATTCACGCCACAGGCTTGCTGAGTGCTCAGTCTACCTGTACAGGCCAACAATTTAGTTGGCCAACACAGGCCTTCCCCAGCCAGTGGTGAAGATCCACAGCTACAAACCAAAGTTGCAGATCCAGGGACAGACTGGCTCCCACGCTCGGGTGCGGAATTCCCAGGAAAAAGGAGAGGGGCGCTGAGAACAACAATGTGCATTTGTGTAGTGTCTTTAAATGTCCGAAGATGCTTCACAAGAGCGTAATCAGACAAAAAAATTGACACCAAGCCACATAAGGAGACATTAGGATAGATGACGAGTTAGGTTTTAAGGAACGTCTTAAAGGAAGAGAGGCGGAGAGGTTTAGGGAGGAAACTCCAGAGCTTACGGCCTAGATGGCTGAAAGCAGGGCCGCCAATGGTGGGGCGATACACAGTGCTATGGAACCATTCACTGGGGCACTCGGGAAATCTCTCGATTTCCCATATGGCCAGTCCACCCCTGCTTTTATCCAACCGTACACGTGCAATCCAGCACGGGTTGTCTGCTGAAGGCAATGACATGGAATTAGTAAACTAGGAGAGGGCCACTTACCACGCACCCTGGTGGGCCTCATGTAAAGTTCAAATCAATGCCTGCATTAATTTGCATGCATTGCAAGCTGCAGATATTAACGAAATGACGTCCTGATTTAAGAACATAAGAAATAAGAGCAGGAATAGGCCATACAGCCCCTTGAGCCTGCTCCGCCATTCAATGAGATGATGGCTGATCTTCGACCTCAACACCACTTTCCCGCCTGATCTCCATATCCCTTGATTCCCCTAAAGTCCAAAAATCTATCTCTCTCAGCCTTGAATCTACTCAAAGACTCAGAATTCCCAGCCCTTTGGGGTAGAGAATTCCAAAGATTCGCAACCCTCTGAGTGAAGAAATTCCTCCTCATCTCAGTCTTAAATGGCCGACCCCTTATCCTGAGACAATGCCCCCTCGTTCTGGACTCTCCAGCCAGGGAAACAACCTCTCAGCATCTCAATTTGAGATTGATCCACCAATGAGGCAACATTGCGTTGAGAACAGCCCTTCCCAAAACCTCCAAGCCCGCAAAATTCAGATAGGAGAAACCAATAACTAAGATGTATACGTGCAAAGAGAATTGAGTTGCCTGGTCTTTGTGGGTTGGATTGTCAAGGCTTCATGGGCCACTTTGGACATACCTGGTGTAAACAGTGAGGGTTCCACAATACAGGGAGTTCCAGCGTGTTATGAAACACCACTTGAAGTCCTTCTGAATATAAACAGGGTAATATTCCTGCAGAAGAATTCCACCTTGGACCCCTTTTGCATTTAGTGCTGCTGGAGTTTGGAATAAGGGGGGAGTGGCGTTCCCTTATCCTGTACCTATCGTTCGTAGATACGCACCTTCATGGGTCGATGATGCCGCTGTCGGGAAGAGGGAGTTGGTTTTAGCAATGTAAACACAGAGAGGCAGTGCACAGACACCGTTCTCGCCCGACCCGTGCTATAGAATCGCCAAAGGTAGAACCGCCTGCTAGATGACAGGCTGAGGCTGCTTCACAGGGTTACTGGTCAGTGATGAAAGGAAATCTCCTTCATGAGGTAGGCTTCTCACAAAGCCTTCGCTGTTTGGGGACAGGTTTGTCCTTTTCATCGAAGAGCTGCCCTGATTCACGTTGTCAAGTCGTGTGAAGGTTAAAATCCTGAGCCTCGAAGTTAAACAGGGCTAAGAGCTGCATAAATATCCTGCACACAGGAACGCAGATCGAGCACGCTGTGCGTTTGGGTGAGAGCTTTGTCAAATGGAATTTCTACCCTATTTAATAATGTTAAAAAAATCTAACTCTGCTGCATTAGGAATTGGACGTGTACTTGAAAAAGAAAAAAAATTGCAGGTCTATGGGGAAAGAGCCAGTTATTGGGACTGATCGGACAGTTCTTTCAAAGAGCCAGCACAGGCACGATGGGCCGAATGGCCTCCTTCCCGTGCTTTAAGCTTCTCGGATTACTTGAAGGCGAACCTACACTGCCGGAAGCTCCGGTTGGAAGCGGGGAAAGGCAATTTTAGCGACAATCTCAGGAAGGATTGCTTCACACAAACCGTGATCTGCACTTGGAATAAGCTTTGGAAAGGCGATGGGGGAGGCACAAGCTTCAGATTCATTCAAGAGCCTGACAGATGGTGTAATGGGGAAGGTGGGGGGGATGGAGACAATGCAGGGCTTCCTGTTTCGGTGGACGAGCTAAAATGGGGCAAATGTCCTCCCTCTTCCTTATTCACTTTGTGTTCCCGTGGATCGAGTAAGAACACCCCCTGCTGTAGGCAGGGTCCCTTTAAGACCCTTTTATACTGGTGTCAGCGGGCCCCAAGCCACTGGATTTGGCAAGTCGTGCCAATATCTCATTCAGTTTCCAGCTGGCTGCACAAGACTCACACTCAGGGACTGGCAGTGCCAACACCCCACTGGCACCAAGGGCTGTTACTAAGTCTAACCTCACCCCCCGCATGATTCTTATACTCTCTAGTCTCTGAGTGTCGAGCCGTGGCTCAGTGGGTAGCACGCTCGCCTCTGAATTGGGAGGTTGTGGGTTTAAGCCCCGCTCCAGAGGCGTGAGCACAAAAATCCAGGCTGACATTCCCAGTGCAGTGCTGAGGGAGTGCTGCACTGTCGGAGCTGCCGTCTTTCACAAAAGATGTTAAACCGAGGGCCCCGTCCGCTCTCTCAGGTGGACGTTAAAAGATCCCATGGCACTATTTCGAAGAAGAGCAGGGGAGTTCTCCCCGGTGTCCTGGACAATATTTATCCCTCAGCCAACATCACTAAAAAAAAGGGAAAAATACAGATGATCTGGTCATTATCACATTGCTCTTTTGTGGGAGCTTGCTGTGCGCAATTTGGCTGCCGCGTTTCCTACATTACAACAGTGACACCACTTCAAAAATGTACTTCATTGGCTGTAAAGTGCTTTGGGACATCCTGAGGTCGTGAAAGGCGCTATAGAAATGCAAGTTCTTTCTTTCAACAACAAGAAACAACAACTTGCATTTATATAGCACCTTTAACGTAGTAAAACGTCCCAAGGTGCTTCACAGGAGCAATTATCAAACAAAATTTGACACCGAGCCACATAAGGAGATATTTGGACAGGTGACCAAAAGCTTGGTCAAAGAGGTAGGTTTTAAGGAGCGTCTTAAAGGAGGAGAGAGAGGCGGAGAGGTTTAGGGAGGGAATTCCAGAGCTTAGGGCCCAGGCAGCTGAAGGCACGGCCGCCAATGGTGGAGCGATTAATATCGGGGATGTACAAGAGGCCAGAATTAGAGGAGCGCCGAGATCTCGGAGGGTTGTAGGGCTGGAGGAGATTACAGAGATAAGGAGGGGCGAGGCCATTGGGGGATTTGAAAATAAAAATGAGAGTTTTTTAATTCGTTGCCGAACCGGGAGCCAATGCAGGTCAGCGAGCGCAGGGGTGATGGGTGAACGGGACTCGCAGTTACATTACGGGCTGCCTGTTAGAAGGTCCCGTTACAATGATACCTCCTATCAATTTGAACTTCTGGGTTGAGATCTTTTCCCTGCAGTTTTCTCCCCTCTTCTCCTGACGGTTTGACTCCCGCTGGGCTGCAGGCTGCTCTCCGATACCTCACTCGACTGGGCATTCTTCTCGTAGGAGCTAGGAAAGCGAGTGAGTGCACGCGAGGTGTCAGAGTCCCGCTCAATGCTGCCTGCATCCCATATGCTCTCTCTCTCTCACACACACAAAACAGCACAGTGAGTGCCTATGTGACTGTTCCTTTAAGTGTTAAAGGAATGTTTATTTGAAGTGTTCAAAATTATGAAGGGTTTTGATAGAATAAATCGGGAGACACTGTTTCCACTGGCAGGAGGGTCGGTAACCAGAGGACACAGATTTAAGATAATTGGCAAAAGAACCGGGGGAGGGAAGATCATAGAATCATACAGACGGAGGCCATTCGGCCCATCGTGCCTGTGCCGGCTCTTTGAAAGAGCTATCCAATTAGTCCCGCTCCCCCCTGCTCTTTCCCTGTAGCCTTGCAAATTTTTCCCCTTCAGATTTCTATCCAATTCCCTTTTGAAAGTTACTATTGAATTTGCTTCCACTGCCCTTTCAGGCAGCGCATTTCATGTCATGAAAATGTCCCTAGCCTAGCACTGAAAAAGAAAGAAAGAAAGACTTGCATTTCTGTCGCGCCTTTCACGACCACCGGACGTCCCAAAGCGCTTTACAGCCAATGAAGTACTTTTTGAAGTGTGGTCACTGTTGTAATGTGGGAAACGCGGCAGCCAATTTGCGCACAGCAAGCTCCCACAAACAGCAATGTGATAATGACCAGATAATCTGTTTTTAGTGATGTTGATTGAGGGATAAATACTGGCCCGGGACACCAGGGATAACTCCCCTGCTCTTCTTCGAAATAGTGCCATGGGATCTTTTACGTCCACCTGAGCGGGCCTCGGTTTAACGTCTCTTCCGAAAGACGGCACCTCCGACAGTGCAGCACTCCCTCAGCACTGCACTGGAGTGTCAGCCTAGATTTATGTGCTCAAGTCCCTGGAGTGGGACTGGCGTTAACAACAACCACTCCGAATACATGGATTCCACTTGAGTTTTTTTTAACGCAGCGAGTTCTTATGATCTGGAATGCACTGCCTGAAAGAGCAAGCAGATTCAATAATAACTTTAAAAAAGGGAATAGTATAAATACTTGAAAAGAAAAAAATCTGCAGGGCTATAGGGAAAGAGCGGGGGGAGTAATTCTCATTGGAGAGCTCTTTCAAAGAGCCGGCACAGGCACGATGGGCCGAATGGCCTCCCTCTGTGTTGTAAGATTCTATGATTTTATTTTTTCAGCGGGTGCTCCCATTCACTGGACTGGAGACTGTACCACACGGACTCAGTTTCTTAAATCGCAGCCATTATCTTTCTGTGGAGCGTTCCCTCTTGAAAGCACTTGACACATGACAGAAGCTGAAAATACCTCATTGGCCTTGAGCCCCTGAGATTTACCTAATGTGAAAAGCCATTTAATGTGAAAAGCCATTTGATGCAAGTTCCTTAAATAACTTTTAAAAATAATAAATGATTCATTTCAGAATCTTCTTTGATATATATTTAAAAGCTACTTCTTGTCTCTCCCAAAAAAAAACCCAGAGAGCAAAAGCACTGCCTAGTTTAGTACTAACCGTACACTCCAAAAGGCCTCAGCTTTGATTCTTGATATGTGCTGTGTTAGCTGACCTCTGCTAGGAGCAGCACCAGGGAGTGCTACGGCTGGCCTCAGTGCCTCAGGGTTGGCTGGGGTGGTGGGGAGGGGGAGGGAAAATCAGCCGGGCTTTCTGCTCCCCATCTCCCCCACCTCCCACTAGAAATCTTCTGTGTGCGGACGGCAGCGAGCATACAATTGGACTCCGCTACGATGCCCTTTGCAGTCGAATAGCCAGCTGCCGTTCAGGCTCGCACACGTTTGGCTGAAGTGATGGAGGAGTGCCGGGTTCGGTGGAACCGTAGAGAGGAGAGGGAGAAAACTTGGAGGACTTTGCACGCAAACCGAGAGTGTCTCACCCAATGCTCCCTTTCAGTTGCGGCATAAGTGCGCAGTCCCCTTTAAATCTGGTGCAGCGGCCGCGCATGCACCGAATCTTCCAGCGGCAGCAGTTGGTGCGCGGCCGGCGCCAGACCTCGCGATTGGGGCGCGGCCGCGCGGCTCGGGGGGAACATTGATCCCATCAGCCTCTGGCCCCTCGGAGTCACAAAATGAGAATCACTATATCCCAACACTGATGATGCGGAGGCCACTAGATGGGAGCTCCTCTAAAGGCTTTTAAGAATAATAAATGATTAATTCTGGAATCTTCTATGAGGTACATAAAAGAGGTTTTGAGTTATTTCTGCTCCGGTTCCGTTTGCAGTGGTAACTAACTTTGTTATTTGTACTGCACAAGAGAAGTGAAAGGCCACGTTTAATTAGATTAGTCAGACTATTGCATATTCAGTGTGAGCCTCCAACAATGTATCATTATCCTGATTTTGATATAAATTTCAAGATTGCGCCATGCAGGCGCAGATGGGAAGAACGCTCTCTGCCAAGATAATCGGCAGGGGACTGTGGTACTTTATTATTTATGGAATCACAGGGAGCGGGGAACACTGGGCTGACTTTAAACGCAGCCAAATACTTGGGAGAATTAATATAACTAAACAGCAACAACACAAAGCGCCTCTTTGCGCGGTTGCTGAAGGAGGATGGGGCTGTTTTTTTTCCTGTCAGCACTAGTGGGTCTTTGACTGTGTCGGGTGGATGGAGATGTCTTTGTCACCGCTGGAAATCCCTCCCTAACAGCACCGTGGGAGCACCTTCACCACACGGACTGCAGCGGTTCAAGAAGGCGGCTCACCACCACCTTTCTCGAGGGCAGCTAGGGAGGGGCAATAAATGCCGGCCTTGCCAGCGACGCCCGCCTCCCTCCCCAGAATTATTTTTTTTTAACGGAGTGACTGCTGCCAACAACCGGAAGCTGCGCAGAAACGTTCTGCGCCTTAATCTGGAAGCTGATATCGATGATGTTTCTGCTTTGTTTCACAGAGCCTTCGGGAGACACAGAGCTCTCTTCCCGGCTTGTTTTCCTACAGTCCCGAAGGCCCGCTCTGTTCCAGGCTTGTTTTTCCTACAGTCCCGAAGGCCCGCTCCGTTCCAGGCTTTTTTCCCTACAGTCCCGAAGGCTCGCTCTGTTCCCGGCTTGTTTTTCCTACAGTCCCGAAGGCCCGCTCTGTTCCCGGCTTGTTTTTCCTACAGTCCCGAAGGCCCGCTCCGTTCCCGGCTTGTTTTTCCTACAGTCCCGAAGGCCCGCTCCGTTCCCGGCTTGTTTTTCCTACAGTCCCGAAGGCCCGCTCCGTTCCCGGCTTGTTTTTCCTACAGTCCCGAAGGCCCGCTCCGTTCCAGGCTTTTTTCCCTACAGTCCCGAAGGCCCGCTCCGTTCCCGGCTTGTTTTTCCTACAGTCCCGAAGGCCGCTCCGTTCCCGGCTTGTTTTTCCTACAGTCCCGAAGGCCCGCTCCGTTCCAGGCTTTTTTTCCTACAGTCCCGAAGGCCCGCTCTGTTCCCGGCTTGTTTTTCCTACAGTCCCGAAGGCCCGCTCCGTTCCAGGCTTTTTTTCCTACAGTCCCGAAGGCCCGCTCTGTTCCCGGCACTTTTTCCCCAGAGCCCGTGAGTCGCGAAGCGAAAATCCAAAAAAACACATGCGCAACGACTTCAACTTCATTGGCAGCAGCCGCTGCCTTTTTTTAAACTGTCTTCCTTCCACTATTATCACGATCCATATGGATCAGTGACTTTAATTCTAGGCCTGCAGCTGGGTTAGTTTACACCCCCTTCCCCCATGGACCAAGTTACCCTGAAGCCTCGTAGATTCATCTGCAGCTTCTTTCCCCTTACACTTCAGCGCTTCGTTTTGTATGAACATTGTGCTCCTCAAGGCGAGGCTCGTCAGTGCTGGGAAATGGAATTTCTTTTTCATAGGTGTCAGCCGTGGCTCAGTGGGCAGCACTCTCTGCCTCTGGGTCAGACAGGTCGTGGGTTCAAGCCCCACTCCAGAGACTTGAGCACGTAATCCAGGCTGACACTTCCAGGGAGTGCTGCACTGTCAGAGGTGCCGTTTTCCGGATGAGACGTTAAACCGAGGCCCTGTCTGCTCTCTCATGTGGACATAAAAGATCCCGCGGCACCATTTGGAAGAAAGCAGGGGAGTTCTCACTGGTGTCCCGGCCAATATTTATCCCTCAACCAACATCACAAAAACAGATTATCTGGTCATTATCACATTGCTGTTTGTGGGAGCTTGCTGTGCACAAATTGGCTGCTGCGTTTCCTACATTACAACAGTGACTTGAGAAAGTGTAACATCCCCACCGACACCTGGGAATCCCTGGCCCAAGACCGCACAAAGTGGAGGAGAAGCATCCGGGAGCAAGCGGAAGCCAAGCGCAAGCAGCGCACGTCAACCCAAGCACCCCACCCACCCGCCCCTTCAACCACCGTCTGCCCCACCTGTGACAGAGACTGTAGGTCCCGCATCGGACTCATCAGTCACCTGCGAACTCATTTTTAATGTGGAAGCAAGTCATCCTCGGTCCCGAGGGACTGCCTAAGAAGAAGACAACAATGACTACACTCCATAAAAGTACTTTATTGGCTGTAAAGCGCTTTGGAACATCCTAAGGTCGTGAATGGCGCTACAGAAATACAAGTCTTTCTTTCTTAACCTGTTCTTCCTCAACCCCCAAAACATGGGCGTCTCCTCTCCTGCAGACACTAACTCTTGTTGGGGCAATCCCAGTGACATATGCAGTGGGCCAATCGGTTCGTACAGCTTCGTATGATTTTTGACCATTGATAGCCAATCTTTCAGACGTTCTTTGGGTCAGTTACAACCCATTACAGGCAAGGCAGTGCTGTAAAAAGGGGCATTATATCGTGAAGAGTGTATTACGATTGGATGAATAATGTTGTGGTACAGAGAGAAGAGGCTGAGCACAATGCACTGGTTAGCTGCATTCTTCCAGAGTGCTACTTACTGGGAAAATGAATCATTCATGACTTTTGAAAAATAAGGCTTTTTGTCGTTCGGTACATAGCGGTCCAGAGGTCTAGTGCGGTGTTATGGGATCTTGTTGCTGTTTTGGATGGTTCCGCAGAGCTGACTGCTGAGCAGTTAAGGCCGTGTTACTGAGATTTTCTAACTTCATCTCTGGCTAGGCCTGCTTTCCTGAACGATAATAATGATGTCAAGGGTATGTTGGCAGAGCATTCGTGGGCCTTTGGTAGTCTATTAAGTCAGCTTAAATTGACTTCAAACCCCGCTCCTGTGGGGTGAAAGGATCACACTCAACCACACTGCTTTCAGGGCCAGCCTCGCACTCCTTTTCGGACTTGTTTTCCCTTTCCTTGTTACTGACTCATACACAGGGCTGATTCAGCAACGCGTGCTGAGGTTTATCCCGCGTTACACCAACAGCGCTAATCTGTCCTTTCCCAATGGCACGATCGCATTGATGGCCTGTGTGACCGGAGTGAAGTTGGAGGATCTAATGCAAGACTGAAACCCTGTAAGCAAAAGGGAGGGTAAGAGTTACAGAATCGACACCCGCGCTTATCCACAGAACTCATACTGAAGCCGATTCCAATTTGTGCACTGCAAGGTCCCACAAACAGCAATGTGATAATGACCAGATAGATTTGTTTTTACCAGTGTTGGTTGTGGGTTAAATATTGGCCAGGACACCAGGGAGAACTCCCCCTGCTCTTCTTCAAAATAGTGCCATGGAAACTGCTGGAAAGTTCTGACGAAAGGTCTTCGACCTGAAACGTTAACTCTGTTGCTCTCTCCACGGATGCTGCCTGGCCTACTGAGTTTTTCCAGCGTTTTCTGCTGTTATTTCGGATTTCCAGCATCCGCAGTATTTTGCTATTGTATAAGAACATAAGAATTAGGAGCAAGAGTAGGCCATACGGCCCCTCGAGCCTGCTCCGCTATTCAATAAGATCATGGCCGATCTTCTACCTCATCTCCACTTTCCTGCACTGTCCCAATATCCCTTGATTCCCCTAGAGTCCAAAAATCTATCGATCTCTATCTTGGAATGTCCTGAAGTTGTGAAAGGCGCTGTATAAAGCAAGTCCGCCTTTTTCTCTTTAATTTAAATTAATGCTTCAAAACTACTGAATCAATGTTGTCCCGGGGCTGCCCATTTGTGACCCAATTATCAGCGAGGGGAACGGACGGTTTCAATGCTTGTGCTTACAAGCTCAAATATCTTCAGTTTTTATGTGTTGAACCAGATTAAATTAATTACAAGTCGGGGCACAGCAGGCCGAGGATTTACAATACCACGGCAAACAAACTCTCCATCACGGAGAGTCTTCCAGACCTTCACGCCCCAGGAATTCGCGAGGCCCACTGAGGTGCTATTATTGTTGGGAATATTTGCTAATTAGCAATTCAAAATATTAACACTTTGAGAACTGGATTTATTTCCAAACCAGCAGCAGCAAGAACCACTTGTATTTCTTTAGCACTCCTGACGTAGAGAGAGAGACTCAAAGGGCTTCACAGCACCATAGGCGACTCTGAGATAGAGAGCAAAAGGAAAAACAGGAAAAGGTTAGGGGGGCGCAGGAGGGAGGCTCAGTGGAAAAGGAGGGAGGAAGCAGAGCGGAGGGGTTTTTGAGAGCAGAGGGCAATGGGTATAGAAAGAAAGACTTGCATTTCTATAGCGCCTTTTACGACCTCAGGATGACCCAAAGCGCTTTACAGCCAATGAAGTACTTTTGAAGTACACCTGGCCGGCCTCCCACATTCTACCCTACATAAATTTGAACTCATCCAAAACTCGGCTGCCCATGTCCTAACTCGCACCAAGTCCTGTTCGCCCATCACCCCTGTGCTCGCTGACCTACATTGGCTCCCGGTTAAGCAGCGCCTCGATTTCAAAATTCTCATCCTTGTTTTCAAATCCCTCCATGGCCTCGCCCCTTCCTATCTCTGTAACCTCCTTCAGCCCCACAACCCCCTAAGATATCTGCGCTCCTCTAATTCTGCCCTCTTGAGGATCCCTGATTATAATCACTCAACCATTGGCGGCTGTGCCTTCTGTTGCCTAGGCCCTAAGCTTTGGAATTCCCTCCCTAAACCTCTCCGCCTCACTACTTCTCTTTCCTCCCTTAAGACGCTCCTTAAAACCTACCTCTTTGACCAAGCTTTTGGTCACCTGCCCTAATTTATCCTTATGTGGCTCGGTGTCAAATTTTTTGTCTTAAAATACTCCTGTGCAGCGCCTTGGGACATTTTACTACGTTAAAGGCGCTATATAAATACAAGTTGTTGTTGTGTAGTCACTGTTGTAATGTAGGAGATCTGGTCATTATCACATTGCTGTTTGTGGGACCTTGCTGTGCACAGGAAAGTCCCACAAACAGCAATGTGATAATGACCAGATTTGTTTTAGTGATGTTTAGTTGAAGGGATAAATATTGGCCCCAGGACACCGGGGGCGAACTCCCTGCTCTTCTTCGAAATAGTGCCATGGGAACTTTTACATCCACCTGAGAGGGCAGACAGGGCCTCGGTTTAACATCTCATTTGAAAGACGGAAACTCCGACAGTGCAGCACTCCCTCAGTACTACACTGAAGTGTCAGCCTAGGTTTTAGTGCTCAAGTCCCTGGAGTGGGATTTGAACCCACAACCTTCTGACCCTGAGGCAAGAGTGGTGCCCACTGAGTCACGTTTGACAGCAGGCGGAAGAGCAGATGGTGCAGGGAATGAGGAGCAAACTGTAGTCGGAGGTGTGTGTGGGAATACCAGGAGGGAATTACTGATGCAGGGTGATGCGAGACCCTGGCGGGATTGGAGGGTGAGAATCTTGAAGACAATTCAGTGTAACATAAGATGCCAGAGGAGCTTGGCGAGGCCAAGGGTGATGGGAGAGCACAATGTTTTGTGGATGTGGTTGGAATATAAACTAGTTCGAGAAAACTCCACAACGCATTCAATCTGCTCTTTTCCTCTGTTAGTTTTATTTCCTGAAGGTGCTGACTCTTTGCCGGGGTAGGGCTCCACAGAAAGTGGACATCCTCTGCTGCCTCTGTAGTCTATCTCTGTAATCCCCTCCAGCCCCACAACCACCCAGGATCTCTGCGCTCCTCTAATTCTGGCCTCTTGAGCATCCCTGATTTTAATCGCTCAACCATTGGCGGCCGTGCCTTCAGCTGCCGAGGCTCAAAGCTCTGGAATTCCTTCTCTAAACCTCTCCGCCTCTCTACCTCTCCTCCTTTAATATGCTCCTTAAAACCTACCTCTTTGACCAAGCTTTTGGTCATCTGCCCTAAATTCTCCTTATGTGGTTCAGTGTCAAATTTTGTTTGATAATCGCTCCTGTGAAGCGCCTTGGGATGTTTTACTACGTTAAAGACGCTGAATAAATACAAGTTGTTGTTTTTTGTTGTTGCCTCGCCCAAGTGGCCTTCTTCCTGCAGAAGGTCAGATAGTGAGTGTCAGCAGGCTATTCACCCACGCCGGCATCGCAATTGAGCCGGGTGCTGACCTCACCCAGTGTCCAATACATGTATTTTCCAGCAGAAGACACGATATATTGATCGGGACGAGGAACCCTGGTTTTATCCCTCTACTAATGCCTTGGCTGTGACTAGCCAACTCAGCACAAACCAGGAAACAAACCTGAAGCTTCCCTCAATGGAAACTGCGTACAGTTCTGGTCGCCATATTATAAAAAGTGTATAGAGGCACTGGAGAGGGTGCAGAGAAGATTTACAAGGATGATACCAGAAATGCGAGGGTATACATATCAGGAAAGCATGATCAGGCTGGGTCTCTTTTCTCTTGAAAAAAGAAGGCTGAGGGGTGACCTAATAGAGGCCTTTAAAATTATGAAAGGTTTTGATGGAGTGGATACAGAGAGAATGTTTCCACTTGTGGGGAAGAGCAAAACTAGAGGCCATCAATATAAGATAGTCACCAAGAAATCCAATAGGGAATTCAGGAGAAACTTCTTTACCCAAAGAGTGGTGAGAATGTGGAACTCGCTACCACAGGGAGTGGTTGAAGCGAATAATATAAATGTATTTAAGGGGAGGCTGGATAAGCATATGAGGGGGAAGGGAATAGAGGGTTATGCTGATAGATTTAGATGAGGAAAGACGGGAGGAGGCTCGAGTGGAGCATAAACGCCGGCATGGACTGGTTGGGCCGAATGGCCGGTTTCTGTGCTGTATATCCGATGTAATCCGATGAAACTGAGCTTACAATGGAGATTATCCGGAAAGAATTAATTGTGGAAAGGAATTAGAGGGCATTTTTTCTTTACATTCTTTTTGGAGCTTTTTTTGAGTGAGGTTAACGTTTTTTTTTACTCGATGTTTTCTCTCCTTCTGCCTCCAAGAGTCTCTCCACGCAGAGCGCCAGCCATAGCTGGGTGGGCAGGTGGCCAACCAATTGCTCAGGCTGTTCGTTAGTGCTGTTTGGAAAGTGGCCACCAGGAGGTGCGGTGAGCAACCTGAGAGTGGGCCTCTCTCTCTCATGGTTGGGTTGGCTTGGCGTTCATTCTGTGTTTCTGTCCTGGAATGTTCTCAGTTATTTGACTTGGACTGTGAGCCGAGAACTAGAGAACACAGGTTCAAGTTCAACAAGACTTGAGCAAGAATTGAGAGCGGAAGAAATGTTAGTTTTTCCCCCCCATAGAATAGCAGATATGTGGAATAGATTACCAGACAAGGCCATTAAAGCTGTGGAAATTTACCAATATTTATCCCTCAACCAACATCACTCAAACAGATTATCTGGTCATTATCACAGTGCTGTTTGTGGGAGCCTGCTGTGCGCAAATTGGCTGCTGCGTTTCCTACATTACAACAGTGACTACACTTAAAAAGTACTTCATTGGCTGTAAAGCGCTTTGGGACGTCCTGAGGTCGAGAAAGGCGCTATAGAAATGCAAGTCTTTCTTTCTGAATTGGTGCCTTTAAAAAAAGAGCTAAATAGATATCTAGTCAGGAACGAGTCTGAGGGAGGTAAGGTGTGTACAGAAGGGGCTGACAGAATGTTGTCTGGAAGACAAGGATATTTCTAACCAACCCACCCACTCTGGCCATTGGAAAGTAAAATTGAGGGGCGGGGGACGAGCGTAAATCGTGTGGTCGATCCAATCCTGTTATTTTACTGTCAGACGGATTAGGTTAAATTTACCCCTGATGGTTCCTGAGATTCCAGGACACTGGAAATATTACATCAGGTACGACAAATGGTCAAGGATAAACAATAGCAGGCGTAAGGTTACATAGATATTTGGGAGTCAGTAATGACAGGGAATGAGAACTTTTGGTTTTTGATTGCGTTCCCTGATCTCAGGAGTGTTAGCGCTGTGCCTTGGACCTCTGTAGCCTGCCTGACAATGAGTGGATCAAATTGCACATTGCAGACAAAGTGTTGGGTGTGTATTGTTCTTGCCATATCCTGTTGGTGGCACTAACGTAGTATGCTGGTTCCACCAGAGTGCTGCAAATAGATGCAACCTAGATATTCTGAGGGACAGGGAGAAAATTTGCAGAGCCTTTCTGGGTAGGTGCATGGTATTTTACAGTCCATGGTGGAAAGACTCCAATAATTAAAGGTTAATCTCCTGGACACTACTGTGAGCAACACCCAGGAGAAAGATCATAGGGGCATAAAAATATTGTGGTTTTTTTTCATTTTCTTTGAGCACTTTTGTTTATTAATGGTACAAATATTGGCGATGGGGGGATAAAGGCTGTTCGACCGGGTGGGGGCGGTTGGAGACGAGAGATCATGTGATGAAACCTCCATTAATACGTCCAACCAGAGTTGGCGACCCTGGCTACAGATCACACGGAATGTTGGATGAGAGCTGGGAGATCGCTGGGGAAAAGCCCATTGATAATCAAGGGGATGGATGCCAGTAGGTCATAGAGACAAGAGGCAGACAGCAGAAGACTGGACATGCAGGAGAAACACAGAAACAGTAAGCTAGCGATATAGAAAGGTCCACACCAGTGATAGACAGAAACGTGTGCACGTAAAGACAGAGACGGAATCAGCCATGATCTTATTGAATGGCGGAGCAGGCTCGAAGGGCCGAATGGCCGACTCCTGCTCCTATTTCTTACAGCAACTGCAGCAACTCACCAAGGCTTCTTCGGCAGCACCTCCCAAACCCACAACCCCTTCCACCTAGAAGGACAAGGGAAGCAGGCACATGGGAACACCACCACCTCCAAGTTCCCCTCCAAGTCACACACCATCCTGACTTGGAAATATATCGGCCGTTCCTTCATCGTCGCTGGGTCAAAATCCTGGAACTCCCTCCCTAACAGCACTGTGGGAGTACCTTCACCACACGGACTGCAGCGGTTCAAGAAGGCGGCTCACCACCACCTTCTCAAGGGCAATTAGGGATGGGCAATAAATGCTGGCCTGCCAGCGACGCCCACATCCCATGAACGAATAAAAAAAAACAACAACTTGTATTTAAACAGCGCCTTTAATGTAGTAAAATGTCCAAGGTGCTTCACAGAAGTATTAAAAGACAAAAAATAAATTTGACACCGAGCCACATAAGGAGAAATTAGGGCAGATGACCAAAAGCTTGGTCACAGAGGTAGGTTTTAAGGAGCGTCTTAAAGGAGGAAAGAGAGGTAGCGAGGCGGAGAGGTTTAGGCAGGGAATTCCAGAGCTTAGGGCCCAGGCAACAGAAGGCACGGCCACCGCTCTTCAAAGGAACAGGTCTAACAGAGACCGGTGTTGCTACAGCCTGCTTCTAGTGCAGCTCGTTGCATGGAAAAATTCATCTCACTGAAGTGATTCTCACCCAGATTTTCCCTCCGGGATTCTTGAACAGACAACTGCACAAGTGATCAAGATCCCACAATGTGCCTTTCACATTTATAGTTCGGTTCCCAGATGTTCTGTATTTCTAGAAATTTAAGTGGGTGAAAGGTAGGATCGTTCTGTGACTAAGAAATCCCAACTACGAATCCTTACTTAAATTGAAATATTTTCTTAAAGCAGGGAAAGACAAGAAACAGCGTCCATTTTATCCCCGTCCCTGTTCATTTTCTACCTTTCTCCTCCCCTGAAGACGCTAATCCCTTCTGAGAGGTGGGTCCCACTTTCCAGCACCTCGTCCAAATGAGCAACTTTGATGTGTATCAGCAGCCTATTTGACTGTGGCAGGCATCATTACTGAGCCTCATTCTGTTGGCATTTGACTTTCACACACCTCCATCGGGCAGCAATCAGGAGTAGCAACGCTGGTAGATTCTTCCTCGCAGCTCCCACCCGCACCCCCGCCCCAAACTAGTGTCACTGACTCTAACTGTAGCAACACCTGCACCGTCTCACTCACATCTAGTGGCAGATTGAAGCTGGGATCTTTCTAATCTGTACAGCTCAGTCCCACGGTGGGCAATGAATTTACCTCAGCCACCAGGGAATTGAACAAAAAAAGCCTAAAAAAAACGATCATTCTCATGACTTTACCAGACATCAATGTAAGGTTTTCGAGCGTCACTTTGAACCAGAATAACACAGGATTCCAACATCTGTGACAGGAAGTGCTGGAGGAGTGGGGATGACCTTCAGCGCGCTCCCTCGTAATCCCCATTATAATATCTTTAGTTCTTGTGCGGTAGGAATGCAGCTGACTACAGGCCAATATCCTGTCTGATAATAAATAGCAGCAGTATATTCAGCGACAGAACGCTGCGATCGTCAAAAAAAGAAGAAATGCCTCTTGCAGCCGCCTAGCAAGCGTCTGAAGGGCCCATCGCTCACAGTCTCTTCCTAAACAGTCCTGCCAACTCTCTGCGCTCTTCTCGATATTGAGCCCGTCCTGCCCATTTGAGTTCTCATTTATTTACGGTTTCTCTGGGGAAACAACATCTCCTGTTCCGTAGCACTTGTCGTGTGGTGGTTGAAACAATACCAGTGTGACCCATAATGTAACCTGGGGGGGCGGGGGGCTAGTCGTGATCTTGAGGTCACACGTACAGCGCCCCCACCCCCCCTCCCCCGGCAAGATCAACAAGGTAGGTACAGATGGGGGAGGTCATTCAGCCCATCGCAACTCATCCATTCAGAACGACCCACAGTCACCTCCCCCCATTGCTCCATCCCTATCGTCCAACAGTTTCCAAAATGATTCCAGGGTTTTCCCCTTCACTATTTTATCTGGGAGCCCTCTCCGTGTGTTGAGCCAACTTTGCCTTTAACTCGCTCTGCCCTTGGTCCTCTTGTCTCGCTGTCATGGAGCAGTGCTCTACACTTACTTTCTCTGCGCTCCTCTAATTCGGGCCTCTTGAGCATCCCTGATTATAATCGCTCCACCATTGGTGGCCGTGCCTCCTGCTGCCTGGGCCCTAAGCTCTGGAATTCCCTCCCTAAACCTCTCCGCCTCTCTACCTGTCTCTCCTCCTTTAAGACGCTCCTTAAAACCTACCTCTTTGACCAAGCTTTTGGTCACCTGCCCTAATTTCTCCTTATGTGGCTCGGTATCAAAGTTTTTGTCTTAAAATACTCCTGTGAAGCGCCTTGGGACGTTTTACTACGTTAAAGGCGCTCTATAAATACAAGTTGTTGTTGTCCTGTGCCTAGGGCCTGGTCATTGCTGTTAGTGGGAGCTTGCTGTGCACAAATTGGCTGCTGCGCTTCCTACATTACAACAGTGACTACACTTCAAAAAGTACTTCATTGGCTGTAAAGCGCTTTGGGACGTCCTGAGGTCGTGAAAGGCGCTGGAGAAATGCAAGTTCTTTCTTTCTGTACCTTCCGCTCTGCTTCCTGCCCTCCCCCGCCAGCTCACTTTTTTCTGTTTTTCCTTTCCCCCTCCACCTCAGAGTCGCCTGTTGTCCTGTAAAGCCCTTTGAGTCACTCTCTGGACATCAGGGGTGCTAAAGAAATGCACGTTTTTCTTGTAGCGGCTGGCTTTGGAAATGGGTTTTAAAAAACTTCAAAATACAGTAGTACTTCTTTGGCAGGGAGGGAGAGACACACAGAGAGAAAGAGAAAGAAAGAGAGCAATACAGAGAATGAGCGACACAGATAGAGAGAGACAGAGAAAGAGAGACAGACAGATAAATTGGATGGGATGTCATGAGGTCGTGAAAGGCACTATTTAAATGCAAGTCTTTCTTTATTATACTATGATGCGGAGATGCCGGTGTTGGACTGGGGTGGACAAAAATGAGAAGTCGCACAACACCAGGATATAGTCCAACAGATTTATTTAAAATTACAAGCTTTCAGAGCTGTCGCCCCTTCCTCAGGTAAAGTTACAATGAGTGAATCTACAATATTTCACAGTATATAAACACAGAAACTGCAGAGATACAATCTTTCAGGGAAGGTGTCCTTACATCAAAGACACACCAAGAGCACAGCCAAGACAGTGAGATGTGTCACAGGGGGTCCAACGTGTCAAATCCTGCTGTCTGCAGTTTTTTTTTGTGGTTTTTTTTGTGTTTGTTTTTTTTTGTGTTTTTTTTTAAAAACTGGAAAGACAGACAACGATGTCGAGTCATGTTCTGTAGCGTGACATGAACCCGATATCCCTCTTGAGGCCATCCTCATGGGTGCGGAACTTGGCTATCAGTTTCTGCTCGATGATTTTGCATTGTCGTGTGTCTCGAAGGCCGCCTTGGAGAACGCAAACCGCAGATCCGAGGCTGAATGTCCTTGACTGCTGAAGTGTTCCCCGACTGGGAGGTGACAATCCTGCCTGCCGTATGAACGGACACCGCGCAACAATCGCCAGGCAGGATTGTCACCTCCCAGTCGGGGAACACTTCAGCAGTCAAGGACATTCAGCCTCGGATCTGCGGGTTAGCGTTCTCCAAGGCGGCCTTCGAGACACACGACAACGCAAAATCATCGAGCAGAAACTAATAGCCAAGTTCCGCACCCATGAGGACGGCCTCAATAGGGATATCGGGTTCATGTCACGCTACAGAACGTGACTCGACATCGTTGTCTGTCTTTCCAGTTTTTAAAAAAAAACACAAAAAAAACAAACACAAAAAAAAAACACAAAAAAAAACTGCAGACAGCAGGATTTGACACGTTGGACCCCCTGTGACACATCTCACTGTCTTGGCTGTGCTCTTGGTGTGTCTTTGGTGTAAGGACACCTTCCCTGAAAGATTGTATCTCTGCAGCTTCTGTGTTTATATACTGTGAAATATTGTAGATTCACTCATTGTAACTTTACCTGAGGAAGGGGCGACAGCTCCGAAAGCTTGTAATTTTAAATAAATCTGTTGGACTATAACCTGGTGTTGTGCGACTTCTCATTTTTATTATACTAGGAGATGTAAAGCTTGTGGTGTAATACAGGCAGAAGGAAACCTTCATTATACAACAGTAATGATTTTAGAATTGTCTTTTTTTTTAAAGAACAAAGATCTTTGTTCTTTGTCTTATTGTGGCAGGTTAGGATTCGGAGTGGGTGCATTTGCTAGATGTCTTTTGATGGCTTCCCTGCATAATCTCAGATTCATAGGGTTTGATAATCACAAGCCACACTTTAAAGATCTCACAGACAGGCTTGCTGCTGAGGTGACAGACGTACGAGACAGCTGGCTGGGGCTCTGAAAGGAAGGTGTTGGTGAGCAGGTTTTAAAGAGGACCCTCCCTGCCTGGTGAGGAGGCTGCTGTGAGGGTAATACAGGTGCTGCAAAGGAGCCTGGTTCAGCAAATTAATTATCAGGCCTGATGGGAGAGAGAGAGAGAAAGAGAGAGAGAAAGAGAAAGAGAGGCAAAGAGAGGAGAGGAGACACAGAGAGAAAGAGAGAGAGAGGAGACACAGAAAGAGAGGGAGAAAGACAGAGAGAGACACACACAGAAAGAGAGAGAGAGAAGATACACAGAGAGAGAGGCAGAGAGAGAGAGAGGAGAAAGACAGAGAGAGAGGAGACAGAGAGAGAGAGGGAGAAAGACAGAGAGAGAGGAGACAGAGAGAGAGAGAGGGAGAAAGACAGAGAGAGAGGAGACATAGAAAGACACAGAAAGACAGAGAGAGAGAGAGGCAGAGAGAGAGGAAACACAGAGAAGAGAGAGGAGACACAGAAAGAGAGACAGGCAGAGAGAGAGGAAACACAGAGAGAGAGAGAGAGGCAGAGAGAGAGAGGGAGAAAGACAGAGAGAGAGAGGAGACACAGAAAGACAGAGAAAGACACAGAGAGAGAGAGAAAGGCAGAGAGAGCAGACACAGAGAAAGAGAGAGAGGCAGAGAGAGAGGAAACACAGAGAAAGAGAGAGACACACACACAGGCAGGGAGAGAGAGACATGGAAAGGCAGAAAAAGAGAGACACAGAGAGAAAGAGAGAGAGAGAGAGGGAAAGAGAGCGATACAGAGAATGAGCGACACAGATAGAGAGAGACAGAGAAAGAGAGACAGAGATAAATTGGATGGATAGCATGAATCATTTGCATCAGTGTCAGAATCATTTGCAACAACAACAATAACTTGCATTTATATAGCGTCTTTAATGTAGCAAAATGTCCCAAGGCGCTTCACAGGAGTGGAATCAGATAAACATGGATGCCAAGCCAAAGAAGGAAATATTAGGAGGGGTGACCATTGAGGTGGGCTTTAAGGGTAGTCTTTAAAGGTGGAGAGAGAGGTAGAGAGGTGAGAGGTTTAGGGAGGGAATTCCAGAGCATGGGACCTAGACAGCTGAAGGCACGGCCGCCAATGGTGGGGCGAAAGGAGTGAAGGAATGCCCAAAATGCCAGAGTTAAAGGAACAGAGATTTCAGAGAGGGTTGTAGGGCTGGGGAAGGTTACAGAGAGAGGGAGAGGTGAGACCATGAAGGGATTTTAAAAAGAGTGAAGGACTGTGGAATGTTTTTCCATACGTGTGCAAATAGGTTTACAATGAAGGCAGATAATTCTGATTATTGGAGGCGAGGCTGCCTGCTTGATCCAGAGGAGAGGGAGCAAACGGTGACTGTACTGCCACTCTCTGGGTGTTTTAAGCTATTGCATGTTCTGAATTTAAAAAAATATTTGCATTTGTATCCAGCGCACATTTCTGTGGCACCCCTTGCGGAGGGAGATATCTCGGCACACTTTCCAGGGAGCAGGGCAAATAGTGGATACTAATCAGGAGAGACGAGTAACAGGAGGACAAACCGATTGAAAAGAAAGGCTTTTGGAAGGGAGGGGAGTGAAAAGGCAGGTACAGTCCCAGAAAGAAAGAACTCCCATTCATATACATAGAATGTACGGTACCGAAACAGGCCATTCGACCCAACTGCTCCATGCCGGTGTTTATGCTCCACACGAGCCTCCTCCCACTCTATTTCATCTCACCCCATCTGCATATCCTTCTATTCCTTTCTCCCTCATGCGGAGATGCCGGTGTTGGACTGGGGTGGACAAAAATGAGAAGTCGCACAACACCAGGTTATAGTCCACCAGTTTTATTTGAAATCACGAGCTTTCGGAGCGCTGCTCCTTCATCAGGTGAAGTGAAGGAATACAAATCAGCAAAGCATATATAGACAGAGAACAATGTGTAGCGTACAATGTCAGACGACTACAGTAAATCTTACTGACTGCCCTCCATCACACCTCGGCAGAGATACGATCAGGTGTGATGGAGGGCAGTCAGTAAGATTTACTGTAGTCGTCTGACATTGTACGCTACACATTGTTCTCTGTCTATATATGCTTTGCTGACTTGTATTCTTCACTTCACCTGACGAAGGAGCAGCGCTCCGAAAGCTCGTGATTTCAAATAAAGCTGTTGGACTATAACCTGGTGTTGTGCGACTTCTCACTTTTCTCCCTCATGTACTTATCAAGCTTCCCCTTAAATGCATCCATGCTATTCGCCTCAACTACTCCATGTTCCACATTCTCACCACTCTCTCAGTAAGGAATTTTCTCCTGAATTCCTTATTGGATTTATTAGTGACTATCTTATATTTATGGCCGCTAGTTTTGGACTCCCCCCACAACTGTGGCGGCAGTTTTAGATGCAGGCACATAACTGAGCAGATGTTCGGTGGAGTTAAATCATGGTTGTGATGTTCAGGCAACACCTGGAGTGCCCCACAATCGAGCCAGCTGGCAGAATGGTAATGACGTTCTACAGCACAAGCCCCGGAAACAGAGCTGCGACAAGTCGTGGCTCAGGAGGAGCTGAGAGAGGATGAAGAACCAGCAAACCCAGGTGAAGAAATAGTGTCAGCCGTGGCTCAGTGGGTAGCACGACCTCGCCTTCTGACTCATGAAGGTTGTGGGTTCAAGTCCCACTCCAGAGGCTTGAGCTCAAAAATCCAGCCTGACACTCCCAGTGCAGTACTGAGGGAGTGCAGCTCTGTCGGAGGTGCCGTCTTTCAGATGAGATGTTAAACCGAGGCCCTGTGTTTTTTCTCAGCTGGACGTAAAAGATCCCATGGCACCATTTCGAAGGGGAGCAGGGGAGTTCTCCCTGGTGTCCTGGCCAACATTTATCCCTCAAGCAACATCATTTAAAAAAACAGATTACCTGGTCATTATCACATTGCTGTTTGTGGGAGCTTGCTGTGTGCAAATTGGCTGCTGCGTTTCCCTACATTACAAATCAGTCGGTATACATTACTCTCTGCATGACTGATCCCAGTGCTAGAACAAGAACTTGAAAGCAATCAGAGCAGTGGATTGCAGCCCAGCCCACAGTAATCTGGAGAGTCAGTGCCTCCCTGAGGATACTGATTTACACAAACTAATTAATCAATCTTTCTTCCAGCGTTACCGCTAAACTTCCTCCTCAACTTGCTCCTCTGGACTGGCTCCCCCCTCTTTCTGTTGCGGTCTTGGCTCCATTCTTCAGTGCCGTGAATTCAAACGCTTTGAGACGCCCTGAGGCCATGAAAGGCACTATATAAATGCAAGCCTTTCTTTCAAAAAGCCAAGCACTGCAGGGAAGAGTATCACTTTGCCAGGCTGTGATTGGGGAGCTCTTCCCTCCATTGGATAATCTTCGCTGACCAGTTGAATGGTCAGTAAGCAGCATCTTGCGGGTGTGCCTCTGGATCGGTGCGTTAGTTTGAACCTGACGGAGCCTCCAGAAGATGCACAGAGTAACTCCTGTGAGTTCATCATAAAATCGGACCTCCCATTTAATGCAGTGGCTGTGCAAGCAAACGGGAATTCACCCCGAGGGATGGTACGCTCTGTGATCTGACAACAGTAAGTTCTTAAAGTTTCAGGGAAGCCAAGCAAGAGAAACGTTTATTCACCTTACCCCCCCCCGATTCGATGTTCAAAAAGTACGGGCGGTGAAATTGGAGACGGGTGGAGGACGCACAACGGGCGGAATTGGACTTGTCGCCCGTTATACGCCCCGCTCGATGGTCAATAGAACTGAATATCGGGCGTGTGGTATAACAGGCGGAAAAAGCGACTCTGCCTGCTTTGCCGCCCCGACCTAGTCTGATTTCACCCCCGATATCTTCAGGAGAATTTGCGAAGGTGGGGCAATTAATCGGTGGATTCGCGGCGTCACCCGTTCCTCATGTCGCCCACGCTATTTTTTTTTTTTTTTTGGCAGTCTGAATCCAGAAACTGTACCTTCATTTCTTTTGCCATTTGAATTCCTTGGCTGGGTCGGTGTCATATTCACGGAACTGAAGCACAGAGCCAAGACCGCAACAGAGGGAGGGGAAGGGGAGGTGGGGGTGGGGGGGGGAGCCAGTCGAGAAAAGTTGAGGAGCAAGTTTAGCGGTAACGCTGGAAGAAAGATTGATGAATTAGTTTGTGTAAATCAGTTTCCTCGGGAGGCACTGACTCTCCAGATTACTGTGGGTTAGGCTGCAATCCACTGCTCTGATCGCTTTCGAGCCCTTGTTCCCAGCACTGGAATCAGTCATGCTGAGAGTAATGTATACTGACTGATTGTTTAAGTCCATTGCTGGCTCTAGCAGTTTCATCTCAATTTCCTTTGGAAATGTTCAGTCAATGGGTTCCGTTGGTTGTGAGAGATTTGCAGCAATTTGAAGGAGCTTTGCTAAGAACTATCTGTCTAGAGCAAAACTGCAGAGAGCTGGTTTATCCAGCTCTTCAAAAGGGCCCGTAGCGAGGCCCCGTCTGCCCTCTCGGGTGGACGTAAAAGATCCCATGGCGCTATTTCGAAGAAGAGCAGGGCGAGTTCTCCCCGGTGTCCTGGGCAATATTCACCCCTCAACCAAGAATCAATCCCTCACATTGCTATTAGTGGGAGCTTGCTGTGCACAAATTGGCTGTCGTGTTTCCTACATTACAACAGTGACTACACTTCAAAAGTACTTTGGTGGCTGTAAAACGCTTTGAGGCGACCTGAAAGGTCCAAGTCTTTCTTTCTATGGAGCCCCAGTGTGCCGTTATTTTACAGTCAGCTGGGCCTGTTCTTGTTCCGGATTACAAATGAACTTGTTTTTTCTTTCCCCTACCCTTATCATTCCCTCCTCTCCTGAAGGGGACGATTCTTTGCTGGCGCACGGTTCCTTTGGTGCCAGTAGTCCTTGCGTACTGTGCCCAGGGAACCATTCTTCATGTGCCAGCCTATACAGTGAGCATTGTCAGGCTATTCATCCAGGGAAACATCACAGATGAGCCTTTGTTACCTCCAGACTCGACAATTCCAACTCTCCAGGCCGGCCTCCCATCTTCCGCCCTCCATAAACTTCAGCTCATCCAAAACTCAGCCGCCCGTATCCTAACTCGCACCAAGTCCCGTTCGCCTCATCACCTCCTGTGCTCGCTGACCTACACTGGCTCCTGGTCCGGCAAAGCTTCGATTTGAAAATTCTCATCCTTTTCAAATCCCTCCACGGCTTTGCCTATCTCCGTAACCTTGTCCAGCCCTACAATCCTCCGAGATCTCTGCGCTCCTCCAATTCTGGCCTCTTGCATATCCTCGATTTTCATCGCTCCACCATTGCCCCCCCCCCCCCCCCCCCCACGCCTTCAGCTGCCTAGGGCCTAAACCTCTCTGCCTCCCCACCTCTCTCTTCCTTTAAGATGCTCTTTGAAACTTAACTCTTTGACCAAGCTATTGGTGACCTGTGCTAATATCTCCTTATGTGGCTCGATGTCAAATTTTGTTTGATAATCGCTCCTGTGAAGCGCCCTGGGACATTTTACTACGTGTTTCTGAAAGGCGCTATATAAATGCAGGTTGTTGGCCTGTCCTCACCCAATGAGCACTGTCCGGCAGGGACCTGTGATCAGGAGCAGGAACCCTGGCTGATTTATTTT
Source organism: Squalus acanthias (assembly GCA_030390025.1). NCBI lineage: Eukaryota > Metazoa > Chordata > Chondrichthyes > Squaliformes > Squalidae > Squalus > Squalus acanthias. Next base: position 55,608,882 of record CM059446.1, on the reverse strand, counting down.
GCTTTCCCACCTCTGTAGCCCAGGGGTATTGTGGGCAATTGTAGCACCATCTAAATCAGGACAAACTGGGATCAAACCTGGAGCTTTCTGGTCGCTGTGGCTTAGTTATCAACTGTGGCAGTATATGAAAAATCAAAGGTTAGCCTGATCCTCTCCTCACCTGACGCTCACACTTCCAGGACAGGACAGCGATCAGGAGTGGGGGGCCCTGGCTGATTTTTCTCTCCTAGCTTTTTCAAATAATTTGTTGGTCAGCAGCCAGTAGTGACTGATGGCTGATCTTGTAGAATCATGGAATGATACAACACAGAAAGAGCTATTCAATTAGTCCCATTCCCCCCTGCTCTTTCCCCAGAGCCTTGCAAAATTTTCCCCTTCAAGTATTTATCCAATTCACTTTTGAAAATGATTGAATCTGCTTCCACCGCCCTTTCAGGCAGCGCGTTCCAGATCACAACAACTCGCTGCGTAAAAAGATTTCTCCTCAACTCGCCTCTGGTTCTTTTGCCAATTACATTGAGTCTGTGTCCTCTGGTTACTGACCCTCCTGCCAGTGGAAACAGTTTCTCCTTATTTACTCTGTGAAAATCCTTCATGAGTTTGAACGCCTCTATTAAATCTCTCCTTAACCTCCTCTGCTCTAAGGAGAGCAACCCCAAATTCTCTAGTCTCTCCACATAATTGAAGTCCCTCAGCCCTGGTGCCATTCTAGAGAATCTCCTCTGCACCCTCTTTGAAATCTTTCCTCAAGTGTGGTGCCCAGAATTAGACGCAATACTCCAGCTGGGGCCTAACTAGTGATTTATAAAAGTATAACATCCACTCAGGGTGTTGGTAGTGTGGGGGTGGGAGGTACTTAAAGAAGAATTTGATTGGCTTACTAACCCTACAATGGAGGGATAGGAAGCCATTCATTGTCCCCTCCGGCTCGTCAGCCAATGAGGCCACAGCAGCCGTATGTGTCCATGTATGTGTGACACAGAGAGAGAGAGAGAGAGAGAAGAGGAGAATAGGGTTGTTGTCTGCTGCTGGTGTTTAGATGAGATGCACATTCCCTCAAAGGCTGCAGTGTTTGGAGAGAACGTATCTTTGGTCCTAGAGGCAGAATATGCTAAGTTTGTACCACACAGTCCTTGGTGGTTGTTTTGCCGTTCTCAAAGGGCCCTTGCATCGTGAAGGCTTCCCTTGTGATGCGATAACTTTTGAATTGTGATTGCTCGGATTGCATGAGGCATAAAAGGTAAGACAATTTAAGAAAGGAAAATTACAGCCAAGAGACATTCGGTTGATATTGTTTGTCAAACAGAGGGATAACTTAGAAGTTAAATCAGCATTTTCCGTCATTGTCGCAGGCCTCTCGATAATGTCTTCAGTCATCAACTGACTGCACCATATGAAAGTAAAGAGTCAGTGCAGGGATTTTTTATAGCAGGAGATTTTTTTGTCTCCCTCCTCTGCTGAGGCTGTTGACTCATGCTGGGGTCCAGTCGCACTGGCACCGACGGCCCTTCACTACCTCACCCAATTGGCCATCACTCATGTGTGAACTGGGGTTGCCAACTCTGGTTGGACGTATTCCTGGAGGTGTCATCACATGACCTCCTACCTTCAACCGCCCCGCCCCCCGCACTCCCGCCATTGGTCGCCCAACACGCCCAAATTTACGGTGCACCGCCTACCCACACCAATCGGAAAGCGAATAGAATCTTCATTGCCCGATTGGATGGTTCTTGACTGTCAGTCAAACAGCCTTTTTCCCATGTCTGATATTTTTCTAACTAATAAACAAAAAGTGTTGAAAGAAAATTAAAGGAAAACACAATTTTTGATTACCCCGATGATTGTTCTCCCGGGTTTTGCTGGCAGCGGTGTCCTGGAGATTAGTCTTTGATTTCTGGAGACTCCAGGGCAATCCTGGAGAGTTGGCAACCCCTAGTGTGAACCCAGACAGAAAAGCCTAGATTTTCCTCTACTGAACAGTGCCTTGGGATCTTCTAACATCTATCTGAGAAGAATTAGGGGAGGTGACCAAAGGCATGGTTAAAGACTTTGAAGAGGCTTATGATGTTGGTGAGAGAGTTAGCAAGGGAAAGAGTTCCGGAGAGAAGGCCCAAAATGGCTGACGGCCGCGCCATGGATGGCGGAATGGGGAACGTAGGAACGGGAGTAGACCATTTAGCCCCTCGAGCTTGTTCTGTCATTCAATCAAATCATGGCTGATCTGTGACCTAACTCCATATACCTGCCTTTGCCCCATATTCCTTAATACCTTTGGTTAACAAAAATCTAGTATCAATCTCATATTCAAAATTAACAATTGACCCAGCATCAATTGCCGTTTGCGGAAGAGAGTTCCAAACTTCTACCACCCTTTGTGTGTAGAAGTGTTTCCTAACTTCTCTCCTGAAAGGTCTGGCTCTAATTTTTAGATTATGGCCCCTAGTCCTAGAATCCCCAACCAGCGGAAATAGTTTCTCTCTGTCGACCCTATCAGTCCCCTTAATATCTTGAAAACTTCGATCAAATCACCCCTTAACCTTCTAAATTCCAGGGAATACAACCCTAATTTGTAGGAGGGGATCGCAGAGGAGGCCAGAGTTGGGAGAACGGAAGGTAAGGAGTTTGCAGCGGTAAAGTCGGGAGCGGGCAACGGAAGGATTTGTAAATGGGGACAAGGGTTTGGAATCCAATGCTTTGGGGGATGGGCAGGCGATGGAGGTTGGTGAGGACGGGGCTGGGAGGAAGCAGGGCTTACTGAAGGATAGTGGACGACCGAGCTTTGAACTCACTAATGATGATCTGGTGAAAGGCAGCGGCAGCCTTTATTGGCTTTATTCATGTTCTCAAGGCTGAGTTTGCACTTCAACACCACTCTGTTACATCAGCAGAAAGATCTTTTGTTATTTCACCTTGGAACTATATGAACACACTACAGCAGCAGACTCAATGCAGAACCCGCTGCAGCCTTGGTACATTGTGAGCTAAGCAATTCGCTCGATATTAATTTAATTAAGAAACCTTGTCCAGTATTGTGGCAATTTTTCATTCTCTACCCAACCTATCATTGATCAACAAACTAATAAGTTTAAAAAAAAATTGATTCATCTGTAGCCTGAAGAGTTAATTAAATAGGCAAAAATAATTCAAGATGTTAGATGTGTTTTCTTTGCCTGCTCATCCTGCTTAAAGAAGGACTGGTGGAGTAAGGTTAATGCACTGATCTTTCATTTCAGGAACGTGCATTTCGATCCAGCCCAGACAGACGGGTTTACATCTCTCCTGTCTGCCTGTTGAAAGGGGACATAAATTAAATGGCTTTGAGCATCTGTATCCCATTTTTTTTTTAGTGGATGTGAGTTCACAGCACTGGTTGCCTTATTGAGCGGCGCAGGGAAGGGTGTGGAATATTTCTTTCAATTATCAAATTGAACGGCGATTGTGAAGTTTGGGGGAGTGAGGTGGCCACAGTGGTTTGGGCAGTATTTCTCACCTGGGATCCCTCACACTCTCTGTCCCCGGTGCATAACACAGCCATGGTGGCTGGTGTTGGAGGTGGACACAGCGCGGTGATGTGATACGCAGTCGACTTCTGATTATAAAATAAATAATGGAGTTCATTATAGGATCAGAAATGTAAAAAAAAAACTGCAAATGCTGGGAACACCCAGCAGGTCCATCAGAGAAAGAAAAAAGAAGGAAAGATCATGCATTTATATAGCGCCATTCATGAACTCAGGACGTCCCAAAGCACTTTACAGCCAAAGTACTTTTGAAGTGTCGTCACTGTTGTAATGTGGGAAACGCAGCAACCAATTTGCGCACAGCAAGCTCCCACAAACAGCCATGTGATAATGACTGTCTTAGTGATGTTGGCTGAGGGATCAATATTGGGCAGGACACCGGGGATAACTCCCCTGCTCTTCGCAATAGCGCCACGGGATCTTGTACGTCCAGCCGAGATGGCAGACGGGGCCTCGGTTTAACGTCTCACCCGAAAGACGGAAAAGGGCAGGTTATCATTCCGGGTGGGAGTTCTGAGGAAGGGTGAATTATGAAACATGAATCTGCTTTACTCTTTCGGATGTAATTTTAAATAAATCTGTTGGACTATAACCTGGTGTTGTGCGACTTCTCATTTTTGTCCACCCCAGTCCAACGCCGGCATCTCCGCTTTCAGATGTTGATTGACCTGCTGTGCATTTCCAGCCTTTCCTGCAGCTATGGCACTGCCGCCATCTTAGGTAGACCTCTGGTGCTATTCAGTTTAAAGCTGAAAGAGTATAAATATATCGAAACGTTATTTTAGTGAAGAATCCCTCTGGCCGCTATGTAAAATTACATTGTTCGCTGCTTATGGAGTGAGCCTTTGGCTCAATGGTACCATTCCCACTTCTGAGTCAGAGGGTGCAGGGTTCAAACCCCACTCTAGATTGGCCTCAGTGAGGGAACACCAAAGTTCCAAGCTCAGAATTCTGGGTTGACATCCTAAGGGATACTCGCGCCCAATAAGTGCCTCCCCGACCCCCCAATTGTGTAGGGTGTGTGAGCCCATAAAACCCTCCTGTCGTATAGGACTAGCCACCCCTATGGGCTGGTACAGAGATGGTTACGGCCATGGAAGGATTGTTCATGCTCAGATTGTTAACCAGCCTGTGAATCCTTCCAACGATGTGAAGAATTGAAAACAACCTGTTCTCCTCTGCTTTTTTTGTTTCCAATTAATTAACAAACATTTTCCACAATATGTTTGACAATAAGTCAACACAGACGAGGTCGCAAAGTCGCTACACTTAATAATCGAGAGCAAGCCTTTGTGTTAAAACCCCATCTACCCTTTAGCTGACAAGTTAAAAGCAAAGGTCCGCCTGCCTGTTCAGTGTTAAAGATCCCATGGCACTATTCGAAGAGTCGGGTGTCTTGGGCCACACTCCTCAATCAATACCACCAAAAAATAGGCCATTCGTCTTATTGCTGTTTGTGGGCTCTTGCTGTGCACAAAATGGCTGCCACATTTGCCTGCATTACAACAGTGACTGCCATTCAAAGTAATTAATTTCTTGTGAAGTGCTTTGGGATGTCCTGAGTGTTTGGATAAGGTGCTATAAAAATGTAATTTCTGTTTTTGCTAAAATGTGTTGAGGTGGCCTGTTTGGAGATAACTGACAGAAGGGAACTATTATAATTTTGAGAAGTCGCACAACACCAGGTTATAGTCCAACAGATTTATTTAAAATTACAAGCTTTCGGAGCTGTCGCCCCTTCGTCAGGCAAAGGTACAGGTATTATAATTTTGAATAGCACAATTAGTAATTGTCACTTCTAAATTACATTGAAAAGAGAAGTGGGATAAGGTATGGAGCTTGATAATTAGCGTATATTTGTGATCAGAAGTAATTAGTTCAAGATTAAGTGGGCTGCTCTCTTAATTAACACCTCTGCCACATTGCAAGGAGAACACATGTAATTATGAGGACTTCAGAAATCTACAGAGGCTGAATTCATGAGAGGTGTTTATACTTGAAGGCAGTCACTGCCTGCATCCTGTGCTCCCCTCCAGTGAAGGCCGGGACTCATTGTACGAAAGGTAGGACATCTCGGACTGGCACCTGCATCGTGCATTACCCACCCGAGAGTCATGGGAGCTTTTATAGTTTAGCTGCTCACCAGATTGGAGGTAGACTGCACCAAGCTCGCAGCTCGAGTGGTCTGAGATTAACTTGTTGAGCCTCTTGATTTTCGAGTAGTCGGGACTCAGATTGCAATCTTACTTAGAATCATAGAAACATAGAAAAATAGGAGCAGGAGTAGGCCATTCGGCCCTTCGAGCCTGCTCCGCCATTCAATATGATCATGGCTGATCTTCTATCTCAATACCATATTCCTGCTCTCTCCCCATACCCCTTGATGCCTTTTGCATCTAGAAATCTATCTACAGTATCTCCTTCTTAAATATATTCAGTGACTCCTCGTCTCCTCATCTCCCCCCTGGTTCTTTTGCCAATTACCTTCAATCTGTGTCCTCTGGTTACCGACCCTCCTGCCAGTGGAAACAGTTTCTCCTTATTTACTCTATCAAAACCCTTCATGATTTTGAGCACCTCTGTTAAATCTCCCCTTAACCTTCTCTGCTCTAAGGAGAACAATCCCAGCTTCTCCAGTCTCTCCACCTAAATGAAGTCCCTCATCCCAGCTACCATTCTAGTAAATCTCCGCTGCACCCTCTCTAAGGCCTTGACATCCTTCCTAAAGTGTGGTGCCCGGAATTGACCACAATACTCCAGCTGGGGCCTAACCAGTGATTTATAAATTACACTGCCACATTTGATTTGATGGACTGCCAAAATTGCTTCATGTCAACACGAAAGCGAAAGTGAGACAACATTGTTTGAAAACTCAGCAAGGATTTGTAATTATACCCTGGATGTGGACTTTAATCCCAGGTTTGATCTCTAGTCTGTGCTCAGTTATCTGATTTCAGCCAGGACAGCTGTTGATGCTCCGATATTGGCCTCCGTGTCCAGTGATCCCTGCTGGAAGTGCGTGTGTGTGTGCGTGTGTGTGTGTGTGGACATTGGGAGAGGATAAGGTTGGGCATGATTGGGTGAATAGCCTGCCAAGGCTCACTGTCTAGGCTTACAGATGTAGAAGGCCACTTGAGCAAAGTATTGGACCAGCTATCATCAAATCGTACTTCAGCAAGGAATCAGCACCTGCAGACTATAATGGGGAGATAATCGGCAGATGGAAATTAAACTCAACTGTATATGATCAGTGGATTTATGGTCATAGAATCTAACAATTGCCTGGTGTTGACAGCTCTGTTGAATGCTCTCCAGAAGTCCTGGAATAACAATCAGTCTGTCGATATGTTAGTATTTTAAATGCTGGTGGTAGTCGTTTAGATTTTGTGATTTTGCATGTTGGGATTGGGAGAGGAGGACATTGTGGTAACTGCCAGTGCTTAATACCAGAGAGAATGAGAGGGAGCAATCACGTGAGAAAGGAAAAGAAGGAGAATTGAAGTGAAGGAGGTACAAGATAAGCCTACATTGAGGAACATTGCCAAGCAAATGGGCCTCAATGGAGGTTTTGCCTTGTTCCTGAGAAACCTTGTGAAAGGCCAAAGTTCATAGTGCAGGACATCACTGACGTAAGAAAACTACTAGGCACTTGGTCTAAGCGTTAAACAAAGCTTTAATCGACTGTTTTTCAACATGGAGGTGTAGTTGTATCCTTCACTAGTTCCTGTTAAAGAATGTCCTGAGCAAGCTGGGCCCATGCCCGAGTATTTATACTCTCGCTGGACAGCGCCACCAGCAGGCCGCCCAGTATTACTTCATAAGTAATATCCACATGAATGTCAATCTCCAAGTTGGAAAAAGAGTAGGAGAGATTTGGAGGACGTGGTGATTAGCGAGTCGAAGCTTGGCTTTTAAAAGCCTGATGGTTGCAGATGGAAGTCTCAGAGATGAGGAGTTTTGAAGTTTTGCAATGGCCTGACTCCAGAATCCAGACTATTGGAACCAATTAAAAGGAAAAAGAATGGAAAAGTGAAGTCTGGACATCGGCATTTGCTGTCTCTTGGAAACCACCCAATGGCGCTTCTTTACAACTTGCACTCAAATGGAGAAAGATTGATGGTCCCATACCAGACTGGGGTAGATAATGTCTCGCACGCGTCCCTTTATCTCACTCCCATTTTGCACAGCCCTGCATCAGAAATCTCATTGTTACAGTTAACCTTGTCGCTAAGGCAGATTTAACAATTTGTTTCCTCATTCCAGGCTGTTGATTTTGAGAAGGAAGAATAACTTGGGGGATTTATAGTACGCTTAATCATATCTCTCGGAAACATCTCAGTGTTTCACATACAATTCATTATTTCAAAGTGCAGTCACTCTTGTTATGTAGGCAAGTGCAGCTATTTTACACACAGCAAGATCCCACAAATAGCAACGTGATGAATGACCAACTAATTTTTTTTTTTGATTACATAGCATTTACAGCATAGAAACAGGCCATTCGGCCGAACTGGTCTATACCGATGTTTATGCTCCACATGAGCCTCCTCCCAACCTATTTCATCTCACCCTATCATATGCTTCTGTTCCTCTCTTCCTCATGCACTTATCTAGCTTCCCCTTAAAGGCATTATTTCCATTTTGGCATTGGTTGAGGGATGAATGCTGGGCAGGACACCTAGAGGGCTCCCTGCTCTTCTTCAAACGATCGTCATGGGATCTTTAACATGCACCTCAACCAGAGCCAGACGGGGTCTCGCTTTAACATCTCATCTGAAGGTTGCACCTTCGGCAATGCAGTACTCCTCAACACTGCACTGAAACATCAGCCCAGGTTACAAGCTGAAGACTTGGAGCTTTGGCTTAAACCCACAACCTTCTGACTCGGGCAAGAAGGGCTGAGGTGTGTGTGTGTGTGCGTTTTTAAGCTCTTGATGGATCAATTATTTCTCCAGCAAATTTGAACTTCAGATGATATAAAATTACATTCCCATGAAGCTTCTGGCAACAAAGGTTTCAGAAGTAACCTAAGAAGATGTGAACCTTTAGTTGTGCTGGGGGCAGATTTCCACTGGGATTTTCCCGCTGGTCCACCATAACTTTGGCGGAGAGTCACAGAAACCCTGGAAAAAAGGGGAAAATGGTTGTCCTGCGGGAGAATCCCCACCGAGATTCAGCCCCTCTACGTTTAGGATTGACTGAAGACTGCACTATTCAATTAAATAAGTCACTGGATATGGCAGTAACTGCAAAGTATTGCATCCCTTCTTAACATTTACCCCCAAAAACAGATTAGCTGGTCATTCAGCTCATTGCTGTTCGTGGAATCTTGTTGTGTGCAAAATGGTTGCCACGTTTTCCTACGTAACAACAATCGCTGTACTTCAAATTCATTAATTGCATGTAAAGCAATTCTCGGTGATTCTGAGAGGTGTGATTAGGTGCTATATAAATGCAAGTCTTTCTCTCATTTAAATGTTTACTAGACTTGTTTTTCCTGAAGTTATTTTTGGGGGGAGGGATTTTCTGCTCATCAAAGTGAAGGACGTTCGTGCTGGAGAATGGAACACTTTCTAATTTTGGCACAGTGTGAGCTTCAACACTCCTAGGTCAGGTGCAGCATGGTAAGATGCAGAATAAAACTCTACCCCAACAGAGTGCCTCAGCCCCCACACCCCCCCCCCCCACCTCCCCAAAACCTCGGAAAAGCATCCCCTACTGCACCATTTCCCAATGGGATCATCAGATGGCCACTCTTGGCAAGGTTTCCAATTAATGCCGAATTGGGGACAGTTTTTGTGTTGTGGGTTCCATTCTAACCGAACACTCCACCCCCCCGCAAACTCCACCCAATGCAGAATGGTAGAGCCTTAGTCTTCCCTCACGCCAAGCGCCACATTCCCATCTGCCAGTCCTCGGCAATCTCCCTGTGTCTGAATAAACTGATTTCAAAATCCGCGTCTCCATTTTCAATTTGTAAATCCATCCACTTTGTTGTTCTTACCGCACACAGACCTAAATGAGAAGTCGCACAACACCAGGTTATAGTCCAACAGCTTTATTTGAAATCACAAGCTTTCGGAGCGCTGGTCCTTCGTCAGGTGAAGTCACTTTACCTGACGAAGGAGCAGCAGCTCCGAAAGCTTGTGATTTCAAATAAAGCTGTTGGACTATAACCTGGTGTTGTGCGACTTCTCACTTTTGTCCGCCCCAGTCCAACACCGGCATCTCCGCATCAAGGCACACAGACCTGGTAGAGATGCTGCACTTGGTGTCAACATCCCAAGGCTGGGGCCAGTCTCAGACCAATTCTTACGCCTATAACTGTAGTATTGTTGGGAAGTGAAACAGTTTTAGAATGACACTACAGTTGTAGTGTAAATGAAGCCTTGCATCTACCTTTAAACTCCAGTAGATTTAGTTTACTCTGTGGAGTATTTTTAGCTCAGCAGGTAACGTGTTTCCACAGACTCCTGTCTGTACTAATGTAATGTCATCATTAATCCATATAAAATAGCACACAGAGGAAATGAAAGCCATGAAGGTGTAAAACCTCTCTGTGTGTTTACAAAGAAACTTAACTGGACCAGCCACATAAATACTGTGGCTACAAGAGCAGGTCAGAGGCTGGGTATTCTGCAGCGAATGTCTCACCTCCTGACTCCCCAAAGCTTTTCCACCATCTACAAGGCACAAGTCAGGAATGTAATGGAATATTCTCCACTTGCCTGGATGAGTGCAGCTCCAACAACACTCGAGAAGCTCGACACCATCCAGGACAAAGCAGCCCGCTTGATTGGCACCCCATCTAAAGTTTAACCCAATGAAACAGACAATGGGGTTGATCTTGACTTGGTGCGACGGTGTCAAACGGGTGATAGCGAGTTGGCAGCCCATTTTACATTGTTCCCAATTTTTATTTCCATTGACTTCAACACTGTCTACTAGCTGTATGAATCCTGTGTGAAATGGTTTTGGACGGACTCAGTGCAGTTCCATGGGTCCATAGCAGAATTCAACTCTAATTAGACACTTAATTGGCAATCTCACTCAGACAGAGCACTGATGTGGGAATCAGAAAAATGCTACATTGGTGATAGGGTTGCTTTTATGAGACTGAATGCCATTGTTGGGACACTTAACAGGAAGCTTAACTCTGCATCTAACTGAACTCTACATGACCTGGAATTTCTTGATGCTGACACCAGGTACCTGAAATGGGAAATGCGTACATAATCTGGGCTGCCATTCCACCACAACACTGAAGGAATGCTGCACTGTCAGAGGAGTCTTTCAGATGAGATGTTAAACTGAGGTCCAGTTCTCTTCTGATGAATGCAATAAACTCCTTGGCACTATTCGAAGAAGAGCGGGGAGTTCTCCCAGTGTCCTGGTCAACATTCCTCCCTCAACCAACTCCACCAAAAGCAGATGAGCTGGTTTTTCATCTCACTTGCTGTTTGTGTGATCTTGCTGTGTGCAAATTGGCTGAAACATCTCCCTGCATGACAACAGTGAACAGATGTTAGCTTTGCTTCGCGTGTTCTTTCCACATCGGTTATAGTTTGTTCTTCTTGCAAAGTTGACATTACCACATTTTTGGTACCAGGGTTGAGGGACTTCAGTTACGTGGAGAGACTGGAGAAGCTGGGATTGTTCTCCTCAGAGAAGAGAAGGTTAAGAGGAGATTTAATTGAGGTGTTCAAAATCATGAAGGGTTTTGATAGAATAAATAAGGAGAAACTGTTTCCAGTGGCAGAAGGGTCGGTAACCAGAGGAGATTAAGGTCTCTCCTCTTAGGCAGTCCCTCGGAACCGAGGATGACTTGCTTCCACATTAAAAATGAGTTCTCAGGTGACTGATGAGTCCAATGCGGGACCTACAGTCTCTGTCACAGGTGGGGCAGACGGTGGTTGAAGGGGCGGGTGGCTGGGGTGCTTGGGTTGACGTGCGCTCCTTGCGCTGCTTGCGCTTGGCTTCCGCTTGCTCCCGGTGAAGAGACTCGAGGTGTTCGGCGTCTTCCCGGATGCTTCTCCTCCACTTTGTACGGTTTTGGGCCAGGGATTCCCAGGTGTCGGTGGGGATGTTACACTTTTTCAAGGAGGCTTTGAGGGTGTCCTTGAAGCGTTTCCTCTGCCCACCTGGGGCTCTCTTGCCATGCCGGAGCTCCGAGTAGAGCGCTTGTTTTGGGAGTCTCGTATCAGAGCTGATCGAGCGTGGTCAAAGCTTCGATGCTGGGGATGTTGGCCTGAGCAAGAACACTGACGTTGGTGCGCCTATCCTGCCAATGGATTTGCAGGATCTTGAGGAGCCAGCGTTGGCGGTACCTCTCCAGTGCTTTGAGGTGCCTGCTGTACATGGAGATTAAGGTAATTGGCAAAAGCGCCAGAGGGGAGATGAGGAGACATTTTTTTACGCAGCAAGTTGTGATGTGGAATGCGCTGCCTGAAAGGGCGGTGGAAGCAGATTCAATAATAAATTTCAAAAGGGGAATTGGATAAATACTTAAGTGGAGAACATTCCAAAGTACACCAGAAGAAAGGACTGAATACGGAGGCGGATTTAATGAAAGAGAAAAAAGAAAAGAAAGACTTGCATTTATATAGCGCCTTCCACAACCTCAGGATGTCCCAAAGTGCTTTACAGCCAATTAAGTACTTTTAGGGGTAAAAATTGAGTCGCGCCCCATTTGGAGCGCTAACCTCGCCGGGGCGCGACTTTTAGCGCCCCGAAAAAATTAGCGGCCCCGCGCCGGAACTTCAGTGGTTGCGCCCCAAGAGGGAAGCGGGGCGCCACTGGAAGCACCCCGCATCCCTCTTGGGGCGCTGCGAGGGAATATCCTGGCTGCGGCACGTCGCGCCGCGGTATTGCAGGCCTTCCTCCCCTTCTTAAAGGGGAGGGACCCTGCGCAGCGCGAACCGGGGCCCAGCTGGGCTCCCAGGGATCGGGAGTGCCGGCAAAAGAGCCCGGCACTCAAGAGAAGTGCCGGGCTCTTGGAGCGCAGCCGGCACTTCACGGTGGGGGGGCTTCACGGGGGCTGGGGACAGCAACGGGGTCAGGTGCTGGCAGGCGGCCAGCAACAAAAATGGCCGCCTGCCACCTCCCCTTTAAATATCGCCGCCCCGGCCGCACGTACGCCTACCTGAACCCGTCGGACATAGCGTCTGGCGGTAAATCAGGGGGCGCGACTGAAGATCGCGGCTGGAGCGCGAGCGGGGTGCTGCGCACGGCGATGACGTCATCGCCGGCGGCGCAGCGCCACAGGGCGCTACCGGCTGGCGCCGCCGCTAACCTCCCGCTGAATTTTACGGGAGGCGTGGGCGGCGCTGCGCCCGGGCGTTAGCTGCTTTACGCCCCATTAGCGCCCTCTTAAGGCGCTAACAGGAGGCGCAAGCAGCTGAATTTTTCCCCCCCAAGAGTGTGATCACTGTTGTAATGTAGGAAACACAGCAGCCAATTTGCACACAGCAAGCTCCCACAAACAGCATTGTGATAATGACCAGATCATCTGTTTTCAGTGATGTTGGTTGAGGGATAAATATTGGCCCCAGGACACCGGGGATAACTCCCCTGCTCTTCTTTGAAATAGTGGCCATGGGATCTTATACACCCAGCTGAGAGAGCAGACGGGGCCTCGGTTTAACATCTCATCCGAAAGACAGCACCTGCTGACAGTGCAGCGCTCCCTCAGCACTGCACTGGGAGTGTCAGCCTGGATTTTGTGCTCAAGTTTCTGGAGTGGGTCTTGAACCCATAGACCTTTTGTGGTTCAAAGAGGCAAGGGTGCTACCAACTGAGCCACAGCATGACACCTTTAATGAGGTGCAAACTAATGAGTAAGCTCAGCTGCTTCTGCCCGAAATAAATGGAGCACTTAAGATGCTGTAACCAGCAAGTCTGAAATTGGCATTAATGCAAATGAATAATGGTTATCGCTTATTGGCCGATGTAAGTGAGTGCCCGTTTTAAATGTTTTGAGTGGTGGAGATTGTATCTGCAAGGGCATCTTGTACAGCCAGCTGTCCAGCACTTCAGGGAGTCCAACACTTGCCCATTTCTGTGTTTGGCTTTCGTGTAATTGCAGGATGAGCGGGACTGTTGTTTTCCCTGGATTGCCTCATTCATGCAGGAAGTGTGTTCTTGGAGTTCATCTGGTTCCATTGTTAGGTCAGCCCGTCTGCACAACACTGCGTCCAATAAAAGCCAATCCCAGGGAATTGAGAATCCTCGGCAGTGAGATGAAAAGAATGGGTTTCGCCCTTACCCGTTACTGATTTAATTTACCCCGTAAATCACGAGGAATGAAGTCATCTGTGAGCAAACAGAACTTCACATTCCACATATACCGTGACTGCGAAAAAGAAAAGTCATTTTAGAGTGAGGGCTGTCTTCGTGGCAAACTTTTTTTTATTTGACTACCAAATATTTTTTTCTTTTTGCGCCCCTTTAAAGGTAGTTAAACAGCATTGGGAGGAGTTATTCTGACGTCTGCAGTAAGTGATTATTTTATTCTGCTGCCTTTTGATCCCAGCTCTGTTACCAGACCCTCCTCTCCCCCCACCGCATATCGGCAACGCTGTGCTGTAACCAAGGCTGCGCTGTAACCGAGGCTGCGCTGTGCTGTAACCAAGGCTGCGCTGTGCTGTAACCGAGGCTGCGCTGTGCTGTAACCGAGGCTGCGCTGTGCTGTAACCGAGGCTGCGCTGTGCTGTAACCGAGGCTGCGCTGTGCTGTAACCGAGGCTGCGCTGTGCTGTAACCGAGGCTGCGCTGTGCTGTAACCGAGGCTGCGCTGTGCTGTAACCGAGGCTGCGCTGTGCTGTAACCGAGGCTGCGCTGTGCTGTAACCAAGGCTGCACTGTGCTGTAACCAAGGCTGCGCTGTGCTGTAACCAAGGCTGCACTGTAACCGAGACTGCGCTGTAACCGAGACTGCGCTGTGCTGTAACCAAGGCTGCACTGTGCTGTAACTGAGGCTGTGCTGTAACCAAGGCTGCGCTGTGCTGTAACCGAGGCTGCACTGTGCTGTAACCGAGGCTGTGCTGTAACCAAGGCTGCGCTGTGCTGTAACCGAGGCTCCGCTCGTGCCCCCCAGTGGAGTGAGGCACCACCTCAAGAGGCACAGCACTGACGGCTAATGTAATCTCCTGCTGCCCGTATAACTGGGTGCTGTCAATCACCACAGTACCAGGCTGAGACCTCGGCCTACACAGACAGGTCAGGAATGCAGCTTCCATTATTCCTCCAAAACACTTTTGTTACACTTCACTGATTACAAGCAAAACACAAGAAAAAAAGAATTTATTTCAGAAGCTGATTAGCAGATGAAGTTGTTCTGTCCATTGGGTTAAGTTTCACCCATGCAGCATATAGACTTAGATGTAACTTATTGAGTTCCTTCAGGTCATTTTGTCAGCCATGGCCCAGTGCTACCACATAATTACTCGATTCACTGGCATTGTAGTGCTACATCCGTACAGCTTTCTTCTTGGCTCAGTGGGTAGCACTCTCTCCTCTGAGTCAGGAAGGTTGTGGGTTCAAAGTCCCACTCCAGAGACTTGAGCACCATAATCTAGGGTTGACACTCCCAGTGCAGTGCTGAGGGAGTGCTGCACTGTCGGAGGTGCCGTCTTTCGAATGAGACGTCAAACCGAGGCTCCGCCTGCCCTCTCAGGTGGACGTAATAGATCCCACGGCACAATTTGAAGAAAAGCGGCGAGGTTCTCCCCGGCGTCCTGGCCAATATTTATCCCTCAACCAACATCTTTAAAGCAAATTATCTGGTCGTTATCTTATCAATGTTTGTGGGAGCTTGCTGTGCACAAATTGGCTGCCACCTTTCCTGTTGTAAAACAGTGACTACACTTCAAAAGTACTTCATTGGCTGTGAAGTGCTTTTGGACACCTTCAGGTTGTGAAAGGTGCGATATAAATTTCTTATTTTACATATGCTGCAAGAGTAGGGATACACTGGAGTGATTACAAGGCTGTGGGATAATTAAAAATGATTCTAATGGTTGTCTAATATTGTCTGGGGACTATTATGAAGTATTAATCTCGTATGGGATTCCAACAGTATTACAGATGTAATAGCAAAGCTTAAGCAGTTTATAATTGTTGCCTCAAATCAGAGATTAGATTAATGCCTTGAAATCATTGAACTAAATTTGTAATAAATGTGCACACTGCCCCAATTTGATTGAGGGGGTTGGTGGTGATGATGGTGGCCATTCGCACTCGAGATTTAATGTCATCATAGGTGGCTCTTGAGATACAAGGGCAGAAATCGCAAGACCCTCGCTAGGCACAAGCGCCGCCGCAGTTACGATATGGTATCGCTGCTTCTGCGTCCGCACTTGCTTCTAGCGATCCTCTGTACTGTACTGGTGCTGGAACGACCCAGCTTCTGCCCAACATCTACTTTCTATCCGAGGTGAAGGGCTGAGATCTGTCCTGTGGGACTGAAGAGAGTAGGCGACAAGATATGAAAAGAAAGAAAGACTTGCATTTATATAGCGCCGTACGTCCCAAAGCGCTTTACAACCAATGAAGCACTTTTTGAAGTGTAGTCACTGTTATAATGTAGGAAACACAGCAGCCAATTTGCACACAGCAAGCTCCCACAAACAGCAATGTGATAATCTCCAGATAATCTGTTTTCGTGATGTTGAATGAGGGATAAATATTGGCCCCAGGACACCGGGGAGAACTCCCCCTGCTCTTCTTCGAAATAGTGCCACAGGATCTTTTACATCCACCTGAGAGAGCAAACAGGGCCTCGGTTTGACATCTCATCCGAAAGACGGCACCTCTGACAGTGCAGCACTCCCTCAGCACTGCACTGGAGTGTCAGCCTGGATTTATTGTGCTCAAGCCTCTGGAGTGGGACTTGAACCCACAATCTACTGACTCAGGGAGCGAGTGTGCTACCCACTGAGCCACGGCTGATAAGAAACTGTGTCGCGGTTAGTATATGCTAAGTTTAGGTTTTTTCAGTCTGTAGATTGTAGGAGTGCAGCAGAGTGAAGGAGGGCATAAATTCCAGTCTTCAGGCTGTGGGAAAGAATGAGTTAGATCAGGAGCTTTGACTTCAAAACCATGAGGTTACAGGGACAAGGGAGCCTATTATCAGGCAAAAAAAGCCAGGGGGAGGTGAGAGTTTATTTTACGCGGCAAGTTGTTGTGATCTGGAATGCGCTGCCTGAAAGGGCGGTGGAAGCAGATTCAATAGTAACTTTCAAAAGGGAATTGGATAAATACTTGAAAAGGAGAAATTTGCAGGGCTGTGGGGAAAGGGCAGGGGGGAGTGGGACTAATTGGTTCGCTCTTTCAAAGAGCCGGCACAGGCACGATGGGCCGAATGGCCTCATTCCGTGCTGTATGATTCTATGATTTGTGGAGTAAGATTTGGTCTGTTCGTTATTGCTAGTGAAATTGTAAAAGTGTTGTAAAAGAATGTAGTTACGATTTTGTCAGAAGTAGGGAAATCTTGGTGAATCGATTCACAATGGGGTAACCACGGAAAATCTCTCCTCTGTTTGCCTAACTGTGTGCCGGCTAAGGGAGCACCTCCAGTGAGGCAGTGGGTGATAGGCATCCTACATTTCACTGACTGGTGTCAGACGCACAGTGAGCCACCAGAGGGGATAGTGGTACTTTGGGCTGAATTTGCTTCACCTTGTGCTTGCTGCCACTGAGTGTGAGCTGCGAGCAGGAGCCCCTGGAGTACTACATTAACACGTTTGTTGCCCTTGCTCTGCAGATGTCATGGCGCCCACAGTACCGCAGCTCCAAGTTTCGGAATGTTTACGGGAAAGCAGCTAACCGGGAGCACTGCTTCGACGGCATCTGCATCACCAAGAACGTCCATGACAACCACTTCTGTGCCATCAACCCCAAGTTCCTCGCCATAGTAACCGAGACTGCTGGTGGAGGGTCCTTTCTAGTCATCCCGCTGGAACAAGTAAGAACCATTTCCATGGCAACGCGAAGCCATGGCAACCTTGAGCATAGACTGGATCAAGTTGTACAGTGTCCAGGAAGTAGGACTCGGTGCCAAACCCTTTTTCAGACCTCCGCACAAAAGAAACAATAAATAAATTAAAACGGGAACTGGGATTATTTTTAAAGCTTAAACGCTTTCTGCTTGGAAACATTCCTAATAGCGCAAATACGATTAAACAGTGTTGTGGATGTAAAGAGGGGATTGAGGCTGGTGTTCCAGTTAGAGGGATTACAGGAGCAGCAGATAGCAAGCAGAATGTGGACATGGTGAGAGGAGGAAAAAAAAGAAAGACTTGCATTTATATAGCACCTTTCACGACCACTGGATGTCTCAAAGCGCTTTACAGCCAGTGAAGTACTTTTTTTGGAGTGTAGTCACTGTTGTAATGTGGGAAATGCGGCAGCCAATTTGTGCACAGCAAGTTCCCACAAACAGCAATGTGATAATGATCGGATAATCTGTTTTTGTTGTGTTGATTGAGGGATAAATATTGGCCCCAGGACACCGGGGAGAACTCCCCTGCTCTTCTTCGAAATAGTGGCCATGGGATCTTTTACATCCACCTGAGAGAGCAGACAGGGCCTCGGTTTAACGTCTCATCCGAAAGACGGCACCTCCGACAGTGCAGCGCTCCCTCGGCACTGCACTGGGAGTGTCAGCCTAGCTTTATGTGCTGAAGTCTCTGGAGTGGGACTTGAACCCACAACCTTCTGACTCAGAGGCGAGAGTGGTGCCCAACTGAGCGACAGCTGACCAGGGAATGGGGAAGGAAAGAAAGAAAGAAAGAAAGAAAAACATTGCTGTTTGTGGGAGCTTGCTGTGCCTAAATTTGCTGGCGCGTTTCCCACATTGCAACAGTGACTAGACTTCAGAAGTACTTCATTGGCTGTAAAACAATCTGGGACGTCCTGAGGTTGTGAAAGGCGCTGTAGAAATACAAGTTCTTTCTTTTACTAAAAGGGTCATTGACGTGATTTAGCTTTTCTGACAGAATGTGGGGCCCACAGTGTCTTCTTATTAAATGCACCATGTGAGACATGTCAGATGTCTCAGGCCAGCTGCTGGGTGAAGCAATCTGGCTGGATCGCTGCCCCGAGGCTTAGGCAGCAGTCACTGGGCACAGCTGTCGGTACCGCGTGACGGGTTAGCCTGACAGTGTGGGAACCCAGATCCTGCCACATTGCGTTTGATCATTCAAATCGGGAAAGAAATGTTTGTCAGAAGTGGGAGTTTGGAACACTGAAGGCCACAGGCAGAAACCGGCCTGATGTATCTGTACTTGCCGGAGCACCCCTCGTGGCTCCGCTGGTAAATCCATCCAGCGAGGCCGAGGGGGTCACCTCGGGGGGCAGTTGGAAAGGGGGGGAGAAAGCCCAGCCTTCACCGTGTCGGTGCGCAAGTAAAGAATGGCCACTTGGGCGAGGTCCTAAAGGAGGTTGGCATCAGTGGATCCGGTGCGGCTGGCCAGAGTCAACGCCTCCCCGAGGAGGAGCCAGAGGGCAAAGATTTCACAGCTGGAGTGGGGGGGGGGGGGGGCCACAGAGCACGGCCGGGGGAAGAGAATCAAGGGAAAAACAGGCAGGGGGAAGAATCGAAAGCAGAAAAAAACTGGCTTCAACCAAAACACATCCTCGAACCATCCGCAGATCTGTGAGGAGTCTGCCATCTGCCCATGGGGAGGCTGACTCCAGTACAACGCCCGAATCCCATCGTTAATGAGTAAAGCCGTAAAGCCCACCCTGAGACTAACAGGCAGAAGATTACACAGCACAATGTAATGCCCCTTAAATACATTTCATGCACTTGGTTTAATTAAAACATCCCCTGCACCCCCCCCCCCAACCCCCCTCCCCGCCCGCTTCCCCTCCCCCGGCCTCCTTCATAATCAGCACTCTGCGAAAATAACAACCAAATACTTGCGGTCGAGTGAGAGCAGTCTGTCATTGCTGGCACTGGGCCAACGGAATGAAATTATCTACACAGGTGCCCCACTTTTAATGGAAAATAAGTCAGTTTAAATGAATTCTACAGCAGGGAGGTGTAAACAACAGGCCCAGCAATCCCATGGCAACCCAGTATTCTACCCACAATGCCAGCAGTCTATAATTAGTCATTTATTTCATCTGCAGTTATCACCGGCATGTAATTTTTCACAGTGACCAGGAAAAATAGCTTTTGTTTCCCCGTGGTGTTTATGTTTGTCACACACTGTAGTCTCCCGCAGCACTTCCCAGACCCGCCCCCTCCTCCACTTAGAAGGACAAGAGCAGCAGAACACCATCACATAAGAACATAAGAAATAGGAGCAGGAGTAGGCCATTCGGCCCCTCGAGCCTGCTCCGCCATTCAATAAGATCATGGCTGATCTTCTACCTCAACTCCACCTTCCCATCCTATCCCGATATCCCTTGATTCCCTTAATATCCAAAAAAATCTATCGATCTCTGTCTTGAATATACTCAATGACTGAGCCTCCACAGCCCTCTGGGGTAGAGAATTCCAAAGATTCACCACCCTCTGAGTGAAGAAATTTCTCCTCATCTCAGTCCTAAATGGCCTACCCCTTATTCTGAGACTGTGACCCCTGGTTCTAGACTCCCCAGCCAGGGAAACATCCTCCCTGCATCTACCCTGTCAAGCCTTGTAAGAATTTTGTATGTTTCAATGAGATCACCTCTCATTCCTCTAAATGCTAGAGAATATAGGCCTAGTCTACTCAATCACCTCCCAAGTTCCCCTCCGAGTCTCACACACCATCCCGACTTGGACATAGATCGGCCATTCCTTCACTATCGCTGGGTCAAAATCCTGGAACTCCCTGCCTAGCAGCACTGTGGGAGTACTTTCATCGCACGGACTGCAGCGGTTCATGAAGAAGGCCCACCACCACCTTCTCAAGGGCAATTAGGGATGGGCAATAAAAAAAAGAAAGACTTGCAACCTCAGGACGTCCCAAAGCGCTTTACAGCCAATAAAGTACTTTTGAAGTGTAGTCACTGTTGTAATGTAGGAAATGAGGCAGCCAATTTGCGCACAGCAAGCTCCCACAAACGGCAATGAGATAAATGACCAAATAATCTGTCTTTTTAGTGATGTTGATTGAGGGTTAAATATTGGCCAAGCCACCAGGGAGAACTCCCCAGGCTCTTCTTCAGAATAGTGCCAGTTGGATCTTTTACATTCAACCGAGAGGGCAGACGGGGTCTCCAGTTTAGCGTCTCATCCGAAAGACGGCACCTCCGACAGTGCAGCGCTCCCTCAGCACTGCACTGGGAGTGTCAGCCTGGATTGTGCGCTCAGGTCTCATGGAGTGGGACTTGGAACCTATGACCTTCAGACTTGGAGGTCGAGAGTGCTACCCACTGAGCCACGGCTGCCAAGTTGATAAAGGAGGTGTGGAGCACTTTAAGAGCCATTTCAAGTCTTCTCCTTGACTACGTGACGAGGCCCATAAAACACAATAGCGGAAAATTCCATGCTGACCTACATCCATTCCAGTTTGCACTGGCTCGGCGTGTTTTGCTTTTCAGACTCAAGTGAGCTGGCCGGCAGCCACCTGGCAGCTGGGCCCCTTTCATGGTGATCGCTCCCGAGAAAGAAATTCAGAAAATCCGATCCGCTTAAAGGGGCGCTGCCCGGGGTGGGAGAATGTCCAGAGCAGCCCCCTCTGCCATGTCCCTGTCAGCTGTGGCTCAGTGGGCAGCACTCTCGCCTCTGAGTCAGACGGTTGAGGGTTGAAAGTCCCCACTCCATGAGATTTGAGCACATAAAATCCAGGCTGACACTCCAGTGCAGTGCTGAGGGAGTGCTGCACTGTCAGAGGTGCCGTCTTTTGGATGAGACGTTAAACCGAGGCCCCGTCTGCTCTCTCAGGTGGACGTAAATAGACACTATTTCGAAGAAGGGCAGGCGAGTTATCCCCGATGAACTGGCCAATATTTATCCTTCAATTAACATCACTAAAAAAACAGATTATCTGGTCATTAACTCATTGCTATGCGTGGGAGCTTGCTGTGCACAAATTGGCTGCTGCGTTTCCCACATTACAACAGTGACTCCACTTCAAAAAGTACTTCATTAGCTGTAAAGCACTTTGGGACGTCCGGTGGTTATAAAAGTCACTGTAGAAATGCAAGTCTTTCTTTCTTTCAACACCGGGACATTCATGTACA
Source organism: Squalus acanthias (assembly GCA_030390025.1). Taxonomy (NCBI): domain Eukaryota; kingdom Metazoa; phylum Chordata; class Chondrichthyes; order Squaliformes; family Squalidae; genus Squalus; species Squalus acanthias. The sequence continues at coordinate 55,587,186 of CM059446.1, read as the reverse complement.
ACACGATGATATTTTCCAATGGGTGTTGAGTCCTGGGCATTGATCATTTGATGTAACCACACAGAAGAACCTGGAAGCATTCGCGGAGAGGACACGGGTAGTTTTTGTGAGTTTGCGGTGCCGCTGGGGAGCAAGACCCCTCCAGGGTAGGACATATTCCTGGAGGTTTCATTACATATGGGTTTTGAGATAGTACACACCGTCAATTAAATGGCAATTTTTCACAAAAGCATCATACTGATGGATTTGTGCTATAAATTGAATTGTATTGATGCTTTTGAAAAATAAACACATTGGTCGCCTAATTCGTTCTGGGGATCAGTATAGTCTTGACAGATAAGTTATCCACAACTCCTGCCTCCAACCAACCCCGCCCCATGACTGGTCGCCCAATGCGTCCATTATTCGCGGGTAAAGTTAAGGCACATGGGATTGGGGGCAAGGTATTGACTTGGATAGAGAACTGGTTGGCGGACAGAAAGCAGAGAGTAGGAATTAATGGGTCTTTTTCCGAGTGGCAAGCAGTGACTAGTGGGGTACCGCAGGGATCGGTCCTTGGACCCCAGCTATTCACAATATACATTAATGATCTAGATAAGGGAATTAAATGTAATATCTCCAAGTTTGCAGATGACACAAAGCTAGGTGGGCGTGTGTGCTGCGAGGAGGATAGCGAGAAACTCCAGGATGATCTGGACAGGTTGGGTGAGTGGGCAGAAGCGTGGCAGATGCAATATAACGTGGATAAATGCGAGGTTATCCACTTTGGTGTCAAAAACAGAAAGGCAGACTATTATCTGAATGGCAATAGATTGGGAGAAGGGGAAGTGCAACGAGACCTGGGTGTCCTTGTGCACCAGTCGCTGAAAGTAAGCATGCAGGTGCAGCAGGCGGTGAAGAAGGCAAATGGTATGTTGGCCTTCATAGCGAAAGGGTTTGAGTATAGGAACAGGGATGTCCTGCTGCAGTTGTACAGGGCCTTGGTGAGACCACACCTTGAGTACTGTGTGCAGTTTTGGTCGCCTTATCTAAGGAAGGATGTTCTTGCCATGGAAGGAGTTCAGCGAAGATTCATAAGGCTGATACCTGGGATGGCAGGAATGACATATGAGGAGAGATTGGGTCGATTGGGCTTATACTCACTGGAGTATAGAAGATTGAGAGGGGATCTCATCGAAACATATAAAATTCTGACAGGTCTGGACAAACTAGATGCAGGAAGAATGTTCCCGATGGTCGGAGAGTCCAGAACCAGGGGTCATAATCCACGGATAACGGGTAAACCATTTAGGACAGAAATGAGGAAGAATTTCTTCATCCAGAGAGTGGTGAACCTGTGGAATTCTCTACCACAGAAGGTAGTTGAGGCGAGGTCATTAAATATATTCAAGGATGAGTTAGATATATTTCTTAAAGCTAAAGGTATCAAGGGATATGGGGAGAAGGCAGGGACAGGGTACTGAGTTTAGATGATCAGCCATGATCTCATCGAATGGCGGAGCAGGCTTGAGGGGCCGAATGGCCTACTCCTGCTCCTATCTTCTATGTTTCTATGTTATTCGCGACCTCCTGTCTTCCCAGCCAATTGGAAAGCGAACAGACTTCTTGTTATCCAATTTGATGATTCTTGACTGTCAATCAAACAGCCCTTTCTCCCATCTCCAATATTTTTAATCACTAATAAACAAAAGTGTTGAAAGGAAATTGAGATTTTTTTTAATGACTTTATCTATGATTTCTCTCCCGGGGTTTTTGCTCGCAGCCGTGTCCAGGAGATTAATCTTTGATTCCTGGAGACTCCAGGCCAATCCTGGAGGGTTGGCGACCCTAATTCCAAACCCCCCCCCCCCCCGGCCTGTGATTGCCCGGTGTGGGCATGTGGGAAGGGTCACAACCCTTCTGCAAACACACGGCCGACCCGGTAAATAGCCCAACTGAGAAAAATTGAGATTTCAAGCTTTCCGGTGCCCTCTGCTGTCCAAGTTGTAAAATGACATACAGCTGGTTCTAAAAAATCATCTCAATCATAGTATCTTACAGTGCCATAGGAGGCCATTCGGCCCATCGTGTCTGTGCCAGCTCTTTGAAAGAGCTCTCCAATTAGTCCCGCTCCCCCCACTCTTTCCCCGTAGCCCTGCAATTGTTTCCCCCCCTTCATTTATCTAATTCTCTTTTGAAAGTTATTATTGAATCTGCTTCCACCGCCCTTTCAGGCAGCGCGTTCCAGATCACAACAACTCACCTTCTCATCTCCCCTCATGTTCTTTTGCTAAGTCGACTCTCAATTAACGTTTTCAAAATTCCCTAGAAACTGACTATCCCTTATGATTAAAACTGCTCTCAGTGCCATGTACGTGTGCTGCAAGGTTAGAGTACCAACAGGTGTAAATATTCAACACAGAAACTGGGCGGATGTCTGATTAAGAAGAGAATTTAAGGGTGGAAGGATCAGTATAAATGTAATAGGGTAGGAATTACAATCACACTGATCTCACACTGTACGTTTAACACACTCTTCTCTGCACTATAACCCCACAGTCCTCTTTTTACATACAATGCTACCAAGTGTCGGTAAAAAAAGAAAGAACTTGCATTTATATAGCGCCTTTCAGACCCTAAGGACGTCCCAAAGTGATTTGCAGTCAATGATGTGACTTGAGGTGCAGTAACACTTATGTAGGCAAACGCAGCAGCCAATTTGAGCACAGCAAGGTCCCACAAACTGCAATGAGATAAATCACCGGATAATTTGTTTTTAGTGATGTTGGAGGAGGGATAAATGTTGGCCAGGACAGTGGATGAACTCCTCTGGTCTTCTTCAAATGTTGGCCATGGGATCTTTCTCCTGGATTTTGCTGGCAGCAGTGTCCGGCAGATTAATCTTTAATTCCTGGAGATTCCAGGATAATCCTGGAGGGTTGGTATCCTTAGACCTTAAGCCCCCTATTTGCATAACCAGCCGTGCAGGCGGGCATCTCGGACGACTTCAGGGCGCCCTAACCAATATGGCGTGCAGCGCACTTCAAGTGTCAGCCGTGGCTCAGTGGGCAGCACTCGCGCCTCTGAGTCAGGAGGTTGTGGGTTCAAGTCCCACTCCAGAGACTTGAGCACAAAAATCTAGGCTGACACTCCAATGCAGTACAGAGGGAGTGCTGCACTGTCGGAGGAGCCGTCTTTTGGATCAGATGTTAAACCGAGGCCCCGTCTGCTCTCTCAGGTGGACTTAAAAGATCCCATGGCACTATTTTGAAGAAGAGCAGAGGAGTTCTCCCCAGTGTCCCGGCAAATATTTATCTCTCAACCAACATCACTAAAACAGATTATCTGGTCATTATCACGTTGCTGTTTGTGGGAGCTTGCTGTGCGCAAATTGGCTGCTGCGTTTCCTACATTACAACAGTGACTACACTCCAAAAGTAATGAATTGGCTGTAAAGCGCTTTGGGACATCCTGAGGTAGTGAAAGGCGCTATATAAATGCAAGTCTTTCTTTTCTTTCAGTGCGGAATGAGCATGTGCATGCCACCCGCCATATTGGGTCCTAGCGCATCTGTTTCGTGCGTCGCGCAGCGGAATGTCTAGGCCACGGATCCTCTGATTTTGAGTGTGGCGGGGCGGAGAGGATCTGAGGCTCGGTGCCCACTCTGTGGCGGACAGTGACAGGAATGGCGCTCCTTCAGCAGAGGGCAGTGCTCTGAGCTGCTGCCGGGCAGCGAGTCAAAGTCTCGGCTTTTTTGTTCGGTGTGTTAGATTGATGCCGCCGGGGAACGGAGGTTCCATAAAAAAACTGCGGGCCGCAGCCTCCGGAGAAAATGAAACATTTGAAAAAAGGTTGCAATTTACAGCGTGCTGCGGGCCCGGACTTACTGGCCACAGGTTTCTGTCGGCTAATCGTTTGCTGGAGCTGAACTGAATGGAGTGCAGGTCGTGGGTTATCAGTGAGGGCGGTGTTAGGAACAGGGAGGAGGGGGAGGCCGTGCAAGGAGACAGACACCAGCTGCTTGGCACAGATTCCAAGGCAAAGGCAGGGCTGGGTTAGGGCGATGAATGTGGAGGCTGATAAAAAAAGTTATTTCTTCGGAACAAGCAAAAATGGTTTTTTTTTGCACCAATTGCATTAGATCAGCATCAGTCTCGTGTCGGGGATTCACACTGAAGGATTACAGGGGCACTGGGTGACCTTGCCATTAACCCTCGGCGTTGACCCGTTGGGCTCACAGTTTGCACCAATGCAGTGGCCGCATTTGCCAGGCAAAGCCTCCCCGCACCAATGTCCCCTGCAAGCTGCGCTTCGCTGTGCGCAGCCGGTTTCTTTTACCGCGCGGTCCTGTTAAATTTCAGCGCGGCCTGCGCGGTACTTCTGACGGAAAAGCCGGTGAGCGGCCTGCGCGCGACCTTTCCCATTACAGCGCTCGGGGGGGAACATTGCCCTGCACCCCCTCGGGATGTGACTTTGCAACTGGTGCCACTGGCACGGTCTGTACTGGTCCTAAAGGCAACGATCCACACTTTAGTGCCCGTGCGTGTGTTCATTTGTTGTATTCATTCTGGGGATGTGGGCATCGCTGGCAAGGCCGGCATTTATTGCCCGTCCCTAGTTGCCCTGAGTGGGTGGTGGTGGGCCTTCTAACAGTTTGGTACAACTGAATGGCTTGAGTGGCCACTTCGGACGGCAGTTAAGAGTCAAGCACATTGGTGTGGTGAGACTGGAGTGGTTTATTCCTTTTAAGAACATAAGAATTAGGAGCAGGAGTCGGCCATTCGGCCCCTCGAGCCTGCTCCGCCATTCAATATGATCATGGCTGATCTTCGACCTCAACTCCACTTTCCTGCACTATCCCCAGATCCCTTGATTCTCCTAGAGTCCAAATTTCTTATCGATCTCAGCCTTTTTCATCAATGCTCTCTCCATCTCTCCCGAAGGCATTAACTCCGGACTGGGGTACAGTCCCCGGGTGCCACTCGCTCCACTCGTAGTTTGCCCAAGTCGCCATTCTTCGCGGGTGGATCTGGACACTGAGTGCTGGCCGGCTATTCCACTGTTGGGTGCATCAGCGTTGAGTCCGATCTCGTCCACACCCAGTGTGCCCAAAAACGCATTTCCAGTCGGGGTCAGGGGTCAGGGGAAAGGACTTTAACTGATACTGCACATCGCTCAGAAATGTCGGAAAGCGCTTCACGGATTATCGTGCAGTGACTCTTGTTATGTTCCTGTTATTACCCTCGTTAACACAGCAGCAATTTTGTGCACAGCAAGATTCCACAAACAGCAGTGAGGTGAATAGCCGGTTTCTGGTGATGTTGGCCAAGGGATGAATGTTGGCCAGTACACCAGGAGAACTCTTCAAGTAATGCCACGGGATGTGTAACATTGTATCGACGCACAGAGCCTCGGTTTAATACCTCACTGAAGGTCAGCGCCTCCGACAATACAGCACTCTCTCGGCGCTACATTAAAGAAAGACCTGCATTTATATAGCGCCTTTTACGACCTCAGGATGTCCCAGTGAAGTGTAGTCACTGTTGTAACGTGGGAAACACGGCAGCCAAATTTCACACAGGGAACACCACCACCTCCAAGTTCCCCTCCAAGTCACACACCATCCTGACTTAGAAATATGTCACCGATCCTTCATCGTCGCTGGGTCAAGATCCTGGAACTCCCTCCCTAACAGCACTGTGGGAGTACCTTCACCACACGGACTGCAGCGGTTCAAGAAGGCGGCTCGCCACCACCTTCTCAAGGGCAACTAGGGATGGGCAATAAATGCTGACCTTGCCAGCGACGCCCACATCCCATAAACAAATAAAAAAAGAGCTCCCAGAACCAGCAATGAGATAATGACCAGATCATCTGTTTTTTTCTGAAGTGATGTTGGTTGAGGAATAAATATTGGCCAGGACACCGGGGAGAACTCCACTGTTCTTCTAAGAAATAGTGGCATGTGATCCTTTATGTCCACCTGAGAGAGCAGACGGGGCCTCGGATTAACATCTCATCCGAAAGACGACTCCTCCGACAGTGCAGCACTCCCTCAGCACTAGCACTGGGAGTGTCAGCCTGGGTTTTTTGTGCTCAAGTCTCTGGAGTGGGAACTGTGAACCCATAAGATTCTGGCGCAGAGGCGAGAGTGCTGCCCACTGAGCCACGGCTGGCATGAAGCATCAGTCGGGATTATGGACTCAAATCCTGGGGTAAAACTGAGAGAGAACAGTGCTCCCAACTGAGCCAGGCTGACACACGACATAAAATGGGCGCGGTGGTGAAGTGGGAATGGTGCCGGACTAACAAACCAGACCGCATCAGTTTCAATCCTAACACGGCGTGCTGTGAAACTAAATGCAATAAATCGGGTTTAAAAACAAAACTGAGCACAAAAGCGGCAAGATTGTTGTAAGAACCCAAACAGGTTCCTTAACCTAAATAACAACAGAAAACGCTGGAAAAACTCAGCAGGCCAGGCAGCATCCGTGGAGAGAGAAAGCGAGTTAACGTTTCAGGTCGATGACCTTTCATCAGACCTTTCATCAGGTTCCTTAACCTGCTACCTTTACCTGTGATTCCATTCCCACACTACGTGTAAAGCTCTTTGAAGTCGGCCAGCAAATACTCAGGGCGACTAAAGGTGTGCAGTAAATGTTGCCACATCCTGAGAATTTTTTAAAAAATTACCGGTGAAAGTATTTAAGATGAAAAAGTTGTCGAGCACTCATTCACGAATTTGCTCCCTCCCCTTTAAATGTTTCTCAAAGGCAGACGAGTACTGGAAAGCAGATACAGAGACAGGGCTGTAAGAACTCGGCCGCTGGTCAGTCCTGGTCGTTCCTTCACTTCACCCCAGTGGAATCAGTGAGTTCAGCGCTAATGGAGACTTGCGTTCAACAGACTGTCACCTCTGCCACACAGCCTCTGCAATCCTCATTCCCCTCGACTGATGGGTTTTAAAGGAACATTTCTGCACTTTTTTTTCCCAGATACACCCCAACAATGCTCTTTTCTCAATATTCTAGTACAGCCCTGTGGCATTTCTCTTCGTAAGTCAACAACAACAACAACTTGTATTTATACAGCGCCTTTAATGCAGTAAAACATCCCAAGGTGCTTCACAGGAGCGATTATAAAACAAAATTTGATACCAAGCCACATAAGGAGAGATTGGGACAGGTGACCAAAAGCTTGGTCAAAGAGGTAGGTTTTAAGGAGCGTCTTAAAGGAGGAGAGAGAGATAGAGAGGTGGAGAGGTTTAGGCAGGGAATTGCAGAGGTTAGGGTCTAGGCAACAAAAGGCACGGCCACCAATGGTTGAGTGATTATAATCAGGGATGCTCAAGAGGGCAGAATTAGAGGAGCGCAGATATCGCGGGGGGGTGGGGGGGGTGGTTGTGGGATTGGAGGAGATTACAGAGATAGGGAGGGGCCATGGAGGGATTTGAAAACAAGGATGAGAATTTTAAAATCGAGGCGTCGCTTAACCGTTGCTTAACAGAGGATTACCAGCTTTGTAAGGGCTGCAGCATTATACTGTACAGCGCACAATGTATTATTTTGCTGCTAAGGTGCAGTTGTGTATAAATTGGCCTATCCCTAAAGGACACGAGGTACATTTGTTGTGCCTTTCTTAGGCTGACTTGAGGTTCTTGCAGTATTGGTATTAGAGGCAACATCGCCACCCTGTGGAAGAACTATAAATAGCAGTTACCCAGACAGCTACAGCATTACCCACTGAGTTCAATGGACTGGAGTCAGTATGTTACTAACTCAAGAACAGATGTAAAGAAGATATTTATATATTTTTTCAAATAATTTATTTTAAAACATTCTCCCCCTGTGGACTCAGTACTGCCCAGTACTAGCTTTAATGCTGCAAAACTAGGCTTCTTCAAGTAGAAAGATCTGTAGGACTATGGGGAAAGAGCAGGGGAGTGAATCATAGAATGGTTACAGCACAGAAGGAGGCCATTCGGCCCATCGAGCCCGTGCCCCCAGCTCTCTGCAAGAGCACTTCAGCCAGTCCCACTCACCACCACCCCCCCCCGCCCTTTCCCCGTAGCCCTGCAAGTTTTTTTCCTTCAGGTACTTATCCAATTCCCTTTTGAAAGCCACGATTGAGTCTGCCTCCACCACCCTTTCAGGCAGCGCATTCCAGATCCTAACCACTCGCTGCGCAAGAACGTTTTTCCTGAGTGAGACCAATTGGCGAGCTCGTTCAAAGAGCCGGCACAGGCACGATGGGTCGAATGGCCTCCTCTGTGTTCTATGATTCTAGAAACTAACAAGATTATGGTGCTATGTATTGTACTTGGATATTTTTTCGTGAAGAAAGACTTGCAATTATATATTTATGCGCCCCACCTAAGTTGAAAGTTCTGCCTGTTTGCACTGCCGTTAACTCTGGTCTACACCGTCGAACTGCGGAGAAAGCTCTTTGGCTCCGCCTAGTGTCAGAGTCTGCAACAACACCTCACATTGCAAACCCTCTGCTTTTGTCTTTATAAACACACAGGTTATTGTCGTCCCTCCTCAGCTCGTTTTAAAAAGCTATTTTCAGGGGCACAGGCGTTGTATAATTAGCTGTCTTCTGGCAACCTCTGCACTTTCGGTTTTCCTTTGCTGTGCCCGTACAGTCGGCCAATAATCTTCCACAGCCTGAAAATGCATGTTTTAAATACACTTGTGAAAATGTCCTTTCATTGGTCTCCCCTGCTCTCCTGAAGGCGTGGCTCCTCACTGGGGTATAGTTCCATGGGTGCTGGGTGCCATCCAGCACCTCACCCTTTCTCACCTAGTCAGCACACTATTTGACTGCTCAGGCACCACCATTGAATCAGTAACCTGTCTTTGCCTGAAGGGTTAATTTCCTCTGCTGCTGTCTGTCGCAACGTCATGAACAAACACACAAGGAGAATTCGATAGCAAAATACTGCGGATGCTGGAAAATTGAAACAACAACAGAAAACGCTGGAAAAACTCAGCAGGCCAGGCAACATCCGTGGAGAGAGAAACAGAGTTAACGTTTCAGGTCGAAACCCTTCGTCAGAACTGAGAAAAGAGCAGGAAATAGAACAGATAAAAATGCAAGGGGGAGGCTGGGGGGAGGGGCGGGGGGAATAACAATGGTAAGTAGAGACATTAAGAGATGCTCAAGGCAAGACGAGATGGTAGTGGGACAGGTTAAGAAACAAAAGGTGAGGTGTGAAATGCTGGCAGAATGAGAGACAGCTGCCGTAGGGGGAGAGAGAGAAAAAAAAAGGAAAAAGGCACGGACCAAAAGGGTGGATAAAATGTATATATATGTGGTGGGGGCCAAGGTTATGATCTGAAATTGTTGAACTCGATATTGAGTCCGGAAGGCTGTAAAGTGCCTAAACGAAAGATGAGGTGCTGTTCCTCGAGGAGATTACCTCTGCCTTCTCTTTGAGCACTTTTCAGCGCGAGTCACTGGGTAACGAACAGGAGCAGGAACCTCGGCTGATTTGCCTCTGTCTAGCCCAGGAGCGCTGGGGATAAGTGTAACATCCCAACTAGTGCCCCAGCTGTGACCCATTGACACAGCACAGGCTGGGAATGGGAACCTGGGTCTGCGTGGTTTTACAATCGCCCACATGGTGCCCTTTCCCACTTAGCCACTGAAGCAGCCACTATGTCTGAAAATGAGTTACCTCCCGCTGTTCTTTCACTCGATATTAGAGGGAAATTACATCGGCCCCTGTTTCAGCAGCAATATCTGCTTTGAGGTGTCAGCCGTGGCTCAGTGGGTAGCACTCTCACCTCTTGAATCAGAAGGCTGTGGATTCACACCCCACATCAGGAACTTGAGCACATAATCAAGGCTGGCAACGGAGTGCCGCCCTGTCAGAGGTGCCGTCTTTCAGATGCGATGTTAAACCGAGGCCCCGTCTGCTCTCTCGGTTGATGTAAAAGATCCCACGGCACTACTCAAAAGAGCAGGGGAGTTCTCCCCGGTGTCCTGGGGCCAATATTTATCCCTCAATCACCATCGCTAAAACAGATTATCGGGGGATTATCACATTGCTGTTTGTGGGATCTTGCTGTGTGCAAATTGGCTGCTGCGTTTCCTACCTTACCACAGTGACTACACTTCAAAAATACTTCATTATCTATAAAGCGCTTTGAGACATTCTGAGGACATGAAAGGCACTATCGAAATGCAACTTCTTTCTTTCAGAGATTTCACACCAATCAGTTCTGGAGTAACCACCCTCTCTCTTTCTCCCTCAGACAGGCCGGATTGATCCTCTTTACCCTAAAGTCTGCGGTCACCAGGGAAACGTGCTGGATATTAAATGGAACCCGTTTGTGGACAATATTGTCGCTTCCTGTTCAGAGGACACTTCCGTGAGTAATGTCATTATAAATATTGCAGTCCCTAAAAGAAGCTGTTTCACATCAATAATTCATCTCCACAGGAACTAAATTGACACTGAGGTGTAATTACACCTTCTCTCTCCTAATTCGACAGGCCGGGACATTCCTCCGAGCTGCTCCCCCTCTGCCGGAAGTGCGGCAGAAAACATTTCTCCGCGCTTTTTCGCCACAGTAATGCCGGAAGAGCGGGAGCAGCTCCTGAGGAATTTTCCCGGCACGTATCTCCACATGGTCCTCTCTTGGTGGCCAAGGCTGAAAATCCTGCATCTTTCTAACCTTTTCCCACAACTCAGTCCTCTGACACTTGGGATCAGGCTTTGCAACACCCGGTGAGGGGATCATGGACCACATTGCTGTTATAGGAACATAAGGAATAGGAGCAGGAGTCGACCATGCGGCCCCTCGAGCCTGCTCTGCCATTCGGCCCCTCGAGCCTGCTCCGCCATTCGGCCCCTCGAGCCTGCTCCACCATATGGCCCCACGATCCTGCTCCACCATACGGCCCCTCGAGCCTGCTCCGCCATTCAATAAGATCATGGCTGATCATCGACCTCAACTTATTCTGTCTGTCTGTCTCTGTCTGTCTGTCTATCTATCCCTACAACCCTCTGAGATCTCTGCGTTCCTCCAATTCTGGCCTCTTGTGCATCCCCGATTTTAATCGCTCCACCATTTGGTGGCCGTGCCTTCAACTGCCGAGGCCCTGAGCTCTGGAATTCCCCCCCAGAACCTCTCCGCCTCCCTACCTCTCTCTCCTCTTTAAAACCTCCCTCTTTGTCCAAGCTTTTGGTCATCTGCCCCAATATGTGGCTCGGTGTCAAATTTTGTTCGATAATCGCTCCTGTGAAGAGCCTTGGGATGTTTTACTACGTTAAAGGCGCTGTCTAAATGCAAGTTGTTGTTGTTGTTTATCTGTCTGTCTGTATCCGAGTGCTCGGAAGCTCATGAAGGATTTGCTGCTAACTGTCAGCAGCAACAGGCAATTATTTAAAGAATGTATAAGGCACTCGATGATTAAGTAGTCAGCTGTTGGTTCTTGCAATGTCTCCAGCGTGTTTAGGGGCGAATGATTCTGTTGTCAGTCAGTAAAGAGCTGAGAAATGAATCTGAAAGTGAGTTTTTGATTCGCGATTTATATCTGTTGTTTGCGAATCTTCCTCAACGAGGGAACTGAACATTTATTCCCTATTTTCGGTTTGGTATTGATCATTTGCTCGCAGATCTCCCGGGATTTTAGTTGGAGGTATTGGAGATCAGGCCTCACTGCCTCTTAATTTCCTGAATGCTTCCAATTGGCTGCTCCCTGTTTGGCTTAATTTGACAGATGGAGTCTGATCATTAATTGCCCGGCGACCTAGTTTTCAAACCTCTCGGTGCATTAGATAAGGAGTTTCCCAAGCACCTTCCTTTTAGTCTCTTGCGATAAAAGATTCATGCTGGACTCCCTTCTCTTCTCTTGTCTCTCAATGTGATTCCTGAGCACGGCGCTTGTGGGGGGAGGGGAGGCGGCCTGCACCTTGTGAAATGGCTGATTCTTTACCCAAAAAGAATTGCAGTTGTTCTCCTGTTGACTGTTCCGAGGCTCTCCTGGCCGGCCTCCCACCTCCCACCCTCCGTAAACCTCAGCTCTTCCAAAACTCTGCTGCCCCCGTGTCCTAACTCGCACCGAGTCCCGCTCACCCATCACCCCCCCCCTGTTGCTCGCTGACCTACATTGGCTCCCGGTCCGGCAACGCCTCGATTTTAAAATTCTCAATCCTTGTTTTCAAATCCCTCCATGGCCCTCGCCCCTCCCTATCTCCGTAACCTCCTTCAGCCCTACAACCCCCCGAGATCTCTGCGCTCCTCCAATTCTGGCCTCTTGAGCATCCCCGATTTTAATCGCTCCACCATTGGCGGCCGTGCCTTCAGCTGCCTGGGCCCAAAGCTCTGGAATTCCCTCCCTAAACCTCTCCACCTCTCTCTCCTCCTTTAAGATGCTCCTTAAAACCTACCTCTTTGACCAAGCTTTTGGTCACCTGTCCTAATATCTCCTTATGTGGCTCGGTGTCAGATTTAGTTTGACAATCGCTCCCGTGAAGCGCCTTGGGACGTTTTACTATGTTAAAGGCGCTATATAAATGCAAGTTGTTGTTGTTGTTGTTACAATGTGGTGACAGACGGGGTAGATTTTACAAATTAGCACCTCGTGATGCGACACTCGAAGGTAACGAAATCGCCGAGGTCAACGCACCTGCACAATTTTCCTTCCATTAGACTCAAATTCCCGATACCTTCTTCAATTGTGTTGGGAGCAGTAACTTAATGTAAAATCGTTCCCAAAGTGACGCTGTCTGACTGTAATGTACATGGCACGCTGTGACAGTGGGAGTTCCAATGAGGGTTGGGGTTATGGACGACCTATCATATCACCAAACACCCTAAGAAACAACTTGCATTTATATAGCACCTTTCACAACATCAGTACCTCCCAAAGCGCTTTACAGCCAATTAAGTAGTTTGGAAGTGTGGTCACTGTTGTAATGTGGGAAACACAGCAGCCAATTTGTGCACAGCAAGCTCCCACAAACAGCAATGTGATAATGACCAGATAATCTGATTCAGGTTTTGATCGAGGGATAAATATTGGCCAGGACACTGGGGAGAACTCCCCTGCTCTTCTTCAAAATAGTGCCATGGGATCTTTTATGTCCACCTGAGAGAGCAGACGGGGCCTCGGTTTAACGTCTCATCCGAAAGACGGCACCTCCAACAGTGCAGCACTCCCTCAGCACTGCACTGGGAGTGTCGGCCTGGAATTATGTGCTCAAGTCTATGGAGTGGGGCTCGAACCCATGAACTTCTAACTCCGAGGTGTTATAGAAATGCAAATTCTTCCTTCCTTCCTTCCTTCCTTGAGTAACAGATTTGCCGTTTCTCTGTGGGATGGCCTGGACCTTTTACACACGCACCCTAGTGACTGACTGAGGAGAAGTATTTGAGGCTCCTTCAGTGGCTCGCTGGGAATTGGTGTAGAACTTGGCCTTGATAAGACCAGAAAGTCCCAAGGTTCAAGCCTGCTCTGTGCTGGGGCAGCAACAGGAAAGATTTGCATTTTTAGAGCACCTTTCACGATCTCAGTGCATCCCCAAAGCGTTTTACAGCCAATGAAGTACTTTTTGAAGTGTAGTCACTGTTGTAATGTAGGAACTCTACAATTGTCCTCAGCATCCCATTGACACAGACACCAAGTCAACGAGGGCTGCTCTTGCTCATCGCTATTCAGTGACTCCTGCTGGCTATGTGGACAATGGGTGAGGGCTTACTTGGGCTTGGCTGTGACACCTTCCACAGGCAAATAGTCTGCACTGTCTAGGACCACACAAGAATGGCCCTGGACGCCTGTGGGATCGTACTGTGAGAGTCAAGACCTTCAGGAGAGGATGAGGGGGAGGAGAAAGAGAGGGATTAATGAGGGAAGGTTACCCAACAATTCTCTCGAGGGCAGTCGGTACTGGGAAGTATGAGGAAAATATAAAAGGGTGTTTACCTTCAGCACGAAACTCCAGTGAATGTATTAATTAACTGTACCATCCTCCCACAGAAGGCTATTGGGAAAGGGCAGCAAGCTGAGGTTGCAGGAGTTTCTCAGTCTGACTAACGCGAGACGGTTTAATTACAGCGCACAGCTGAAACGACAAGATCATTAAAGCACCCCGGGCTAATGACGGCTTCTCCTGATGTGATTCAGCTCCACCACACACTGTCCATCTCCAGTAAACCACTGACGTCCTCCCAACCAGCACTCAGCATTCTAACACAAAAATGTGCTTTTGGAAATCATTTTTTTTTGAATTCGTTCATGAGATGTGGGCATCACTGGCAAGGCCAGCATTTATTGCCCATCCCTAGTTGCCCTTGAGAAGGTGGTAGTGAGCCGCCTTCTTGAACCACTGCAGTCCGTGTGGTGAGCTAAAACTGATTGGCTGGCTAGGCCATTTCAGAGGACAGTTAAGAGTGAACCACATTGCTGTGGGACTGGAGTCACATAGAGGCCAGACCAGGTAAGGACGGCAGATTTCCTTCCCTAAAGGACATTAGTGAACCAGATGGGTTTTTACAAGAATCCGATAGTTTCATGTCACCATTACTGACACTAGCTTTTTATTCCAGATTTATTTAATTAACTGAATTTAAATTCCCCAGCTGGTGGGATTTGAACTCACGTCTCTGGATTATTAGTGCAGGCCTCTGGATTACTGTCAGAGGTGCCGTCTTTCGGATGAGACGTTAAACCGGGGCCCCGTCTGCTCTCTCAGGTGGACATAAAAGATCCCACGGCACTATTTTGAAGAAGAGCAGGGGAGTTCTCCCCGGTGTCCTGACCAGTGACATTACCACTACGCTACCATTCCCGATATGCAAGCAAGTTGCTTGTAAGCAATGTCCTCTATAATTTTTTTTTGGGTGCGTGGCCTCTTGAAGGGGGAGGGAGAAGGGGGAGAGGGAAGGGGAGGGGAGGGGGAAGGGCAAAGGGGGAGGGGAAAGGGGAGGGGGAAGGGGAAGGGGGAAGGGGTTAGTAGCGTTTGTCTGTGTCTGGAGCATTTAAAATAAGGATGTTACATACTAACATACAACATTGACAGGCTGGTAAAGACCAGGTGGTCCATCGAGCCTGTCCCACACTATGAGGCCGGAGCATCGTGACTAGACACTTCTTCCCTCCCCCTCCCACCCTGACCCATCCCCGCAGCCCTGTAATCTCCTGGGAGAGGTAAAAAAAAAAGAGAAAAAGTAACAAGGGCAATAAGGATGAAAAACTCTGGAAAATTCCTCTCCGACTCCCTCAGCTGATGGAAACCAGTCCAGGGGATCACACGGACCGAATGTTCTCCATAAAGACACTGACCTTCTCTATGATGCGATCTCTGCCCCAGGCAGGACCCGGTCCAGCTCCCTCTCGCAGGTAGAGAGTCAGCGCCCACCGCACCAGGCAACACATTCCAGAGGCTCATTGCTCTCTGCTTTCATTTTTTTAAACAAAAATTCCCCTTTGCTGCTCATAAACACTGACTCCTGAAGGCCAGGGCCCCTCGCCCAAGTGACCACTGAGACAGTTCGACTGGGGAGGGGAGGGGCGGGTCACAGCCTGGCCAGATCCTGTCCAGTTTTCAGCAGCAGATACTGGATAGTGATCAAGAGCAGAAACACCTGGCTCATTTCTTTTCTTATCCTCCCTTCCCAGAGACAGGGGCCTCTGAGGTCAAGTGTAGCATCCCAATGAGGTCAGCTCACTCAGCACAGGCCAGGGATCAGAAAGAAAGACTTGCATTTCTGTAGCGCCTTTCATGACCACCGGACGTCCCAAAGTGCTTTACAGCCAATGAGGTACTTTTTGAAGTGTCATCACTGTTGTAATGTAGGAAACGCGGCAGCCAATTTGCGCACAGCAAGATCCCACAAACAGCACTGTGATAATGACCAGATAATCTGTTTTTGTTATGTTGGTTGAGGGAGAAATATTGGCCCAGTACACCGGGGAGAACTCCCCTGCTCTTCTTCAAAATAGTGCCACGGGATCTTTTACATCCACCCCAGAGAGCAGACGGGGCCTCGGTTTAACGTCTCATCCGAAAGACGGCACCTCCGACAGTGCAGCACTCCCTCAGCACTGCACTGGAGTGTCAGCCTAGCTTTCTGTGCTCAAGTCCCTCCACACAAGAGCTCTGTGTGGTGCCTTTGCTCACTAAGTCACTGGGGGAGCTGTCGGTTCCCTGGGGGGTCAGGGAGGGTTACAATCTTGCTAATGATACTAATTTTAAAATGGATCCTGCTTTCATTAAATGCTGAGGATAAACTTTCCAGCAATAACTTTAATACAAAAGCCTTAGTTAGGCCTAATCATGGTGCCAGATCTTGCAATGACTGTGATTTGAAACATTCAGGAGGTTCATAGCAATGTTCCCTTTAATTTTTTATTTTGGGTGCGTGGCCCCTTTAAGGGGCTGCGCGGCCCATTCAAAATACCGCGCATGTGCGGTCTTTCCTATTTAAAAGCCGGTGAGCCGGCTGCGCGGGAGCTGCAGAGCGCAGCTTAAAGGGAACATTGGCTCATAGTGCCTTCTGACAATTGCAGTCAGACATTGCTCCCTCATACAGTGCCCCCAAATGTTGGAATGTGTTTCTGTACTGCTCCCAGGCCTGTGGAAGTTGGCCAACGTGTGTGACGCCTGGTGTGTGATCCTGCTGCTGAATTGTTTGCTGCCCAAAGAGCTATCGAAGGACCTCACCGTGCTGTGTGCAGTGAAACCCTTGATATTCCCATTTCTATCCCTCAAGGATCGCTGTCTCTCAACAACACCAACTTCTATTTATATAGCCTCTTTAACGTCCCAAGGTGCTTCACAGGAGCGATTATCAAACAAAATTTGACACCGAGCCACATAAGGAGAAAATAGGACTGATGACCAAAAGCTTGGTCAAAGAGGCAGGTTTTAAGGAGCGTCTTAAAGGAGGGGAGAGAGGCGGAGAGGTTTAGGGAGGGAATTCCCGAGCTCAGGGCCCAGGCAGCTGAAGGCACAGCCACCAATGGTGGAACGATGGAAATCGGGGATGCGCAAGCAGCCAGATTTAGAGGAGCGCAGAGATCTCGGGGGGTTGTGGGGCTGGAGGAGATTACAGAGATAGGGAGGGGTGAGGCCATTGGGGGATTTGAAAACAAGTATGAGAATTTTGAAATCGAGGCGCTGCTTAACCGGGAGCCACCGTAGGTCAGCGAGCACAGGGGGAGATGGTGCGAGTTAGGACTCGGGCAGCCGAGTTTTGGATGACCTCAAATTTACATAGGGTAGAACGTGGGAGGCCAGCCTGGAGTGCGTTGGAACAGTCAAGCCTAGAGGCAACAAAGGCATGGATGAGGGTTTCGGATGAGCTGAGGTGGGGCGGAGTCGGGCGATGTTATGAGTTCTCATATGAGCAGTGGTCATTCTAAGGTTGAAAACACTCCCCGATATCTCTCCTATATATCAGCTAATTACTGTGGTTAAAAGAAAGTTCCTCCACTTTACATATTCCCTGGTCTGAAGCAATGACATAGCAATTCCCTAAATTTAAGGAATGTTTTTGGTTCTATATGTTTTCCAATTTGACGTCGCAAAGTCCAACATGCCAAGTGTAGCAGAACTCAGATCCTCCCTTCTCAAGCTTGGCGTCACTTTAAACCTTCTCTCCCGCGCACACTTCCCTTCCCTCCTCTCCTGAAGATGCTGACCCCTCGATGAGAGGTGGTCCCTTGGCCCTACTGCCCCTCGTCCCTCAGTAAAATGGCCATTCGTCCTTTACGTGCGAGTCCGCACCGTTCTTTAGGTGAAGGCCATGAAAATGATTGGATTCCTTTTGCTTGGTAAGGTTCCCAGGGACGACACAGACCTCCGGCCAGTTTTGTACACTCTGTAATGTGTCCATTTGCAAATCACTGCAGTCAGTTAATGGAGCCAAAAAGTGGGACACCAGAACAGGGCTCTCTGGGGTAGATCTTGACTTTTGTGCGAAAGTGTAAAATGGGTGACAGCGATTTGGAAACGGGAGGTCATGCGATGAAACCTCCAGGAATACGTCCAACCAGAGTTGGCGACCCAAGTTTGACGTGATGTGCTTATTTTTTATTCATTAACGGGATGTGGGCGTCGCTGGCAAGGCCGGCATTTATTGCCCATCCCTAGTTGTCCTTGAGAAGGTGCTGGTGAGCTGCCTTCTTGAACACAACTGAGTGTCTCGCTAGGCCATTTCAGAGGGCAGTTAAGAGTCAACCAACATTGCCGTGGGTCTGGAGTCACATATAGGCCAGACCGGGTAAGGACGGCAGATTTCCTTCCCTAAAGGACGTTAGTGAACCAGATGGGTTTTAGACAACAATCCGGTAGTTTCACGGTCACCATTACTGATACTAGATTTTTTTTAATTCCAGATTTAATTAATTATTTTACATTTAAATTCTCCAGCTGCCGTGGTGGGATTTGAACTCACGTCTACCGGATCATTAGTCCAGGCCTCTAGATTACTAGCCCAGTAACATAACCACAATGCTACCAGGCTCAATAGCTGAATAGCCCCCGACACTGGTTGTCTATGCTCACCCATGGAACTGTACCCCAGTATGAGTCAGCACCTTTATTGAAGAGTCTTGCCAGTGCATTTTGGATTAATGCGGGCAGCACACCTATGATTTTCTGATATGCACTAGCTTCAAAGGAGTAATGGGGGGAAAATTCGTGTTCGCCAGCAAAGTTGCCGGTGTTACCGGCAGCTGCAGTTAATGGCCATTTGGAAATGGTGAAATTGGTCTAGGGGGGCACGGAGATAGGTGGCGCAGCGCTCACCTTCCATGCAACGCTGTCCTGGTGGCGTTGCTGGAGGGATCCGGGACGAAGTTCCTGTCCAGGTCCGGCGTTGCAGCTTCCCACAGCCAATGGGAGCGAAGCTGTGGAGCTCGCAAGGAATTGTGGGCAATGAAGAGGTCTGAGGTTTAAAGGGGCCACGCACACTGAAGCAATACAAAATAAAATGCAGTGAATCAATTCATTTTTCAGCCCTTTCTGCCTTTTAAGAAATATTCAATATTTAAAAGGAGTTCCAAATGTGAATATTCAGCAGCTAAAGCTGAATTACCTTCCTCACTTCAACAAATGGGAGAACTGCCTCAGCACGGACACAAATGGCTCAGCAAGCTAGGGAAGGGGCACCGAGGGTCTCACATGTAGCACTCCAGCTTTGGGCAGGGGGTCTACACTGTAAGAGCGGCCCTCTACCCACAGGGACCAGGAGTCCCTCCATAAAGAACTTTTCACATTTCTTGCAGCAAGCCACCATTTCAATAAAATCCAAAAAAAACCAGTCCAAACCCTTAAATTCAAACTTACCTGAATGATGTGTGTGTCCCTTTAAGAGCTGCAGACATCGCCACTGTTAGTCTGCTTGCACGCCAGGTTAACTTGGCGTGCTTAGGACCCAGCGCTGAATTCAGCGCTAGGGCCGAGGTTCGCGTTGGTGACGTTAACTCGGTGTTGCACGCCGATTGACGTCACCGCGTCGCCATTTTTTCTTTCAGGGCGCTGCCAGTTACCGGCAGCGCAAAGGGGGAGAGGAATATGGCGGCTGCCGTGGGACCTGCCACACGCTGGTGAAAGAGCGGCGGCCACCATTTTATCGCCATTTCATGGCGCTTACGGAGTGGCGCTCAACCGATGAATTTCTAGCCCTATAATGTTTAATAAATGACATTCAAAAGAGACGAGGTCACCTCGTAACCCAGTTCCTGGTGGATGTGGACCCACCTCATAAAACCGCCCCTAATTCAGCACTGATTGGCAACGCCATTCAGAGGGACCACAAGGCAGGCTGGTGTAAAAACCAACACGCAGCTTTGCAAAAACCTGCTGCCCTGTTCTCCGAAGGGTCCTGCTATTAACGGGAGAGGGGAGTTCATCGCCATTTCCGACAGGCGGAACCAAGCTGTACCATGATGTCTTGTCTGATGCCTCTTTTGCTGGAAGTGTTAGTACTCATATTTGTAATGAATGTGTTAAAATAGTGCAGAGGAATTACAGATGAACAAGGGAACAACTGTTGCTGGATATTTCAGCCCAGCAGTGAATTATTTGCCCCTTTCTCCCAAATCACATTAACGTTTCACTAATATAATATATTCCATACGGTCTATCTCTCAGGAGGTGAAATGTCAGGCTGTGCTCATGCCAAGTTACCCGTGCTCTCACATTTTGGTCAGACTGTTCCAGTAAATCAGATCGCTCCCCTCTATTTCTCCGCTGAGCCCCTAGATTGATATATCTGCATTACGTACCCACGAACAGAAGCAGAGCACATTCCTAATAACTTGGCAGGGGCTGTTTTTTAAAGCATGTGATTTGAAGGCAGTTTGCCCCATGGATCAGGCCTGACATCAGTTAGTAAGAGTGAGGCAGTGAGCTCCTGAAGGGGTCATTCCCCGAGACAAGCCATTCTTTTTCACGGAGAATTGAACTTGTTCTGAATAGGAATCAGCTGGAGCTTATAGCAACAGCAGAAAGAGCAACATTGCCAACACTTGCAATTTTGTTAACCATTTACTGATTTTGTGTGTGATTCACAGAGATAGACAGGAGGAAACATTCTCCGTCTCCCTTCTGTCCCAATGAATTTCACACATTAAACAACAACGATTTGCGTTTATATAGCGCCTTTAACATAGTAAATAGTCCCAAGGCGCTTCACACAGGAGCGATTATCAAACAAAATTTAACACCGAGCCACATAAGGTGATATTAGGACAGGTGACCAAAAGCTTGGTCAAAGTGGTAGGTTTTAAGGAGCATCTTAAAGGAGGAGAGAGAGGTAGAGAGGCGGAGAGGTTTAGGAAGGGAATTCCAGAGCTTAGGGCCCAGGCAGCTGAAGGCACGGCCGCCAATGGTGGAGCGATTAAAATCAGGGAGGTGCAAGAGGCCAGAATTGGAGGAACACAGAGATCTCGGAGGGTTGAAAAATGGGGATGCACAAGAGAAAAAGTAGGGCAAGAGGGCACAAGGGCGGGGTTGTAAAGGACAAGTTTCGGACAGATGCCAGGAAATATTGGTTTTGTGAGGAAGGAGGGCTGAGGCCAGAATACTGGGCTCATTTAAAAAAACAGCCAGCTGCTCTAATAGGGAGATGGTAGAGTTGGCATTCTGGACGGATGAGCTATCAGAGGGAGGAAAGCCCTTCATGTTGTGGTGTGTGGAATGCAATGGGCCAGTCGTGATTAACAAACATGATAAGATTATATTGTCCTAGAATTATTGCTGAAATACCTTCAGGGGTGGAGGAGAAAGTTGACAGAATTCTCCTAGTGTGGGAGTTTTGCTTAGTTATTTTCCATTGGGGACGGTGCAAATTCTGCTTGGTCTCTTGGATGGATGCGGCCTGATTGGCTCAATGGGTTTTTCTCTTTCCATATTTTATTAAAATCTTATCACACCGTGTCTCAGAATAAGGGGTCAGCCATTTAAGACTGAGATGAGGAGAAATTTCTTCACTCAGAGGGTGGTGAATCTTTGGAATTCTCTACCCCAGAGGGCTGTGGAGGCTCAGTCGTTGAGTATATTCAAGACAGAGGTCGATAGATTTTTGAATATTAAGGGAATCAAGGGATATGGGGATCGGGCGGGAAAGTGGAGTTGAGGTAGAAGATCGGCCATGATCTTATTGAATGGCGGAGCAGGCTCGAGGGGCCGAATGGCCGACTCCTGCTCCAATTTCTTATGTTCTTACGTCTTAAATGATTTGCTTTGTTGTTGTTCCCAGGTGAGACTATGGGAGATTCCAGAAGGTGGTCTGAAGCGGAATATGACAGAATCCGTTCTAGAGCTGTATGGACACAGTCGGCGAGTTGGACTAATCGAGTGGCATCCCACAACCAATAATATCTTATTTAGCGCAGGTTATGATTATAAGGTAAAAGATTCCATGAGTTTCCACTCCCTCTTCTGGTTCAGTTTGATGTTCTGGGGCGCGTCTGATGGTCTGACTAAGTAAAGGAAAGACCTTACTAAGGGAGTGCAGCACTGTCGGAGGTGCTGTCTTTCAGATGAGGCATTAAACCGAGGCCCCGTCTACCCGCTCAGGTGGACGTAAAAGGGGAGTTATCCCCAGTGTCCTGAGCAACAGTTATCCCTCAACAAACATGACTAAAACAGATTATCTGGTCATTTTCACATTGCTGTCTGTGGGAGGTTGCTGGGCGCAAATTGTCTTTTTTATTCGTTCATGGGATGTGGGCGTCGCTGGCAAGGCCGGCATTTATTGCCCATCCCGAATTGCCCTTGAGAAGGTGGTGGTGAGCCGCCTTCTTGAACCGCTGCAGTCCGTGTGGTGATGGTGCTCCCACACTGCTGTTAGGGAGGGAGTTCCAGGATTTTGACCCAGCGACGATGAAGGATCGGCCGATATATTTCCAAGTCAGGATGGTGTGTGACTTGGAGGTGGTGGTGTTCCCATGCGCCTGTTGCCCTTGTCCTTCTAGGTGGAAGAGGGCGCGGGTTTGGGAGATGCCGTCGAAGAAGTTGGCTGCCGTGTTTCTTTACATTACAACCGTGACTACACTTCAAAAGTACTTCATTGGTTGTAAAGCACTTGGGGAAATCCTGAGGTTGTGAAAGGCGCTGTATAACTGTAAGTCTTTCTTTCATATACTTATATAAAGCGCCTTATCACATCCTCGCAGTCTCGGAGTGCTTTACAGCCAATGGATTATTTATGAAGTGCAGTCGCTGTGCTATGTAGTCAAATATGACAGCCACACTGCTGGGGCAGAGCAATGAGAGCTTTACCTTGAACATACCCAGTGCTGTATCTGCTCTTAGACACTTTTACCACTCCACAATGCTGGAGCTTTCTGTGGCAGTGAGATACTCCACCTTAGGGCAACTGAAACACTGGCAAAACTAAGCCTTTCCGGTCGAAGTGTGCGTTCAAATGATTGATCACCTCGAGAAATTGATACGGGTCGTGGAGAGGTCCAAAACAAGGCTCTCTGGGCTTGGGGAATTATGATGTGGAGATGCCGGTGTTCTTCACTTCACCTGACGAAGGAGCAGCTGCTCTGAAAGCTTGTGATTTCAAATAAAACTGTTAGACTATAACCTGGTGTTGTGCGACTTCTCACACTTGGGGAATTAGGCATCGCCCCTTTAACCCGAGAGCTGAGTATGAAGCCAGCGGACTGAGGGAATGAAAATCTCCTCTGGCTTCTGACGGTCGGCGTCTTATACGACATGTGTTGGCCGTTTTAATTTGAGTGGGCATAAGCCCCCCCGTAGCAGATTGCCCTAATTTGACACCAGTTGGCAACCTCACTCAGCAAAGCCACAGATTGGCTGGGGTGATAAATGGAAAATGTCTCATTGGTGCAGGAGGGGGGGTGCTCTTCTGAGAATGGTACTGAGGCACATTGTCAAGACAGAGTAGACGCAGCTTTCCTCTGCCTCTAACCATTGTAGACTTGGTCCGGGAGTGTATGAAATAGAAAGCCTTCCTTTTATTGAGCGCTAACACAACCTTAACTGGATGAGCATAAAACACGCAACAAAATGAAAAAAAGGGGAGAAATCCTCACTGATTCGAAAGGCCAGCAGAAACTTCGGGACGGATGGGCAAGGTGGTCCATAAAGATGGAGTCAATAGCTGATTGTAAAATATAATCAATGTCTGATATAAGGTCTGAGGAAGATCTCATCTGTAAACAAAGTGAGTATAAAGGAAAATGTCAGACATGTTTGCCAACTGGGTCAAGTTCAGGCACTGAAGTCGTTTGTGAACGAGACAAAGAGTGATGATGTGTCTCTCAATGTAACCATTTCATTCTCTTAGATCCTGATCTGGAACCTAGACACTGGAGAGCCTGTAAAGATGATAGACTGTCATTCAGATGTCATCCTCTGCATGTCCTTTAACACAGACGGAAGCCTCTTTGCCACCACCTGCAAGGACAAGAAGCTAAGGGTCATCGAACCGCGCTCTGGCAGAGTGCTACAAGTAAATAAATAAACGTTTCGGCACAGTGCGATGCTTTGTTCTCTCCACACAAGACGTTAGTAATAAGCAGCAGACAAAAGGGGTTTGATTGTCAGTGACTCAGTAGCGGCACAATGCACAACAGTGACCTGTGAATGGGCGAACATCCAACGTCCTGACCAAGAAACGAGCCTTGTTCTCTGTGGTCGCTGTCCAGTGTTGAACAGAATGTTTATTTTTAGGATGAGCAACTGGGAACCATTAGCTGGTTAAATGCTTGCTCTCCTTCCTTGCATTGTCTCCCAAGGGCTGTTTATATTTTTCCTATATTCTCCCCTCCTCTCCTGAAGGAGAGATACAGCAGCCCCCTTGTACCTTGACTGAGTGTCCACTTTCATGGACCTGTAAGTGTTGGCCGGCTACTGAACCACAACCGGAGGCAGCGGACCTGAGAGGGAGCGAGAGCGGAGCCTGAGGATATAAAGAGTGCGGCAGAGCGAGGCCCGAGAGCGGAGGCAGCGGACCTGAGAGGGAGCGAGAGCGGAGCCTGAGGATATAAAGAGCGCGACAGAGCGAGGCCCGAGAGCGGAGGCAGCGGACCTGAGAGGGAGCGAGAGCGGAGCCTGAGGATATAAAGAGCGCGGCAGAGCGAGGCCCGAGAGCGGAGGCAGTGGACCTGAGAGGGAGCGAGAGCGGAGCCTGAGGATATAAAGAGCGCGGCAGAGCGAGGCCCGAGAGCGGAGGCAGCGGACCTGAGAGGGAGCGAGAGCGGAGCCTGAGGATATAAAGAGCGCGGCAGAGCGAGGCCCGAGAGCGGAGGCAGCGGACCTGAGAGGGAGCGAGAGCGGAGCCTGAGGATATAAAGAGCGCGGCAGAGCGAGGCCCGAGAGCGGAGGCAGTGGACCCGACAACAAAAACAAGGAGTGACGTCACAGGAAAGCAGAGAAGTGATTGGTTGGTCAGTATTTCTCTCTTTATCTTGGGCATAATCCGGGATTAAAAACTAAACGTTCAAAAAGAAGAAGCTGATTGGTGAGTATCTGGTAAGTGTTTTTACTTGGCTTTCTTAAAGTTTTAAGTTTTAAGTTTATTCCAGCTAGGTTAGTAAATTGTCTATTAATTAGAGGTATGGCAGGGCAGCTCACACCCGTGGAATGCACATCCTGTGCCATGTGGGAAGTCCTGGACACCTCCCATGGTCTGGACGACCACATGTGCGGGAAGTGTCGCCAGCTACAGCAGCTCGAGCACCGGGTTACGGAGCTTGAGCGGCGGCTGCAGTCACTGCTGTGCATCCGCGAGGCTGAGAGCTACGTGGATAGCACGTTTCGGGAGGTGGTCACCCCGCAGCTTAATAGTGTGCAGGCAGAGAGGGAATGGGTGACCGTCAGAAGAGGATGACCAGGCAGGTAGTGCAGGAGTCCCCTGAGCCCATCTTGCTCACCAACCAGTATTCTGTTCTGAGTACTGGTGAGGGCGATTGGTTCCTCTGGGGAGTGCAGCCAGAGCCAAGTCCACAGCACCATGGAAGGCTCAGCTGCACAGGCGGGGGGGAAGAGGAGAGGGAGAGCAATAGTAATAGGGGATTCAATAGTTAGGGGAGCAGACAGGCATTTCTGCGACCACAGACGTGACTCCAGGATGGTTAGTTGCCTCCCTGGTTCCAGGGTCAAGGATGTCACTGAACGGCTGCAGGACATTCTGAGGGGGGAGGGTGAACAGCCAGAGGTCGTGGTCCATATCGGTACCAACGACATAGGTCGGAAGAGGGATGAGGTCCTGCAGGCAGAGTTTAGAGAGCTAGGAAAGAGGTTAAAAAGCAGGACCTCAAAGGTAGTAATCGCCGGATTACGACTAGTGCCACATGCTCATGAGTACAGAAATAGGAAGATAGAGCAGATGAATGCCTGGCTGGAGAGATGGTGTAGGAGGGAGGGCTTTAGATTCCTGAGGAATTGGAACCATTTCTGGGGGAGGTGGGACCTCTACAAGCCAGACGGGCTGCACCTCAACGGGAACGGGACCAATATCCTCGCGGGAGGGTTTTCTAGTGCTGTTGGGGAGGGTTTAAACTAGCTTGGCGGGGGATGGGAATCTAAGTATAGAGTCAATAGGGAGGGAAGAAAAACTCGAATTGGAAAACAAAAACGTAGAAAGTAAATTGGAAGGACAGAGGAATCAAGGGCTAGATAGTAGTCAACAAGGAGGTTTGCCTGTACTAAATGGTATATACTTCAATGCAAGGAGTATAGCGAACAAGGCAGATGAACTGAGGGCACAGGTAGATACTTGGGACTATGATATTATAGCTATTACAGAGACGTGGCTGAAAGAGGGGCAGATATGGCAGCTCAACATTTCTGGTTACAGGATTTTCAGACGGGAGAGGGAGGTAAAAAGGGAGGGGGGGGGTCGCGGTATTGATTAAAGAAACTATTACAGCTGTGAGGAGGGATGATATGTTGGAGGGAATCATCAAACGAGGCCATATGGGTCGAATTGAAAAACAAAAAAGGGGCGATCACACTGCTGGGAGTGTACTACAGACCCCCAAACAGTGAGAGGGAGATAGAAGAACAAATATGTAGACAAATTTCTGAGAAGTGCAAAAACTATGAGGGCAGTAACAGTAGGGGATTTCAACTACCCCAATATTAACTGGGATAAAATTAGTGTGAAGGGTATAGAGGGTGCGGAATTCCTAAAATGCATCCAGGAGAACTTTTTTAGCCAGTATGTAGCAAGCCCAACAAGTGAGGGGGCGGTTCTGGACTTAGTTTTAGGGAATGAAGCTGGGCAGGTAGAAGGCGTATCAGTGGGGGAGCATTTTGGTGCTAGTGACCATAATTCTGTTAGATTTAAGGTAGTTATGGAAAAGGACAAGGATAGACCAGGAATAAAAATTCTAAATTGGGGAAAAGCAAATTTTGCTAAGCTCAGAGGGGATTTAGCCATAGTGGACTGGAAACAGCTACTTGAAGGTAAATCAGTGTCAGAGCAGTGGGAGGCATTCAAGGAGGAGATCCGGAGGGTTCAGACCAAATATGTGCCCTTAAAGAAAAAAGGTGGGACTTACAAATCTAGAGCCCCCTGGATGTCTAGGGACATACAGGGTAGGATAAAGAAAAAAAGGGAGGTGTATGACAGATACTGAGGGCTAAATACTCCAGAATCTTTAGAGGAGTACAGAAAGTACAGGGGTACAATTACAAAGGATATTAGGAAAGCAAAGAGAGAGCATGAAAATTCTTGGCAAGTAAAATCAAGGAAAACCCAAAGATGTTTTATAAATATATTAAGAGTAAGAGGATAACTAAAGAAAGGGTAGGGCCTATTAGAGATCATGAGGGTAATCTGTGTGTGGAGGCGGGAGACATCGGTAGGGTTCTTAATGAATACTTTGCGTCTGTTTTCACAAAGGAGAGGGGTGAAGCAGACATTGCTATCGGGGGGAGGAGTGTGAAATATTAGATGAAATAAACATAGTGAGAGAGGAAGTATTAAGGGGTTTAGCAGCTTTAAAAGTGGATAAATCCCCAGGCCCAGATGAAATGTATCCCAGGCTGTTAAGCGAAGCAAAAGAGGAAATAGCAGAGGCCCTGACCATTATTGTCCAATCCTCTCTGGCTTCAGGTGTGGTGCTGGAGGACTGCTAATGTGGTACCCTTGTTTAAAAAGGGAGAAAAGGATAGACCGAGTAATTACAGGCCAGTCAGCCTAACCTCGGTGGTGGGAAAATTATTGGAAAGAATTCTGAAGGACAGGATAAATCTTCATTTAGAAAGACACGGATTAATCAAGGATAGTCAGCACGGATTTGTTAAGGGAAGGTCGTGTCTGACAAACTTGATTGAATTTTTTGAGGAGGTAACAAGGAGGGTAGATGCGTTTGATATAGTTTATATGGACTTTAGCAAGGCTTTTGATAAGACTGGTCACGAAGTTAAAAGCCCATGGGATCCAGGGCAAAGTGTCAAGTTGGATTCAAAACTGGCTCGGAGACAGGAAGCAGAGGGTAATGGATGTTTTTGTGACTGCAAGGCTGTTTCCAGTGGGGTTCCGCAGGGCTCAGTACTAGGTGCCTTGCTTTTTGTGGTATATATCAACGATCTTGACTTGAATATAGGGGGTATGATTAAGAAGTTTGCAGATGATACTAAAATCGGCTGTGTGATTGATACTGAAGAAGGAAGCTGTAGACTGCAGGAAGATATCAATAAATTGGTCAGGTGGGCAGAACAGTGGCAAATGGAATTCAATCCGGAGAAGTGTGAGGTAATGCATTTGGGGAGGGCTAACAAGGAAAGGGAATACACATTAAATGGTAGGACACTGAGTAGTGTAGAGGAACAAAGGGACCTTGGAGTACATGTCCACAGATCCCTGAAGGTAGCAGGCCAGGTAGATAAGGTGGTTAAGAAGGCATACGGAATGCTTGCCTTTATTAGCCGTGGCATAGAATACAAGAGCAGGGGGGTTATGCTTCAACTGTATAAAACACTAGTTAGGCTTCAGCTAGAGTGCTGCGTGCAGTTCTGGTCACCACATTACAGGAAAGATGTTATCGCACTAGAGAGGGTACAGAGGAGATTTACAAGGATGTTGCCGGGAGTAGAGAATCTTAGCTATGAGGAAAGATTGGATAGGCTGGGTCTGTTTTCCTTGGAACAGAGGAGGCTGAGGGGAGACCTTATTGAGGTGTATAAAATTATGAGAGGCCTAGATAGAGTGGATAGAAAGGACCTATTTCCCTTAGTAGAGGGGTCAAAAACCAGAGGGCACAGATTTAAAGTAATTGGGGGAAGGTTTAGAGGGGATTTGAGGGGAAATTTCTTCACCCAGAGGGTGGTGGGGGTCTGGAACTCACTGCCTGAAAGGGTGGTAGAGGCAGGAACCCTCACCACATTTAAAAAGTACTTGGATGTGCACTTGGGATGCTCTAACCTGCAGGGCTACAGACCAAGAGCTGGGAAGTGGGATTAGGCTGGATAGCTCTTTGTTGACCGGCACGGACACGATGGGCCGAAATGGCCTCCTTCCGTGCTGTAACTTTCTATGATTCTGACTCAGAGAGACATGAGCCCATGACTTTCTGACTCAGAGGGACTATGAAACCAACGTTCCCTCTAAGCTGTGTGGCCATGGCTGTCTACCGATCCTGCGCAGCCTGGGACCGGCTTTTCAAAAATGTCAAATTTCGTGCACGCGCGGAACTTTGAATGGGCCGTGCAGCCCGTTAAAGGGACCGCGCACCCAAAAAAAAATTAGGAGGAACATTGCTTGAATCGAGAACCTTCTGCCTCAGAGGGACTCGAACCCATAACCTTCTGCCTCAGAGGCTAGAGTGCTACCCACTGAGCCAAGAGAAAAGCTCTATGGATGCAGCACTACAATGACAGTGAATTAGATAATTATTTGGTACCGTGGCTCTCCAGATTTCATGGGGTGGTGCAGCCTGCTGACGTCGGCCTCACTACACTACTGGGAGAAAAGCCGGACACAAACCTCCTCTAAAGATGGCATTGCCAGAAAATAGCAAAAAAATATTAACAGATATATTTGCTTGTTAAGACATTCTCCGTTGCCAAGGAGATATCCCTAGCAAGACCTGCAGGACTGTGGGCCCTTGCTTTCTCGTGTGGGGTTTTTGTAGTGCTGCTGTTTCATTTGTAAAGCTCCCCAATCCCGATTGCTTCAGAAGCTATAGAGGCCATGCTTCAAAATCGCTTTTATTCAAACTAAAAATATTCATTTTTTTTTCAATAATATTTTTTTCATCTGGAGTGCGCTGCCTGAAAGGGCGGTGGAAGCGGATTCAATAGTAACTTTCAAAAGGGAATCGGATAAATACTTGAGAAGGAAACATGTGCAAGGCCCTGGGGAAAAAGCAGGGGAGTGGGACTAATTGGAGAGCTCTACCATAGAGCCGGCACAGGGACGGTGGGCCGAATGGCCTCCTTTTGTGCTGTATGATTCCAAGGAGGTCATTTCTACTTAACTCGTCGGGTGGGAACCACGGGATCGGGTGCAACGCCAGCTTTACACCCGCCCAATATTCCTCTCCATTGACTTCAGTGGAGAGCAGTATTGGGCGGGTGTAAAACCAGCGTTCCACCCGATCCCATGGGATTCCCACCCAACAAGTTCGGTAAAAATGACCCCCTATGATTCTATCATTGTTGGTTGATTGACATAAATAAAAATCTGAAACCAGCACAACTGGTCTGTGCTGGTGTTTATGCTCCACACGAGCCTCCTTCCACCCGTACTTCATTTTAAAAAATTAGTTCACGGTATGTGGGCGTCGCTGGCAAGGCCAGCATTTATTGCCCATCCCTAATTGCCCTTAAGAAGGTGGTGGTGAGCCGCCGCAGTCCGTGAGGTGAAGGTACTCCCACAGTGCTGTTAGCGGTTTGGTACGACTGAGGGCAGTTAAGAGTCAACCACATTCTTGTGAGTCTGGAGTCACAGGTAAGGGTAAGGATGGCAGGTTTCCGCCCCTAAAGGACATCGGTGAACCAGAGTGGGTTTTTACGACAATCCAGTAGCTACATGGTCACCATTACTGATACTAGCATTTTATTCCAAATGTATTTAGTTAACTAAATTTAAATTCCCCAGTTGCTGTCTGTGATATGAACTCACAGAGCATTGGTCCAGGCCGCTGGATTACTAGACCAGTAGCATAACCTCTATGCTACCATACCCCATTGGCATATCCATCTATTCCTTTCTCCCTCATGTGTTTATCTAACTTCCCCTTAAATATATCTATGCTGTTCGCCTCAACTACTCCTTGTGGTAGCGAGTTCCGCATTCTAACCACTCTCTGAGTAAATGGGCTGGATTTTCATTGACCCGTGGAGGCGGGTTTGGAGGCGTGAGGGGGGTTAAAATTGCGAAAACTGGCGGGCGGGCACAAGTCCGCCTCCATCCCGCCTCCACGCAATTTTCATGAAATCGTATCTGCTGGTCCCGACTCCGTCCCGCCTCTAAGAGACGGGATAGGCTGTTAAGGCCCTTAACAAGCACTAAATTGGCTCTATAATGCCATTTTGAAAGGCCTTTGTGATTTTAACCCTGTTCTGAACCACGATTGTGAAACCTGGCAGGAGCACATTTGGATAGCTGACTATCAGCTGCAGGTCCACTATTACAACGGAGATGTGATGAAGGTAGTAGTAGTATTAGTAGGTGGCTGGCTGCATTCTCTCTCTCTCTCTCTCTCTCTCTCTCTGGTGTAAAAATATCTGGGAACAGACGTGCATCCAGGTCCTCTCACAGCAAAGGCCAGGTAGTCTCTGAAGACATTCAATGCAGCAGCAATGATGACATCATCAGAGCGACTTTCAGACTGAAAACACTCATTGGTTCATGGGTTCCCACATGCTGGAACTCAATTGCCCAATTAGGTGAAAATTGCATCAATCTCCCACATCCAATTGCAGTCGGGTGGATAACACGAAAAGTGGATAACACGACCCCAACCCGCCCCAGTATCAAAATCCAGCCCAATATGTTTCTCCAGTGTTCCTTATTGGATTTATTAGTGACTATCTTATATTGATGGCCCCTAGTTTTGGTCTCACCTGCAAGTGGAAGCATCTTCTCTACATCTACCCTTTCAAACCCCTGGTGCTGGAAATAAGTATCATTACATGCTACAATCGTCAAAAAGAATTAAAGTGAATTCACACATGGTTTGCAAGAATGGAGGCTGAATTTTGAGCTTTCGGGTGGTCAGATCGGCTGGCTCCAGTCCAGGGTTTGCAATCCATTCTGCATTTATTGATTATTAATGATACTCTTCTCATTTCCCCGTGGATGATGCCCACTCTATTTTGGATGGTTCAGCCTCTCTCCTCAGATACTCCAAGGAACCAAAGTGTGTAAAGAAACTGGAAACAGCTTTCAAAGTTATAGAATCACAGAATCCCCACAGTGCAGATAGAGGCCATTTCGGCCCATCGAGCCTGCACCGACACATCCCACCCTATCCCCGTAACCCCACGTATTTAATCCCCCTAACACTAAGGGTCAATTTATCATAGCCAAATCAACCTAACCCGCACATCTTTGGACTGTGGGAGGAAACCGGAGCACCCGGAGGAAACCCACACAGACACGGGGAGAATGTGCAAACTCCACACAGACAGTCATCCGAGGCCGGATTCGAACCCGGGTCCCTGGCGCTGTGAGGCAACAGTGCTAACCACTATGCCACCGTGTTGGAACCAGGCGCTGGAACCCACCCACAATCAGGCTCGCAGTCTCCATCACACATCACAGTAGCACATTCCTAAATGTGGGAATCTCAGTGTAATATTTTAAAGTTAAGTAAAACATATCACCACCACTCCAACCCAGCTCGATGTTTGAATTCCAGACTTTGGCAATCAATAAATGCAGTGATAGGAATCTCAAGTCAAAATGCTAATGTGTTCACAGCAGGGAAACATTGTCCTTATCTCAAAAATCAGTCTTGGTTGCAAGCAGTCTTGCCGAAAATAAACTTTCACATAAGATAACATCTGGGCATGCTCCAGAAACTTCCTTTGACGGAAATGTCTAAAATTTTTGAGAAGCGATATTTTAGCAGCCTAATTGTTATATATATATAACTTCACTGGGCACAAGCACTAAATAAACACAGCTCTAATTGTGACTATCAGAAACCATCCGCTCATCTTAAACCTTTTCTGGCTCACATCCATGTGCAGCCAACTGTAGGAGAAGGTAATGTCTGATCGATGGGTTCTGATAGACTTCAGTTGCACCCTTCAGACCATCTGCTTGGTTATGCCAACTTCCAGTCACGCCTTCAAACCAATCTGACTCCAATCCCAGGTTAAAATAAAGCAGAATTTTCCTATGAAACGCGAAGAGGCTGATAAATAGGTGGGAGCTCCGCCAGTCAGATGAAATGGTGCTGGTTTGGTGAGGGCATCAAGGGATAGGGAGCTAAGGCAGGCAACTAAAACTGAGGTACACGTCAGGCACATGAATGTGAGCCAGAAAGGTTTAAGATGAGCGGATGGTTTCTGATAGTCACGATTCGAGCTGTGTTTATTTAGTGTTTGTGCCCAGTGAAGTTATATAAAACAAATAGGCTGCTAAAATATCGCTTCTCAAAAAAATTTTAGACATTTAATCTAATCTGATCTAATTGAACAGCGGAGCAAGCTCAAGGAGCTGAATGGCCTACCCCTGTTCCTATGTGGAGCAGTCAACACAGCAAAGATTGAATACAAAGCCCTCTTCGGTAGGGCTCAGTATCATGCCATGCGGTTCTCTTACTCACTGACGCTGGAATCTCAGGCATGACCAGTTTGGGAAACAGTCAGCCAAGGAAACTCCTAGCGATTTTGTAACGTGAATCAAAAATAACACATAGGGCTGGATTTTGAATGACCCATGGAGTCGGGTTTGGAGGCGTGTGGGGGGTTAAATTTGCGGGGTCGGGGTTTCCGACCCCATCCCGACTCCATCCCGCCTCCACGCAATTTTGACAAAATCAGGCGCGGGGTTCCCGACTCTCTCCCGCCTGCAAGAGGCGGGAGAGGCCATTAAAGCCCTTAACAAGCCCTAAATTGGGTCTGTAATGCTATTTTGAAACGTTGTAGGCTAGTTTAACCCTTTTCTGACGTGAAGCACGCCTGGTGTGAAACACTCCAGTGAAACCTGGCGGGAGCACAAGTGGATAGCTGACTATCAGCTGCTGGTCCACTATTACAATGGAGATGTGATGAAGGTAGTAGTAGTATTAGGTGTGAAAGTCGCCTCTGATACTGCTACATTCAATGTCATGGCATTTGGTGTAAATCTCTCTCTCTCTCTCTCTCTCTCTCTCTCGCTCGCTCTCTCTCTCTCTCTCTCAGACAGGTCCTCCTCTCTCACCAGTAGCCAGACAATCTCTGAGAGCAGGCAGTCATCAATGATGACATCATCAGAGGCGGGTTTCAGACTGAAAACACTAATTAGTTCATGGGTTCCCACATGCTGCAACTCAATTGCCCAATTAAGTGAAAATTGCATCAGGCATCCACATTAATCTGGAGTCGGGGGGGGGGGGGGGGGGAAACACGAAATGCGGATTACACGACCCCAACCCGACCCCAAGACAAAATCCAGCCCATTGAGTCTGCTGTACCGGGATCACAGCTTAATGCGTAGCTAAAGCTGCATTGCACTCCAGAGATGAAATTCCTCATCGCATTCGGGAGAGAGGCAGTTGGAATGTTTCTTATGATTTATGTCAGAGTAAGAAAGAAGGAAGGAACTTGCATTTTTGTAGTGTCTTTCATGACCTCAGGGCATCCCAAAGCGCTCTACAGCCAATGAAGCACATTTTATGAAGTGTAGTCACTGTTGTAATGTAGGAGTGGAGTACTTCCAGCTACCTGCAATTATCAGCGGTAAGTGCCTGTCAGTTTTGCCTTTGTCGTGTCTTGTTCTGCTGTCTTCCAGTGCCATTGACCTGAGTACTGCAGCCTGCAGTACGGATTGAGCAAGCAATAAATAGTGAGTGATGGATGGCTGGTGTAACATTACACGCAGTTACGCTGTTCCAGCTCTCAGTTCCAATCTACCTCAATGGCAGTGTTTGCAGCACAACCCGTTACTTGTCGTACCACATGTAGCCGGCAGGTTCTCACTGAACAAATCTTTCCATCTCCCTTCCTGAAAGCAGGGTCGCCAACTCTGGTGGGACGTATGCCTGGAGCTTTCGTCACTTGACCTCCGGCCTCCAACCGTCCCGCCCAATCGAAGAGCCTTTTTTTTCCCGCATCGCCAATATTTTTATAACTAATAAAGAAAATTGTGCAAAGGCAATGGGAAAAAAAAAACCTTTTTTTTTAATACTTTCTATGATTTTTCTCCCGGGTGTTGCTCCCAGGAGATTGATCTTTAATTCCTGGAGACTCCAGGGCAATCCTGGAGGGTTGGCAACCTTAGACCTTAGGCCCCCGATTTGCAATGTCTCATGGTGGGCAACTGTTCCAGAGACCTGAGGTATCCCTGCCTAGCAACAATTCTTTGTATCTGAACCTAAACAGTGTCCTCTGGCTATTTGACTATTGAACCATAGAGTACAAAAGCAAGGAGGTTATACTACACCTTTATAAAACCCTGGTTAGGCCTCAGCTGGAGTATTTTGTTCCAATTCTGGGCACCGCACTAGAGAAAGGATGTCAAAGGCCTTGGAGAGGGTGCAAAGGAGATTTATCAGAATGATACCAGGGATGAGGGACTTCAGTTATGTGGAGAGACTGGAGCAGCTGGGATAAAAACAGGTCTGACGAAGGGTCATCGACCTGAAATGTTAACTCTGTTTCTCTCTCCACAGATGCTGCCTGACCTGCTGAGTGTTTCCAGCATTTTCTGTTTTTATTTCAGATTTCCAGCATCCGCAGTATTTTGCTTTTTGTGTCAAAGAAGGTTAAGGGGAGATTTAATCGAGGTGTTCAAAATGATTAGGGGTTTTGAAAGAGTAAATAAGGAGAAGCTGTTTCCACTGGCAGGAGGGTCGGTAACCAGAGGACACAGATTTAAGATAATTGGCAAAAGAACCAGAGGGGAGAGGAGATTTTTTTTTACGCAGTGAGTTGTTGTGATCTGGAACGCGCTGCCTGAAAGGGCAGTGGAAGCAGATTCAATAGTAACTTTCAAAAGATAATTGGATTTGTACTTGAAAAGAAAAAAAATTGCAGAGCTATGGGGAAAGAGCAGGGAGTGGGACTAATTGGAGAGCTCTTTCAAAGAGCCGGCACAGGCACGATGGGCCGAATGGCCTCCTTCTGCCCTGTATGATTCTATGATTAAGGGCCGTACAGTCAAGCCCAGTCCTGTTCCCAGTTTTACAGCTGGCTGAATTGTCCCTCCCTACCCCCAGGCTCTCGAAGGCCAATTATAGGATCACAACTGTTGCCATGGCAGAGATCGGGTAATTCAGAACAGACCATAAACTGAACCTGAAAAGCTGTTGATCTGTTCTACAAGATGGTTAAGGAGATGTTCGGCCGTTGACCTAGCTCAGGTGTGAAGCTGCTCACGGCAAAGCAATTTGCCAATAGTTAGGGTTTTAATTTCCCCTTGGAGCATATTGCTTACTGCTTAAAATTCTTTTGCTATTAAACCATTGAAAGCAAACATGTTGATAGCTGTGGTATAACAGGGCATACAGCATCCTGGAGAAAGGCAGTTGTAATGTTTCTTAAGATTTATGTCTGGAAATTTACAACTTAAAATCAAATAATTTACTACAACAAAAACTTGCATTTATATAGCGCCTTTAACGTAGAAAAACGTCCCAAGGCGCTGCACAGGAGGTGTGAGGAAAATGGCGGGCGAAGCAATGAAGGAGAGATTAGGGCAGGTGACCAAAAGCTTGGTCGAAGAGGTGGGTTCTAAGGAGGCTCCTAAAGGAGAAATGGGAGGTGGAAAGGTTGGGGCATAGACAGGAAAAGGCACGGCCGGCAATGGTGTGGGAGAGGGGAGGAGGGAATGCGCACAAGCCTGGAGTCAGAAGAATTGAGAGTTTGTTGAGAGCGGGGTGGGAGGGGGAATGGGTGGTTGTAGGGCCGGAGGAGGTTACAGAGATAGGGAGCAGCAAGACCATGGAAGGATTTAAACACAAGGATGAGAAGTTAGAAGTTTAAGCATTGGGGGTCTGGGAGTAGAGTTGCCAACTCTTCAGGAGTCTCCAGGAATTAAAGATTAATCTCAAGGTCACTGCTGTGCGCAACACCCAGGAGAAAGATCATTGATATTTTTTAAATGTTATGTTTTTAAAAAACATTTTTTTGAACACTTTCATTTATTAGTTATATAAATGTTGGAGATGGGAGAAAAAAAGGCTGTTCGACCGAGTGGGGCCGTTGGAGGCAGGAGGTCATGTGATGAAACCTCCAAGAATACGTCCGACCAGAGTTGGCGACCCAATCTGGGAGCCAATGTGGGTCAGCAAAGACAGGGCTGATGGGTGAGCAACACTTGATGCAGGATTGGATCGAGGCAGCAGAGTTTCGGATGCAGTTGTACAGGGCCTTGGTGAGACCACACCTTGAGTATTGTGTGCAGTTTTGGTCGCCTTATCTGAGGAAGGATGTTCTTGCCATGGAAGGAGTTCAGCGAAGATTCACAAGGCTGATACCTGGGATGGCAGGAATGACATATGAGGAGAGATTGGGTCGATTGGGCTTATACTCGCTGGAGTATAGAAGAATGAGAGGGGATCTCATTGAAACATATAAAATTCTGACAGGTCTGGACAAACTAGATGCAGGAAGAATGTTCCTGATGGTTGGAGAGACCAGAACCAGGGGTCATAATCTAAGGATAAGGGGTAAGCCATTTAGGACAGAAATAAGGAAGAATTTCTTCACCCAGAGAGTGGTGAACCTGTGGAATTCTCTACCACAGAAGGCAGTTGAGGCCAAGTCATTAAATATATTCAAGAATGAGTTAGATATATTTCTTAAAGCTAAAGGTATCAAGGGATATGGGGAGAAGGCAGGTACAGGGTACTGAGTTTGGATGATCAGCCATGATCTCATCAAATGGCGGAGCAGGCTCGAGGGGCCGAATGGCCTACTCCTGCTCCTATCTTCTATGTTTATGTCTATGTTTCTATGAGTTGAAGTTTATGGAGAATGGAGGGGATAAACACCAGAACGTCCAGGGCCGCAGCTGAAGAATGGCACTTTGACTTATCGGAGGGCGGCCGGTGATACTCGTTATAACCCGCATAAATCAGCGAATTCGAGAAAAAATAATAGTCGAATACGTGGCAGAGTGACCCATGTACGACACAACCTGCTGGTAGGACAGTGGGGGTCGATGTCACTGACTAAGATCACTGACAGCTCGGAGAAAGGGAGCTGGCCATATTTGCCCACGTTCCTGGCTTGTCTGGTGAACCCTCTCCACCCTGATCGCTGGTGTTTTGCGAGGTCGAACCACGAATGCTGAGCCTGCAGGGCACTCTTGGTCGGTTAGAATTTTTTTGCAGAGCAAGCAGCGCAGATATATTTCAGAGAGTTAAATATTTAAACTGCCGCTTGGCATCTCCATTACCATTACGCCATGAATAATGCACCGCGCAAAGCGTTTTAAGTATCAGACGTATCTCAGCAAGTCATTTCTCCTTGAAGCCTTTGAGTAGTGTTAACTTGTTGAAGTCTGCGGTCTGTACCAGTGTAAAAACCTATCAATGTTACATTTTGAAAAAAGTTACTTCGAGGATATACTTTAGAGCAGAAAATGTGAGGCTCCATTAGAAGCACAAAGACTAAGTCAATGGAAATGCAGGTTGGAGATGGGACTACAACATTGCAGCCCCAATTCTGCATCCCGCACTTTTATCGAGCGAAACTCCTTGTCCTTGGAACTCCCGTCCTTATATATATGTGAATTAACGTGTTCTATAACTCGACTTATGATATCAAAAGCGGATAGAGGCACGTAAGGGTGGGAAATTATTGGGCCAGAATTTACTGTAACAATAACAATGAGGCGAACGGCGCTCACCTTTAGTTATGCGCAAATAGGACAGCAACTTCAGGCCAGCACAGATGCACGGTTAGACTCGAAAATCTGGAAGTTACTGCCGAGATGCACCGCCCCACCATAAACTGCGCGAAAACGGCATCTCGTCGTCTGGCTCTCCATTTAAACGTGTTGAACGGCGTGAAGATGCTGTACTGACATCGTAGACACGGACTAAACTCGCCACAGAAAGTTAGGGCTTGTCCATTTCAGTCTATGCACCCTGTTAACGGCGTGGTAAGTCTTAATTACGGCCAAACAACCTCTCTGGTACTGAATATTAATTTTTACAAGTGTGGAGTCTCATTCCTTCAGCTTCTAATTGTTGTTGGAGATTTTTTTAAATTTAAATTATTTTTGTTTTACTTTTTCTTTCTGTCTCTTTTTTCTCTCTCTCTTAATCCAATTATTTCTTTCCCTCTCTTTATTTTTCTTTCTGTACCTGATTTGACATTGAATTCACCCACTCTAACTTACACTTCCTGGTTCAGAGGCTGCGCAGTTCATTGACAATACTTCAATCTGGGTTGGTTAAGGAGACACACCGTTGCTGGCCCTGTTCACACAGGCCCCAGATGCTCTGTGGAAGATCTCTTGGATCTCTCACTTCCAGCAACTTCCAGTGCAAAAGGCCATAGAAATTAAATGGTCAAGGGCAATGTTTCCTGTAAGCTGTGCGGCCGCGTGGCGCTCCAGGGAACCCGCGCAGCCCGCTTTTCAATATAAAAACCATGCGTGAGCGGTTATTTGAATGGCCCATGCAGCCCCTTAAAGGGGCCGCGCAGGGCCAAAAACAATTACAGGGAACAATGGTCAAGGCCAAGTCCAAGGTACGGCGGGCTCTGTTCGTTCGCCGCTCACAGTAAATTCTGGGCCATTGTCGATGATGTTATCATATGAGGCCAAATCTATTTGTACCAAGTTCCTCTCTCTGCTAATTTAACAGGTGCCTCCATTAAAACAGCAGGGAGGGGAGCTTGATGCAAGTGCGTTACCTGCTTGTACGAAAACATTGCTGGCTCCCCTGTCATGTGGTACTAAGCCACGCAGGCCAACAAAGTCCCAAGTTTGGTCCTTGTTTGTGTTGAGTAAGCTGATCGACAATTGGCTTTAGCTACGTTGATACGCGGCATAACTAAGACCGCCTATTTCCACCTCCGTAACCTCACCCGTCTCCGCCCCTGCCTCAGCTCATCCGCTGCTGAAACCCTCATCCATGCCTTTGTTACCTCTAGACTTGACTATTCCAACGCACTCCTGGCCGGCCTCCCACGTTCCACCCTACATAAACTTGAGGTCATCCAAAACTCGGCTGCCCATGTCCTAACTCGCACCAAGTCCCGTTCGCCCATCTCCCCTGTGCTCGCTGACCTACATTGGCTCATTTGTGACTTTGATGAGAGCCGTTTCGGTACTGTGGCAAGGGCGGAAACCTGATTGGTGGGATTCAAACATGGAATTGCGGGAAAGATGGGCACAGATTTGGGAAGCGACAACACGTTCAAGGACTTTGGAGAGGAAAAGGAGGTTGGAGATGGGGCGATAGTTTGCAAGGACAGAGGGATCAAGGGTTGGTTTTTTGAGGAGAGGGGTGATGACGGCAGATTTGAGGGAGAGACGGACAGTACCTGAGGAGAGAACCGTTAACAATATCAGCTAATATGGGAGCCAGAAAAGGAAGCTGGGTGGTCAGCAGTTTGGAAGAAGAGGGTCGAGGGAGCAGGAGGTGGGTCTCATGGACAAGATGAGCGCAGAGCGGTCATGAGGGGAGATCGGAGAGAAACTACAGAATGATGTGAGTTCAGGGCTAGGGCAGGGGGGAACCTTAGAGGAAGTTTGGCCCAGTGGGCTAGGGGAAGGAAGGGAAGTGGCAGAGGCAGCTGAACGGATGGTCTCAATCTTAGAGACAAAGAAGTCCATGAGCTCCTCACACTTGTTATCGGAGGTAACCCGATAGTGCTTTATGTGGTCCAGCCAGATCTGGCAGTGAATGGCTAAACCAGTTGTCCGCCATATCCGTTCAGGTCTGCGTAACAAGGAGAAAGATCCATTGGTAATCAGAAGATTGAAAGAGTGTTAAGCTGTGACCAGGACGTACTGCCATTCTGTGTGTGTGTGTGTGTGTTCCTGCTTCATTGGCAACACTATATGACACTGTTTACCAGGCACGGTCTCTGTCTTAAGCAGAGGAGGGTAGTAAAGAGGGGGAAAAGAGGGCGGGGGGTGGTGACAGCTGAAAGGGTTAATAAGGATCTAAGCGAGTCCACTTTACCGCAAGACAATATAAAACGTAGCTGAAGTGATCTCCTCTGTCTCTGCAGGAAGCAAACTGCAAGAATCACAAAGTGAACCGGGTGGTGATCCTGGGGAATACGAAGAGGTTGCTCACTACCGGTGTCTCCAGGTGGAACACCAGACAGATTGCTCTCTGGGATCAGGTCAGTACAATGAAACCAGGCCCAGCAGGATCTCCCCGGCCTTTAAGATAAGGTACGGTCTGGAAATCCGAGCAGGGGTGAAGCTATTATTTTCTGTGCGGTACTGTCGTTCGAAATGACGGGCGGCATCAAAAACTAAACGCACTGCAGTGAGGTCAAAGAGCAACAGGATCAGGGTTGCCAACTCTGGTTGGACATATTCCTGGAGATTCCGTCACATGACCGCCTGCCTCCAGCCGCCCCGCCCCCACACTCTCGCCATTGGTCGCCCGACACGTCCATCCTCGCGGTGCCCCGCCTTCATTCTCCAGTCAGAAAGTGAATAGACTCTTTGTTACCTGATTGGATGATTGTTGACTGTCAGTCAGACAGCCAATGTCCAACGTTTTTATAACCGGTAAACAAAAGTGTTCAAAGAAATATTTTTAAATGTTGGTTGTGGGATAAATATTGGCCAGGACACCAGGGAGAACTCCCCTGCTCTTGTTCGAAATAGTACCACAGGATCTTTTACGGCCACCTGAGAGGGCAGCACTCCCTCAGCACTGCAATGAAGTGTCAGCCTAGATTTTTGTGCTCAAGTCTCTGGCTTGGGACTTGAACCCACAACCTTCTGACCCAGAAACACGAGTGTGGCCACGGCCGACACCTATCTCAGCTGGTAGTGACAGTGGTGGCTGCATGATTTGCTTCCTCATCAACGAGCTTGGGAGGGGTTCCCACACCTGGCTGCTATCCAGTGACCCCTGCTATAAGTGGTGCGCTTGTGGCTGCTGGGTGAGGAGAGGTTCAACTGCGATGCCCCCTACAGTTCAATAGCTTGCTTACTCCACACTATCTTGGCTCAAAAGGTGAAGAATGAAGAGCCAGTTGATGACTTACGTTGCCCGTGAAACTATAGCCCAGCATGAAATAGTGACTTCAAAAAAGAGAGGGCAATTGGAAAAGAATGTGTGCATAGCAACTTTTATACACATTCCCCTGTAACTTTGTTTGTGCTAAACATTCGGTACAGCTTGTACAATAAGTGTACTGAGAGATTATTGCATTTTTCATTATTCAAGAAACACTGAATAAAAAGGGATTATCTGCCTGACCTCCCAAAGATTGGGGGGACCTGGAACAGATGATTAGGCCCCGGCATCAAGCAGGGCAAAGATTAGTGTACGAAGGCTTATCACAGTCCTATTAAGTTCCTTAGTTTACTATTTTAATGAATTGCTAACTCATTATCCTGTGGGATATTGTTCAAAACATAATTACACAGTAAATGCTCCCTCCACAGCCATTATAACTTGGCATTTGTCCGGATTCTTAACAGATTATTTGTTTATTATTCATTTATTAATTAGGTTTATCGGGGGTGCGATGGTTATGTTACTAGACTAATGATCCAGAGGCCTGGACTAATGATCCAGGGAACATGAGTTCATGTAGGAATTTGAGAATTTGGATTCAGTTTAAAAAACAAATCTGGAAATAAAAAGCCAGCATCAGTAAAAGTGACCATGAAGCTGTCGGGTTATCGTAAAAACCCAACCGGCTCACGAATGTCCTTTTAGGGAAGGAAACCTGCCGTCCTTACCCGGTCTGGGCCTATATGTGACTCCAGACCCACACCCAACATGGCTGACTCTTAACCGACCTCTGAAGTGGCCGAGCGAGTCACTCAGTTGTATCAAAACCGCTACCAGCGGTTCGAGAAGACGACCCACCACCACCTTCTCAGGGATGGGCAATAAACGTCGGCCTTGTCTGCGACGTCCACATCCCGAGAATGAATTTTTTTAAACATTAGATTGATATATGATATCTCAATTAAGCTGACTGACAGTGGGTCGCGTCCAAGGGGTGAGAAGTGGGAAGCAAACAAAATTCAGTCCCGGAGTCACAGATGAATTGTGCCCAATCCTCCGACAATTCTTAGTTGGTCAGCAATGGGCGCGTGAGGGTGACATGAGATGGGTTGTCTCTCCTTCCCTTTGGCCAACATTCCTCCCTTAACCAACACCACTAACTGGCTATTCATCACGTTGCTGTTTGGGAGATCTTGCTGCGCATAAGTTGGCTGTTGCATTTTCCCCAGGGTGACTGCACTTCAAGAATGAGTCATTGTGTGGACATGCTTCGAGGCGTTTCCGAGAGATGGGATATGGTGCTGTATAAATGCAAGGCTCTTTTTTTAAACTTAGACCCTCTTTCTTTCTTCAGGAAGACTTAGCGATGCCAATCGTAGAAGAAGAAATCGATGGTCTCTCAGGGCTGCTGTTCCCTTTCTACGATGTTGATACTCACATGCTTTACTTAGCTGGAAAGGTACATTATCGGTCATTTAACAACAAATTAAGAGGTGGGAAGGGGTGGGGGTATTAATGCACATAACAAAGCAAGAGCACACAGTACATCTTTCAGCTCTTCCCACTTGCCTTGAACCTCACCCTTTTATGCTCGGCCGGCTGGGGGAAGACTCCTCCCACTCCCGGTGCAATTATCTTTTAAAGGGGAGGTTCTTAAAGGAGCCATACCCTTCCCCTGGTCTCAGGGCCCTCGTCCCCCTGCTACAGCAGGTAGGTTTTGGCCTGCCAATATCACAAACAGTCATTTCTAGAATGATTTTTCTTTTAGCAGTTCGGCCTGTGGTCCTCTCCCAGTGTCCTGCTGTAGTTCTGGCAGGAGAGCGACGAGACCCCCGGGGTCAGCTGTTTCCTCGGGGGTGCTGTCGGTCTCCGGGCGGAATTACAGCGGGGAAACCGGGAGAACCCGTCCAGAACTTCAGGGCCTAATTGTCAAATAAAAAAATATACAGAAGGGAATTGTATTTCTGCTTCTACATTTAAGCGGAGACCTGAGTTTACAGAAACAGGTTAAAATTTGTTAAAGGGATTTGATAGGGTAGATACAGAGAATCTATTTCCTCTGGCGGGGGTCTCCAGAACAAGGGGAAATCATCTTAAAATCAGAGGCAGGCCATTCAGGAGCGAAATCAGGAAGCACTTTTTCACACAAAGGATGGTAGAAATATGGAATGCACTCCCCCAAAAGGCTGTGGATACTGGGGATTAATTGGAGCTTTCAAGACTGAGCGCGATGCATTTTTGTTGGGTAAGGGTATCAAGCGATATGGAGCAAAGGCGGGTAAATGGGGTTGAGGTGCAGATCAGCCATGATCTGATTGAATGGCGGAGCAGGCTCGAGGGGCTGAATGGCCTCCTCCTGCTCCTATTTTGCACATCATTCTTCACACATTCCTCCCTGGCTGACTCATTGAGAGATGACGGGGGTCATTTTCAATGGTGCCCGGGCAGTAACCTGGCAGAGCGGGTCGCCCGCGCGTTCTAGAACCCGCCCGACCTTCATCCAGTTGAAATCAAAACAATGGAAATGGGGCGGGTTCTACAATGGGCAGACAACCCGCTCCATCGGGTTACCAACCAATCGGCAAAGTTGAAATCCTCCCCCCCTCAACCCAACCGATAAAACGAGCATTTTTCATTTCTATTATCCAATTTTCTCTTTCACAGGGTGATGGGAATATTAGATACTATGAAATTAGCACCGAGAAGCCATATCTCCACTATCTGATGGAATATCGCTCGCCTGCTCCACAGAAAGGCATGGGTAAGATCGAGCATTACTACCATTGGTTTCATAAGTGATTATAACACATGTTAATGGAAATCAGTCAGGGTCTCCTCTAGTGGTTAATAGAACCAGTCAGGGTCTCCTCTGGTAGTTAATGGAACCAGTCAGGGCTCCTCTATTGGTTAATGGAACCAGTCAGGGCTCCTCTATTGGTTAATGGAACCAGTCAGGGTCTCCTCCGGTGGTTAATTGAACCAGTCAGGGCTCATCTAGTGGTTAATGGAACCAGTTAGGGTCTCCACTAGTGGTTAATGGAACCAGTTAGGGTCTCCTCTAGTGGTTAATGGAACCAGTTAGGGTCTCCACTAGTGGTTAATGGAACCAGTTAGGGTCTCCTCTAGTGGTTAATGGAACAAGTTAGGGTCTCCTCTAGTGGTTAATGGAACC
Organism: Squalus acanthias; assembly: GCA_030390025.1. Taxonomy (NCBI): domain Eukaryota; kingdom Metazoa; phylum Chordata; class Chondrichthyes; order Squaliformes; family Squalidae; genus Squalus; species Squalus acanthias. The sequence continues at coordinate 55,542,266 of CM059446.1, read as the reverse complement.
AGTTAGGGTCTCCACTAGTGGTTAATGGAACCAGTCAGGGTCTCCTCCAGTGGTTAATTGAACCAGTCAGGGCTCATCTAGTGGTTAATGGAACCAGTTAGGGTCTCCTCTAGTGGTTAATGGAACCAGTTAGGGTCTCCACTAGTGGTTAATGGAACCAGTTAGGGTCTCCTCTAGTGGTTAATGGAACCAGTTAGGGTCTCCTCTAGTGGTTAATGGAACCAGTTAGGGTCTCCACTAGTGGTTAATGGAACCAGTCAGGGTCTCCTCCAGTGGTTAATTGAACCAGTCAGGGCTCATCTAGTGGTTAATGGAACCAGTTAGGGTCTCCTCTAGTGGTTAATGGAACCAGTTAGGGTCTCCACTAGTGGTTAATGGAACAAGTTAGGGTCTCCTCTAGTGGTTAATGGAACCAGTTAGGGTCTCCACTAGTGGTTAATTGAACCAGTCAGGGCTCATCTAGTGGTTAATGGAACCAGTTAGGGCTCCACTAGTGGCTCAGTTGCTCAGTACATCACCCAGTGTGAAACGGAATGGTACAGATCAGCAATCCCACCCTGAGTCCTCAGATCTAATTCAGGAAGGTGGCAGTGATGCTCCATTTAGCCTCAGCACTGCGGAGCTGGGAGGGGGAAAGAATCAGCTCGAGTTCCTGCTCCTCATCACGATCCAGTGACCCCCCCAGCTGGGAAATGCATTTGTGTGGATGTTGGGCGGTATTGGATTGAGTAGGTGATGTCCCCAAGGCTGCTAGCCTGCTGGCCAGGAGCGCACGTGAAGGATGCCCACTTGGGTAAGGTCAAGAAGGCCGTCAGCACCAGTGGAAACATGTGTCAAGAGGGAACACAACCATAAGAGCAGCAAAGGGTCAACTTAAAGGAGGGAAGTTCTGGAAATACTGTACCATGATTCAAGTGGGAAAGGGAGTTCTGAATATAAGCCCTGAATTTAGACATAAGCAGGAGTCGTATTGTAGAGATATTTGGTGACAAAGGGTGTGTCTTTGGTCCTCACTATAACATCCGCTCTCTTGCCAGTTAGTGAATAGTGTGAGTTTGCTCACGGCTTCTTTGCACCTGTTACAGGAGTGATGCCAAAACACGGGCTGGACGTGTCCATCTGTGAGGTGTTCAGGTTTTACAAGCTGGTTACACTGAAAGGAGTGATCGAACCGATCTCCATGATAGTGCCAAGAAGGGTAAGTGGAATCCAA